>JAMZAV010000361.1:0-559926 GCA_024449915.1 Sweltsa coloradensis | reverse complement strand
TGCATCCTTACCCCTGTAACTGTGCATCCTACCCCTGTAACTGTGCACCTCCTCTCTAGACTGTCTCTTACCCCTGGAATATGTATCACCCTGACGGCATCTACCCGTACTGCATCCTAACCCCTTAACTGTGCTCTTCCCTGTAACTGGCATCCTACCCTGTACTGGCATCTCCCCTGTTCTGGCATCCAACCCGTTCGTGCATCCTATCCCTGAACTGCGCATCCTACCCCTGTACTTGTGCATCCTACCCCTTGTATACTGTGCATCCTACCCCTGTGAACCCCCCTTGTCTTGCCTGTTTTATCCTTAATTATACTGTGACATCAAACCCTGTAACTGTGCATCTACCCCTGATCTGCGCATCTACCCCTGTAACTGTGCATCCTTCCTGAAACTGCATTCCTCCCCCTGTACGAGCATACTACCCCGAAACTGTTTCCTTTCCCTGGAACTGCGCATCCTACCCCTGTAACTGTGCATCATTCCCTGTCTATGCACATCGTCCCCTGTAACTGTAGCATTACCCCTTACTGCCATCCTAACCCCTGTAACTGTGTAATACCTAAACCCTGTAACTGTGTATGCTTCCTTTACCTGTGGATCCTTTCCCCTATTAATGTGCATCTGCTCCCTGGATCTGTGCATCCTACCCCTGTTACTGTGCATCGTACCCCTGTAATTGTGCATCTGCTCCCTGGATCTGTGATCCTAACCCGAAACTGTGCAATCTGCTCCTGATTTGTGCAACCTAACAAAACTGTAACTGTGCATCTACAAACCGTCACATGTTCAATCTGCTCCCTGGATCTGTGCATCCTACCCCTGAACTGTCATGCGTGCTCCCTGGATTGTGCATCCTACTCCTGTAACTGAGCATCCTCCCTGTAAACGTGAATCTGCTCCTGATCTGGCATCCTTACCCTGTAATGTAACATTCTATTCCCTGTTCTGTGCATCCTAATCCCTGAACTGATAAAAAGTGCTAAAAAACATGAAATATGAATTAAATTTTAATTAACTTAATGCATGGCTTTGTGCTAGTGTAATCACCGTTGTTACTCAGAAAAAAAAAAACGAAAAATAACATTATTAAATTTTGAGTTTGATAAGTATTCCAACAGTTGGGACCCAAAAATTTGCATTGTTGGCATTGTTGTATTCTCAACAGAGTAAAAAACCAGACTGCATCTTGTTAACACAATGTTTTTGTATTGAAATAATGTTTGTATCATTCAATTTGACAGCAACTAGAATTAATTACAGCATAATTACCATTTCACGGCCATCTTGAATACAATTTCATAAAAAATAGGCCTAATCAGGTGAAGATAACAGCTTCAGTTTTAGTTTTTTTTTGTAAGTTGGACAATTTGTAACCATAGTTTCCATCTGTTGGCAACAAAATTAACTAATGTAGTGCCTGGCTCGCATTTCTAGATCAACCATTTAATTATTTTCTAATGCCCTATTTAGTGTCTCTCATAGGGGACGCTGGGTCTGAGGAGGATATAATAAATTAATAATTTTTTTCCACTTTCCAATAGGGCCAAAGGTGATTTATTTTAGAGAAGATTGAAAACACAAATCTGCAAAAAAAAAAAAAAGGCTAAAAATGGGGGGGAAACGGTTTTTCCCGGAAATTTAATATATCTCTAGTATTGCTATTACAAAAATTCTAAATATGCAAAAAATGTAGGAAAAAACTAGTTTTAGGAATGTATTTCAAATTTGAATTTTTACTAAAAATGAAGCTTTTATTCAAATTCCACATTTCCCAAAATTCGTTAAAATTCATGATTAAAAATATGAAAAAAATACTAAAATTCTTAGAAAAAAATGCAAAACTTGAATTGTTATATCATCCAGAAACTACAAAATCTGATTCTAATGGAAATTTAAATCGGGTCTCCTGATTTTATTTTCTTTATTAAGTGTATTGAATGAATGTAATAATTACTGTGAATTCTTGTGATTGATCAGACTGTTTTGTCGCAGTGGAATCTTTTTACTGGCAACGTTTCATGTATCAAGTTGTCTTCTGTATCCGGACTGGACAATAAAAAAGTAACCTCCTTTGTAAATCAGTTTTTTAACTGAATAGGATAGACGTTAAATTAATTAATTATACAAATAAAGATGCCACCGCGACGGAACAGCCCAATCAATCACAAAATGGTCGTCTATTGGTCGCAAAACATATTTGTTTATTTGTGGCTACATTACAATAGGACGCAATGTCCCACAAGTGCAATTTACCGAATATTACATAGGGTAACAAAACAATACAAAACATTATTATATAGTACAATATAAAATAGTTACATAAAGATAAACAAAAAAACTTCTGTAGGAATTGCCTGCCCAGGGTGCAATTCATGCCCCTCTTCAGGTGTCTCACTAGGAATGTTGCGGATAGGATATTGTGAAGGGATGTCCGAGGGCAGTTTAAGAGGACTCAATCCCTTGCATTCGTATTAACGACTGAGGAAAACCTCGGAAAAAACCTTCAGTCAGGATTGCCGGTCTCGACGGGATTTGAACTCAGGACCTCCCGAATCAGAGTCGAGAGCTTAGCGCTCGAGCCAACACTGTCGGTTACATAAAAATGACTATGAAAATAATATAAACGGAAATGTATGAGTGGTGTTGTATGTATGTTTGAGTGTATGATTGTGTTAGTGAGTGTGTATGTGTAAATATAAATTGTGAGTGCATGGAGGAGTGATTGAAGACATTAGTGAAGCTGTTGTTTTTATTATCAATTATTTTACCCGCGGGAAGGTTGTTTCAATCAACATAATATTTTATCCTCAGATTAAGAAAATATTTTAACCTGTCTAAGATGGGCGTATAGTTGTGAAGTCTCCATGTTATGTAACGAGTCAGGAAGGAACCAGTTTGTGTGTTATTAAAGCGTAATACAACATTAATCAAACTTCCGGTGGAGAATTTAATTTATTTTCAAGGCTGAGAATTGGAAGTTGTGTCGAGATTCGCTCGCGAATCAGCCATTGTAAGTCCACGAACAAAGCAATGCTTTACTAACAAGTTTGTAAACACTAATTTATTTTTATTACACTCGACAAATTAACGCGGAGTTTCCATGCGCTGGCAACGATTAAGTTGGACTAATTACAAAAACTATGAAATATTGGCTTACACACATTCCACGCGTGCTCTTACAGCATCTTAATTTCACATGTGAACAAGTATTTAAACTAACGACTACACGATAATGCATTCAGTACGAGTTTGTGACCTAAGGAGTAAACAACACAACATTATGCAGAACAAGGTAAGTGAACTTAATTTACTTTTTACAAGAATATTCAACTAACGTTGTGCATTCTGTACTTGAAACGCGTTATGTTAAATAAATAATTAAGTTAATTCGTATTTAGAGTCTATTCACTCAGTGATATAACTGATTTTTAGTGGGGGACCAAACCAAAGCGACCGAGCCAACCCTGTAACTGCTACGTATTGTTGTCCTACTATTATTGTTTAACAATATCATTAAAGTTAACCTACCTTGACCACGATGTAATTTCCCATTTGTATTCGTGATTTTATGGTTAGTTTGATAACTTTTTATGTGTTTCAATAAATTTAAATCCTCTGCAGCTATTGTTCATAAATGTGGTGTTTTTTCTTATTTATCATTTTCTTTTGTGAATATACAATGTACCGTAATTCCTGGGAATAATGAGTCATTATAAGGAAATGCATATTATAAACAACTATCAATAATTCAACATGTGTAATAAATTTGCATATTTTTGCACCGTGGACAGCGTCAAAAGAATAAAATTAGTAATACATTTAAGAATTAATGTCAGGGGAAAAATTAATGCATACATAAACATGAAACATAAGTTGGTTACTCTATTGATTCTCTTAAACATTAATAAAATCAATCCGTATGCAGAGCCATTCGTGACATAAGTGAATTTCATTGGGGGACTAAATTTTTTAATCTGACCAAGCTAACCCTGTAAGCGACTATCAAAATTAATATCATCTCTATCTAAAAACATTTATTTTTTAGATTTAGCAATATGTAATACAATAATGCATTAGTTAATATGATACAGTAAAAAAACTTTCCCTCCTTTAGGTAGCTAGTGTATTGGTAAACTTAAGAAGAAAAGAAGGAATATCCACGGACAAACGTTGTATGAAAATACCCCATTATTGACGCATGGACGTAGTAGGCCTAAACATATTATATTGAAAGTCTCACAGCGAAATTGTAATGATGACCGTAAACTGATGAATGTATTTAAAATAGTTGTAGCTAAAGGGAGTTCTTGAGTTCGATGCCCACCATCGACAATCCTGATTGAAAGTTTTATGCAAGGTTTTCCTCAGTAGTTCATGGGAATGCAAGAAGTCAAATCCTCATAACCAGCCCTTGTATACATTCTCTTCACAACAACCCTAGCTCTAGAAAAGCTTGTAAGACTGTAAGACATGGCATGCAAATTGTCCCTGGACAGGTTTCTTTAGAAGAAATTAATACAAACATATATTTCAATTCAACTCCCTCCAAAATTATGTTGTATCATAGACTCACTAAAATTGACTGAAATTTATTACAAAAACATTCAAATTCAACTACCTGTAAAATAATGTTGGAGGCTATCATTGACTCGCTAGAATTTACTATCACCATCTAACTGGTCTAAAATAAGCATGATAATTTAATGATGTATTGATAAACCAAAACAGTAGCTTCGATTATCATCAACACCCGATAATGTCGGTAAAATTTAGATGATAGCATGAAACATTTTACACGTATCTCCATCCTACTGGTCATAATTTCCAGTACAACGTACACTAACTTAAAACACAAAGCTTGGATGCATAATACTAATAATTTATTGAGTTTTACTTGCACTAGGGCAGGAAGACTAGTGCAGGATACGTGTGGCCCTCTGTAGCCTATTGCACATGATAACAGCGAGTTACAAGTGCAGTTAAAAATTCAAATTCTGATCGTAAACACACATAAAAAAACACTAAGAGAAGATAACGTTTTTTGTATAGTCGGCCTGAAGGGGAAAATGACAAACGGTGACGTGTTGTTTCTTTCTGTCAGATTTTAGCCGCATTGGCCATGGTGATGTTCACTTCATCAGTGCATGCTGAAGCTGAAATCGCCTACAGCTCGAGTTCAATCTCCCAAAACCATAACTCTCATGGTGGCTACGACTACGCAGACAACAGCTATGGAGATTACACCAGTGGAGGGTACGCCAGTGGAGGGTACGCTAGTGGAGGGTATGCTAATGGAGGGTACGCCAGTTCAGGGTACACTAACGGAGGATACGCAGATGCCGCCCATGATGTGTACGCTTATCAGCCAGTAGATTATCATGTAAGTGACTGTAATGTTAAAACATTTCAAAAAATATAAAAGTAAATCTAAATTGAAATGAATACTCTATTTTATTCCACTTTAATAACCGATCAACAACAGAGAATGATCAACAAGTGAGATGTATGCATTGGATTATAAGTTATACACTATAGATGATTACATGTATGATGAATGAATACAAGGTTTTTAAGCATACGCCCGCTTTGAGGAGTTTTGGGTTCGATCGCCATGCAGTCGGGGCAAACTTGTACGACTATTACTATCATTCAATCACATGTTTATGATATCACAAAAATATAAATAGGTCTACTAAGGTGAACAAAATCACATACGGAAGACATTATGTGAATTCAATACCAATAACATTGCAAATTAACTTGGTTTAATATTAGAAATGTATATTGTTTACGTAAAGTTTTGGATGGATAGTAATATAACTAGTTGGTTGAAAGAACGTTCAATCCGATTAAAACGCGACCTTGCACTTTTGACATGTTCCATCAACAACCACGAAGCGTGCAAGCGGTAATAAACGTTTTAGTTATGAGTTATTGTTTAATTCTGATCAATACATTATCACCAAAAGTGTTGTTTGGCCAAAATCTGGTTTTAAAATTATAAATCATAAAAAAAATCGTCAAAATTTCGAATCATTTTTCATCTTTACTTGCTGTATTTACTAAAAGTGACAGCAACAGCGACAAGCGACAATAGTCGACCGAAACGAAAACTTTTGTGAGAAGAGCAAGTGAGAACAGCCACCTCGAATTTTCATCATAATAAATTCAATAGAAATTACTTCAGTTACTGTATAGTTGTTTATTTGCTAAGGAATAAATAAATAAATAAATTTTATTTAGAGTCTACCACTCAGTTATAGAACTGATTTCAGTGGGGGACTTTAAATCAAAGCGACCAAGCCAACCTGCAGGCCCGACGCAATCGACTAGTGAGTCGATAACCAACCAAAGATCGATATTTTTTTTATAGGAAAATATAGCAATTAGTGGTATGGACAGTGCGAACACCCGCGAATCAACGCCAGAAATAACAAGGCCGATTCAGAACAACTCTGAAATTTATTATGTGCTTCAGTTGCTAGGACGGCTCCAAAGTCACCGTTTACAAACTACTAAGACAAGAACTGATGGACTGAAGTCCAATCAGAAGTTAAAAAAACTTCTGACTTTAGCGGGAATCTAACCCTGGACCTCTGCATTGGAAGCAGATACGCTAACCACAAGACAACGAGCCACACGAAAATTTATTGAAATTTATTATGTGCTTCGTTGCTAGGACGGCTCCAAAGTCACCGTTTACAAACTCCTAAGACTAGAACTGATGGACTTAAGTCCAAATCAGAAGTTAAAAAACTTCTGACTTAAGCGGGAATCGAACCCTGGACCTTCTGCCTTGGAAGCAGATACGCTAACAACAAGACCAACGAGCCACACGAAAACAAAAAGGAAACATTGGCAGACGGCAAGATGCGTGACTATATTGCCACTAAAGTTGTCGTTTCGGTTGCTTGTCGCTGTCGATCGACTGTTGTCATTAGTGAATAGACCTGCCAGCCTTTTAGGTTCTCCAAAATTCCGCTAGGAGATTTATAGGGCCGGCTGGAGAATAAGATGACCTTGGTACACTCTAGGATACCGCGGTCGTCTAGATGGAACTATATTTCATTCAAGAGTAAACGAGACGTATTATCTCATTAAGTTATTCAGAAAATACAACATAGATACATATTCGCTACAGTGGCAAGGTCTACTGAATCTCCTAGTGGACTTTTGGGTATGTGAGAAGTTCAATTTGTTGTAGTCATAGAATTGAATACAGTAGGCTTCTTCTTATTAAACAGAATATTAAATATTAAGTATTTCGTATGGTTTGGTGGAGGTGCCGGGTTGTCTGGGTGTAAAGACAAATGCAAGGGTAATTTTTATTTATTTTATTTTATTTTAATAATGGTAAAGCTTCTAAGAGATTTCTACTATTTCTTACTAGGATCTATGGTTACAAAGAAAAACACGGCTTAAGTTTATAGAGTTTAATTCAAGCATCACCCCTATTCGAAGGAAAACTTTGGATGCAACTTTCTGAAAATAGAAAGCGTCAGGTATCGAGTCAGATACACTTGAGTCCCAAACCTCGAACAACAGCATTTACTTTAACAGTTGCATATTATGTACAAATGAAAAATCTTACTCTTACGGGGATTGGATTCTTCAATATCTGAATTGTATTGAATAACACTTAAAGTGTTTTAGGTTTTCCACTGTAATAAATGCAACTGCAAGGGAGTGCTTTTCCTCTTAAAACTCCCATGGACATTCAACGTAGGAGGAGGGGCATGATCTGGGCAGGCCTCCCACGAGAAATTTAGGCTAAACAAATTTAATCACACTGATTTCTTCTTCAGACTGAGCCGAAGTACAACTTTGACTACTCCGTCCACGACTTGCACACGAACGACATCAAGAACCAGTGGGAGACGCGCGACGGCGACGTAGTCAAGGACAGCTACAGCCTGGTGGAGCCTGATGGTACTACCAGGACAGTGGACTATTAACACTCATTTATCACCCTGCTTTCTTCCCCAGACTGAGCCGAAGTACAACTTTGACTACTCCGTCCACGACTTGCACACCAACGACATCAAGAACCAGTGGGAGACGCGCGACGGCGACGTAGTCAAGGGCAGCTACAGCCTGGTGGAGCCTGACGGTACTACCAGGACAGTGGACTACACTGCCGACAGCAAGAACGGTTTCAACGCAGTCGTCACCAAGAGTGGCACTCCGCACCACGTACAAGAGAACTACCCCCCTCTCAATGCGTACTAGGCACTTGAAAAAGATTGTAATTAAAAAAATACTCTGCTGCATAATATTTGTTTGCGTTTTAATTGTTGAGTTTCGCGAGAGCCTGAGAAGAAATGAAGGAATCTCAAATTTAGAAACTTTGTCCGCGACTGTATTATAAACAATACATCAATAAAATGACGAATGTTCATTTATATAGCAAACCCACAACCAACAGGGCCATAAAATTGCGAAAATCAGTGCATTTTTTTATTTTGTGATTTAATTTTTAAACAATATTTTGACTTTAGTGTCGTCCTTTGTAAATGTGTTTATAGCTTATTAGCATAGTAACTGAATGTATTTATTTGTAATTAATATTAATAATAAAGTATTATTGTTTCGTATAACAACCAAGTTTTAGATGTGATAATGGAAAAATTGTTTGCAATAATCTTCTGTTAACTAGTTTTGGGAATAGTTGGTATAGTGTTAGTGTATGATTTACCTGTTCCATGACGGTAAACTACAATGAAACTAACAACTGAATATATCGTTGGTGTTTGGCTTTATGATTCTGAAGCGTGACGCGCGAGAGTTTGATCGGGAGGTCTCGGGCTCGATACCCTCAACAACAATCTTAACTAAAAGTTTATTTGATGGATTTTTTCAGTCATTAATGTAAATGCTAGGGCTTAAGCCTTCCTCAACAGCCCTAGGATATTCCCTTCACTACTACCCTAACTTCAAAATACCTACTTAGACTGAGTGGAGAGTTTATGTATATATGTCAAATCGAAACACATTAGAATAATATGACAATTACGTTTTTATTATAATAAAAAAAATTGATGTATTGAGGTGATGCTTATCATTTAAATTTGGCGTTGCCGCATGATCTTATGTTGAAAACCATAGTTATTTAATTCACAATGTGAAGATATATTAGGCCTAGATTAGTAAATAATGTTTTGTGCTTTTTTTATATGGTTACGTTTAACCTCTATTTTTAAAGTAACTGAATCTTAATCTTCACGTTTTACTTCGTTTTTTTCCAAGGAAGAACACTACCCTAGAGAATATGGAGAGGCAGTTGCTAAAACCAGTAAGTTCCAAAGGCCTACCTATTATCGAGTTTGAGTTTATGTAAATGTATAAACACGTGTCTTGTCCATTGATATGACATGTCTGATAAAGGTCCTGCATATTGTTTACACAGACTCTTCGGGTATGCCTTGTTCTTCCATTGTATGAAAAAAGTTTTTTTATTCGTCCATTTCCATTCACTGTTTAATCTGTATAATATTTCCTAAACAAAACACGTTATAAACACCAACCGAGATCAATATAATTTAAGAAAGCCTTTTTTTGGTATCAATAGAGTAAAAAAAAATGTTTAAAAAAAGCCTCTTAAAACTTTTTTTCTTGAACTAAACATTTCACTTGTTGAACATACTGGTTTGCAATTGCCTATTCAGAGCATTTAATCGTCAGAAAAAGAATTAAAAGACGGGATGTGTTTTATTATTTTATTAAAATAATGCGTAAGTTCTTTTAACCTTTGCACATGAGAAGTCATAGCAAAAATTAGTTTATTATTGATGGGTAATTGATTTTAAAACATAGCAAACTTCTCAAGATAGAAAATAACTCAAACTTATTGCCTCGAAGAGCTCTCGCATCAGTAATTCTACCATCCTGATCAAGGACTTTGGCTGTCGATTGTTAACTTTACATCAGTCGGGAAAACGTTAAAATATCTGGATTACTTCGTCAGATAAGACGTTTAAGACTTTCATGCACTTTTAAGTGTTAGGCATAAAAGTTATGTTTCACACAACTACTCAGGGTTTGATGGTTACATTTAAATCTTAGTTTGCAATCAAACATTAGAACCAACTGAGCAATGGATTTAAACGATAACTTCAAAGATGAAGCTGCAATGAAATATATTGTTGACAGGTCAAACTTGCAAGTATCCTCTACGTTCTCATGTAACATTTTCCCAGACTACGTAATCCAAATTATAATCTCTGCCGCCATCAAAGTATTTCCCGCGAGAAAAGAAGAATTATTTTCACACTCGAAGTAAAAAAACTGTTGTCGCCAAAGTACGAGTATTAAACGACGAAATCTCCTTCTATGAGTCGTCGTCGGTTACGGTTGGCGTTCTCCTTTGCCTGGTGAGCCGACGCAGCTGCTTTGTTGGCTGCCTGCTTAGTGTTGGCAAGATCCGCGCGCGCCGAGGCGAGCTGCTGCAGCAGGTTCTCGATCCTGTGCTTGGCGGCTGCAAGCAGAGCCTCCTTCTCGCTGAGAGCCTCCTGGGCGCCCTCTAGGGTCTTCTCCACGTCGCCGATTGTCTGCTGGGCGACCTGCACGGCTTGCATCAGGATCTTTAGCTGGGAAACACAATCGAACACGTCCGAGGTTAGATTTCTGCGACAAAAACCATCTCCCTAAAGCCTGCTTCATTTGTTAATTTGGATTAAGGGCGCGTAACCGTTAGGTCATAATGTGCCACTAGTTTAGAGGATATGGGAGGGAGGGCCCATGCTGGACAGAACCAGCCACGAGTAATGGGTAGAAGGGGGGTTTCTCACGTCGCGGTCATCATCGTTCGAGGTTTCATTGTCATCGTCGTCGGGGAGATCGTCAAGGGAAGACGGAGGTGTCCCCGACGACGATTGTCAGAGCTCGCCTCTAGTTTCGGAGAGTAAAATACTCCCTTACAAACTAGCTGATGTTTGCGAGGTGGACTTTTTCTCTTGAATCGCTTTTTATGAAATTAGCAGAGCCATGCTCTGGGCCAATTCTACCTCAAGCTGTGCTTTAGCTGGGAAACACAATCGCATACGCCACGAGGTTAGATTTCTGCGACAAAACCATCTTCCTAAATCCTTCTTTATACGGAAGGACAGAATCAAATGTTTGCAAAATTATTAAATACAACGATACGATGCCTTCATTTTATTGATTCAATATTGTTCTTGAATTCAAGATAGCATTTTTTAAAGAACTAATTTCTATTTTAATTCAAGTCTCCATTACTACCCTAGTAGCACACGGAAATTTAGTTTATCCATGGTCCATGACCGTCGCGCCATGCCATGGCAAAATTGCAAGGGCCATACAAGAACCATGCACGATCATGACTAGTTAAGCATGGTTATTGCTAGGCCCATTGACGATTTGCCACGGAATGGATTTAGGTATATGGTTGACACATGGCCCATGCATGATGCACCACACGGCAGGGACAGTGGCCATGGCAACCACCTGGCACATAAACGACGCGCCACAGCCCGGCTAGTAGAGCATGGCAATCGCATGGCACATACACGACGCGCCACAGCCCGGCTAGTAGAGCAAGGCAATCACATGGCACATACACGACTCTTCACTGCCCGGCCAATATAGTCGTTCCGATAGTCCCCCAAATTCACGAGAATTGTCTCAATCGGAGTGGCAAAGGTTCACATATACCATTCGATTCCCAACACCCACAGCTATCATTTTAAGCTTGATTAACTCAACATTTCGTTCGCCTTCATAGCGTCGCGACGCTATGAACACGACCGACGCTCAATTTTTTCGTCCGCACAGTGACAACTTAAATATTAAATTTCTTTGTTAGAAATGCACTTACAGACATGATCTTTATGTCCATGTTTTCACCATTAATCACATTTTAATATAGTGTACTTGTTATACGTCCAAATACATAAATACAGTCTGTTTCATGATCAAATAGACCTCAAGATGCGTTTTTTTAAGAATACGCACTGCTTTCGTTTGATGGCAAAGGTAGAGTTTTTTTAAAAATGATTATTCAAATGCTCAATATAATAGTTAATGATGTTGGCAACAAAATGGCTATCTTGAATTTGGCCATAAATATTACAGATACACTGTAAATAATAAAATACCTAAAGCTGCGCGCGGCACTCGAGTCGGGAAAAACGTACTATATCACTGAAAATTTCCTTCTAATTAAAGTTAATTCATTATTTTTCACTCTTAAACGTAATTAAAGCAAATCCTGATTAGAATAAATGTAATTCAAACAAAAAAGTACAGTCAGTTTCCAAAAGTGGGTCCCCATTACATATTTTTAAGAAATTGACGGTTTGCAAAGACAATTGTCCAGTGGACATGTTTATAGTTGTATGTTAGATATAATTATATCCTAGCTGGGATAAAACATAACCTGATTCCCATTCTTTGCGATTATGGCTGTACAAATAGTTTAATTCCTGAAAAAATATATGTCACAGCGTGTGACACTCAATATTTTCTTTCACACTTCCCCACTTCAATGTCAAATTACTTACTTTAAGCATAGCGTTTAAGCGTTTAAAACATTTATTTTGAAGTATCTTACATAAGCAAAAGCATTGTTACAGGGAAATATAAAGAATATGTAGTTATAGACTGTTCCAAAAAGTGGGTCCCTAAATGTATAACTAGTAAATAAATATTTATATACGTATTGTATTCATTGTACATTTGTCATTACGACAATTACACCATGTACATGTACATTGTTTAGCTATAATGTCATTACATCAATAGTAGACATAAAGGCAATATAACTGTCAAATAAAAAATAGAAATCCTCCAAACAGTAAATGCAGATTGCTGCATGCAGCTTCAAGGCTCGAGTGCATAATGATAAATCGTACCGTTACTTACCGTTTATTAAAAATATTTTTTAAACTTTTAATATACAAAGCATATTTTGTACCGGTACTCACATATGGTGCAGTGACATGGCCAGTTGGGGGTAAAGAAGAAAGACAAATTGAAGCTGCGGAATTGCAATTTTTAAGGAGTGTAACGGGAGTTACGAAGATTGATAAGATGAGGAGCACGAAGATTAGGAAAGAACTAAGAGTAGAGAGTTTAAACTTTAAGCTAGGGAAAGAAAGGCTGAGGTGGTTTGGACACATGAAGAGGATGCAAAAGAACAGGATTCCAAAGATGCAATATGAACAAGACGCAGGAAACTAACAGAGAAAAAGAGGGAGGCCCAGACTGAGATGGGAAGACATTATAGCAATGGATTTCAAAAGGAGAAATGCAGCTTGGGAAAAGATTAACCAGGAAAATGAACGGGAAGAACGAAAAAATATGGCAAAAACTGGTGGAGGTCCCTGAGGAAAAAGACAGTGACGAGGAAGGAAGATGATGCAGAGGAAGAATAGATTATGTGGAAGAAGCGTCAGGCATGGCTAGCCCATGGATAAGCCCGGGGAGCCAAGAATGTAGTGGGAACCTCCCACCCCCTACCCGACTTAGTTGGAAATAGGACTCGATATTAATTATTAATTAATTGAGTAATTATTGTTGCCACAATAAGAAATTACGCAAAACGTAATTTTTTAAGATAATTAATAAATAAAGAAGTACAGATTGTTCACAGTATTCGTTTGCAGAGAACTCATTTTGCTTCAAACATTGTTTTATATAATGGCTATCTCTAGTCAAAATGAACCGGCGCGGCTTCAGAAATGGTTGATATCTTCCATCATGTAACTCTGGAGGATTTATTCCTGGAAAGGATTCCAAGGCTCTTTTCCATATATCTGACTGATAGTTTGCACGTTTGATGTGTTTATGAAGTGCGTCTTTACAAGGAGGGACAAAGGTAGATTCTATGGTTCCCCTTTTCGTGCAGAACAACGAATAGCGCTAATCGTTTACTTTTGGTATGCTTTCACCTTCATAAAGTTTATACACAAACTCTTCTTCACCATCCATTGTTTCGGGATTCACATCAAAAGTTTGTCCGAGTAGAGCAACTGACTCGATGCTCGAAGAATTGCACAGAGTGGACTTTAAAACAATTATTTTTGCTGCAGCTATCTTTCATTTTCCTTCAAAAGCGCTAACATGTATAACATCAAGATAATGCGTGCATCCCGAGAAGTGTGTTACATGTTTCTGCCCCATAGCGTACTATGTAAGATTTTCATGTCTTCCAATTTTCGCCTTTGAAGAGTGCCCGTTTGTAAGATAAGAGATTTCTTGAACAAAAATAGGCTACAAGGTTAGTTTTTTATTGCAGACAAATTACAAATAATGTTTATTTTTATTTGTACATTATTTATGTATTTACTAATAATTTTTTTATCGTGGTCATAATTACATTCATCAAGAAGAAACGGCGTCGACACTAGCAAACATTTTGCTAAAACACTTAAAATCCATGAAGAAATCTCGTGCCTCGAAGAGCCTTGCTGATGTCACAAAACTAACATGGCACATGTTATAGGTTCTGCCACAAGTGCTCCTTGGACATCAGTGAACATCAGTGTAGTTAACCTTTTGGTTGATTGATGGCAAATGGAAGAGGATCAATATGGCGACATCCGTGTCGTCACAAATAGTAACAGTCTTCATATTCCGCTCCTGTCGCGTGATTAGCATGAAGTTATAATTCTATTATAAGCTTCTTCTTGCTACGATAAATGATCTGGTACGTTATCAATACAGTCTATTGTACCTATAACATTCAGTTCCACAATTTTCGAAGAATTGTAGAATAGAAACAATGAATGGTGTAGAAGAGTTTGTGTGTAATATTTATGGAGGAGATAGCATAACAAATAAAACGATTTGCGCTATTAGTTGTTCGTTGTTCTGCACGAAAACGGGCACTATAGAACATACTTTTCTCCCACCTTGTAAGGACGCACTTCATATATACATCAACCGTGCAAACACTCAGTCTGAATAGGGAAATGAGCCATGGAATCCTTTTCAAAAATACCTCCTCCAGAGTTGCATGGATGGAAGATATCAACGATTTCAGAAGCTACGCCGGTTCTTGAGATATGGTTGAGCATTGAACCAGCTCCAACTGATGTGCTGTAACTCTTAAGATGCAATTGTTCACGCCACGCCAATGTCTTCCATAGTCATGTTATTGATTGCGTAATTATCTTCGTCGTACCGACATGTGCAAAATACAGACTTGTACAAATTATGTCAGTACAAGAGAGGATGAGGACGAAGAAAACATCGACTCAGACGTGATTGAAATATATTTTTTTAAATTTTATATTATACATTTCACGTATCGAAATATGCATATCCTTTTCTTACAAAATGTCTATGCTATAGGCTACTGCACGGATTTTGACTAGAGATAGACATTATATAACAATGTTTGAAGCAAAATGAGTTCTCTGACAACACATATTGTGAACAGATTGGACTTCTTTATTTATTATTAATCTTATAAATAATTACGTTTGCATCATTTCTTTTTGTAGCAACAATAATTACTAAATATTCATAAAAATGATAAATAACGGTATGATTTTTGGCATTATGCACTCGAACCTGAAAGCTGCATGCAGCAATCTGCATTTACTGTTTGGAGGGTTTCTATTTTTTATTTGACAGTTATATTGCCTATATGTGTACTTTTATATTGTGTCTTAATGTAATAGCATATTAATAGCTAAACAATGTACATGTACATGGTGTAATTGTTGTAATGACAAAATGTACAATGTATACAATTGTGTATATATAAATATTAATTTATTTACTAATTATACATTTAGGGACCCACTTTTTGGAACAGTCTATACCTACATATTCTTTTTATTTCCCTGTAACAATGCTTTTGCTTGTGTAAGATACTCTCAGAATAATATTTTAAACGCTTAAACGCAATGCTTAAAGTAAGTAATTCGGCATTGAAGTGGGAAAGTGTGAAATAAAATATTGAGTGTCACCCGTTTTGACACATATTTTTTTCAGGAATTCAACTATTTGCATAGCCATAATCGCCAAAACAGTATATCATGTTATGTTTTATCCCAGATAGGGGATTATTTTATATCTAATATACAACTAAAAACATATCCATTGGACAATTGTCTTTGCAAACGTTCATTTTCTTAAAAATATATAGCAGGGACCCATTTTTGGAAACTGACTGTACTTTTTTGGTTTGAATTACATTTATCTTAATCCTGATTTGCTTTATTTGCGTTCAAGAGTGAAAAATAATGAATTAACTTTAATTAGAAGGAAATTTTCAGTGATATAGTACGTTTTTCCCGACTCGAGTGCCGCGCGCAGCTTTAGGTATTTTATTATTTACAGTGTATCTGTAATATTTATGGCCAAATTCAAGATAGCCATTTTGTTGCCAACATCATTAACTATTATATTGAGCATTTGAATAATCATTTTTGAAAAAACTCTACCTTTGCCATCAAACGAAAGCAGTGCGTATTCTTAAAAAAACGCATCTTGAGGTCTATTTGATCATGAAACAGACTGTATTTATGTATTTGGACGTATAACAAGTACACTACATTAAAACGTGATTAATGGTGAAAACATGGACATAAAGATCATGTCTGTAAGTGCATTTCTAACAAAGAAATTTAATATTTAAGTTGTCACTGTGCGGACGAAAAAATTGAGCGTCGGTCGTGTTCATAGCGTCGCGACGCTATGAAGGCGAACGAAATGTTGAGTTAATCAAGCTTAAAATGATAGCTGTGGGTGTTGGGAATCGAATGGTATATGTGAACCTTTGCCACCCCGTTTGAGCGAATAATTTTACCTATCGGAACGACTAATAGTGCATGGCAATCACATGGCACTAACACGACACTCCACAGCCCGGCTAATAGAGCAAGGCAATCACATGGCACATACACGACGCGCCACAGCCCAACCAATAGTACATGGCAATCGCATGGCACTTACACGACGCGCCTCAGTCTGGTTAGTGGTGCATGGCAATCGCATGGCCATCGACGAATGTTGGGCATGGCCCATGCGCGATCAACGTGCATGGCCCGTGCGCGATTACCACGCATTTTAATGAAAAGTAGGCATGGGTATTTTACGCTTACCATGCATGTGCCATGTTTAAAAGTCGTCCATGGGTTTTGGTTGTACTCGCGGCCAAAACGTTGCATGGCCCATCCACGAGTGTTGGGCATGGCCCAAGCGCGATCAACGTGCATGGGCCTTGCGCGCTAAACGTGCATGGGCGTTGCGCGATTAGCACGCATGATGCAGAAAAGTAGGCATGGGTAACTTAAGCTAACCATGCATGTGCCATGTTTAAAAATCGTCCATGGGTTTTGGTTGTACTCGCGGCCAAAACGTTGCATGGCCCATGGACGAGAGTAGGACATGGCCCATGCGCGACTTTCACGCATGGTACTGACAAGTATGAGTACCTTGTGTCCTGCATGGCTAATTGGCGCTAACCATGCAAGTGCCATGTTTAAAAACCATCGATGGGTTTTGGTTGGACTCGCGGCCAAAACGTTGCATGGCCCATCTACGAGTGTTGGGCATGGCCCATGCGCGGACGTTAAGATAATCGTCCATGGCCCATGCATGGCACTTAACGGTGTGCTACTAGGGTACTGCCATTCTCGCTGTTAAATAAATTGATAAATAAAATAAATAATAAAAGAAGTTGCTAGTTTCAAATAGAAGCTTACTTCTTACTTGACATCCAATTAAGCTACTCAAGTCTCAAGGACACGCCTTATAGGTGTCTTAACACACACAACCGTCTGCCTACCTCGTTCCTATGACCGTATGTAGGAGTCACCGTCTCCACCTACTGCTGGTCCTCGGGCGGTGACATCTTAACGGTTTATTTTGTTTTAGGGCGCGTCAACCGTTAGGTCATTATGCACAACTCTAACCTAGTTGAAGGAAAACCCATGCTGGGGGAGGAAAGGCGGAGGGTTTCCCGTCGTGGTCGTCATCGTCTTTGCCATCGTTCGTGTTATCATTGTCGTCGTTGACGAGGTCGTCACGGGGGAAGGGGTCCCAAAGCTGACTGAAAGAGCTCGCCTCTAGTTTTGGGAAGAATTATACTCTCCTACTTTGTGATCTTTGCGAGATTGACGACTTTGCCTCGTTTCTCGCCTTTTACAATCAGCAGATTGATTGATTGATTGATTGATTGATTGATTGATTGATTGATTGATTGATTGATTGATTTGTATTGCTCAACGTCTCATATTAATGCACTAAGGCTATTCGAGACGATGAGTGGTGATAGATGAGGATGAAGGGTGAATAGAATGGAGGAGGGGAAACCCGGTACCGGCACGTAGCCTACTCCTTTCGAAAAGTACCAAGGGGACCAACGGCTTAACGTCCCATCCGAGAGGACGGTCTAGCCTTGACAGTCATATAGGTTCCACCACTAACCCAGACTGCCGAGCAGATGTCGAGGAAAACGAAGCCGTTTCACTAGCTCTCGAACCCTCCATCTGCTCTAACCAGCGGTAGTGTATCAGGGCAGAGCGTTCACCCACTCTCCCCCGACCACGCCCGAGGTTGCTTAACTTCGGTGTTCGCGTGGGAACCGGCTAAGCGACCGCGGCTAAACCGCTGGCTTTCAAACAGTAGAGCCTAATCCGTGCCCAGACGGGGACTGTACACAACCGTGTGCACGCCTACCTCGTTCCTCGCGTCGTTCAGGGTCTGGGTCGCTATCTCCACCTCCTGCTGTGCCTCGGCCAGGGAGCTGCTCTCCTCCTGGACCACGGCCTCAGCCTCACGAATCTCCTCCTCCAACTGCTCGACCAGGGCCTGTTTCCCGGCCAGGGCGGCCTGCGCTGCGTTGTTGGCTTCCTGAGCCTTCTCGGCCAATTGACTCTTCACCTAAATAGGAAAAAAACGTGAAAACGTCGTTAGCCAAGTGTTAACGAGACTAATGCCCTAGAAGACACTTAAATTTAATAAACTTTTAGTTAACTTTCAGAATTGGCTTATGCTATTTTTCCCTTATGAAGTGGAATTCCCTAATTTATCGAGTAGGTATCCCATTTTGATAGTATTATAGGCCTAAATAATTTAACTGACATTTGGTTTAGCCCTGTGTGTCATGTAGGCCCTAGAATTGGCTTTAAACTATGATTCATTTTTTTAAGTTGGAAGAAGGAGTTTTCTAGTGAATAGCCAAAGGCATTATCATTTAATCGTCGTATTCAACTACTTCTGCTGGGACTCGAACCCAAATCATCCAACTCTTCGAACCATTTACACTACAAAATTACAAAATTATATTTAGTCCAGTAGCTTCAGTGGTTTGCGTGGATTGCATGGTGAAATGTCCGTTGCAGAAGCCATTCTAAAACCCCTACCACGGAGGGGCTTACATTTCGTTAAAGACTTCATTGCCAATATAATATTATAGGCCAAAGTCTATACTCAATGTTGCCACTTTTAAGAATCGCTGTGCTAAATGCTTTACGTTTCCCACTCAACAAATCAGAGGTCGGAGTGGGAAGTGAGCCTAGGCTATATTTCTAAAAACGAGGTACTACCCTTGCCAGGCTTAGCGGTCACCGGAGGCCAATTCGTTGAACGAACTTATTTTTTTTTGTCTAGGGACTGAAATTTTTAGTTTGATCTGTTGACTTAGGCATAAGAAGATATTTTTCTCGATGTTTTGATTGTTTACAAAATGTGGGTTTAGCTAAACCTACTTTGTTCATTTATAGATTTTTATAAACCGGGAAACACTCCCGTACGCGTGTGTTTCATTAGCTATATGCCAATATGGAATTTAAACGAGAAATTTTAAAAAAAAATATCTTATCCGGGTATCGAATCCGAGTCTTCCGATTTCTGGATTCGATACCCTGTTGAGATAGATTTTGTAATTTCTGTATTGATTTCTAATTTATTTATGATATGTTCCATTAAAGCAATAATTTGGTGTTCCTTGACGGCGAGATGGATGGGGAGGGGGTATTCAATAACTCACCTGGTGCGCAGCCTGTTGCGCAGCTCCCGCCTGAGCGTCGGATGCAGCCTTCGCTTCCTTGGCCGCGTTCTGTGCGAGGTTGGTCGCCTGAAGCTTACTGTTAGTTTTGCCCCCTTTGTTCTTACAATCCTTCTCGCCCACTTCTACGCCACCCGACGAGGAGCCACCCTCCACGGCGGACATCTCCGCGTCCGAGTTGGCGTTTCGTTTGTCTTCGATGACGCTTGGTCCAGCCTGAAAGCAAAACAGAAATTGTTTTTGGTTTATTTGGATTAAGGACGCGTCACCCGTTAGGTCATAATGCACCACTCTAACCTAGGGTGGGGGGATGTTTTATGGTTTATTTGGATTTAAGGACGCGTCAACCGTTAGGTCATAATGCACCACTCTAACCTAAGGGGGGGTGGGGGGAGGAGGGGCCCATGCTGGTCAGAACCAGCCACGTGTAAGGGGAGGAAAGGGGGTTCCCACGTAGCGGTCGTCATTGTCTTGGTCATCGTTCGTGGTGTCATTGTCATCGTCGCCAAGGGCTTGTCAAGGGAAGGGGGCAAGGTCCCCGACGACGATTGCCAGAGCTCGCCTCTATTTTCGGGTAGTAAAATACAACCCTTCATACTAGCTGATGTTTGCGAGGTGGACTTTCTCTCTTGAATCGCCTTTTACGATTAGCAGACCCATGCTCTGGGCCAATTCTACCCTGGACCCAGACGGGGTGAAAGCAAAACAGAAATTGTTTTTGGTTTATTTGGATTAAGGGCGCGTCAACCGTTAGGTCATAATGCACTACTCTAGTCCAGGGATTGTGGGAGGCGGGACACATGCTGATCAAAACCAGCCACGGTTAGGGGAAGGAAAGAGGGTTCTCACGTCGTGGTCGTCATCGTCTTTGTCATCGTTCGTTTTGTCATTGTCATCGTCACCTGGGAGGTCGTCAAGAGAAGGGTTAGGTGTCCCCGACGACGATTTCCAGAGCTCGCCTCAAGTTTTCATACTAGCTGATGTTTTTGAGGTAGACTTTTTCCCTTGAATCGCCTTTTACGATTACCAGAGCCATGCTCTGGGCCAATTTAAGCCCGGGCCCAGAAATTTTAGCTTTTTTTTACATTTCTATCTCTCCTGGGAAACCTGCCCGACCATGGTGCAATGCATGGCCCTGGCGTCTAACTGGGTAGGCCTATATTTGAGTCAGGACAATAAAGGCATCCCTTCACAGCAACAGTTTTGTGACAATAACTAGTAATGCGAAGGGAAGTCCGGGGGCTGTTTACAGGGACCTCGACTTAGCATTCGCATTATAACAACTGAGGAAAACCTCGGAAATCATTCATTCAGGATTGCCTGTCTCGACGGATTCGAACTCGGGACCTTCCGAATCAGAGTCATCAATCAGTCAGTCAATCACCCTTGCTTCTTCAAGGGCTCGGAAGACGTTGCATTGACAACGCAGTACTAGTTATCGACGCTAGGGCGCTGCACCGTTCGGTACGCCTGCAATGTGACGCGCAGGCAGCCCGCTGTACAGCACAGTAAGCACACGAAGCTACTTATTCATAAATTCGTCTCTCCAGCCGAAAGTATGAGCCATTAAGGCAAAAGATTTTACCAGCAGAAATCAAGAATGTCTATGAATATTACTGTCCAGGATCAAATATGTATCTTGAACAGGTACCGAGATTGAGCCATTATTGAAGGTGCACTCAAGTAGGTACTCTTGCATAATCCATTGATTTAAATAACTTATTCCATAAATGGCTGTAAAAAATCAAATATCACCACATTCAATAGGCCTAAGTCTAGAGCCTAATTCACAACTATTCAATATCACCGAAATTATTTATTGGTAGCTAAACTGTGGGATTTTATTTACTTGTGGCCTAGGCTACAAGGTCAAATTATTTTTATCAATAATACCATTTTCGTCAAGGCCTACTCACTTAGGCCTACATGGTGCAGCGACTAGGCCTAAGCCAGCTGGAGATAAATAAAGAAGACAAATTCAAGACGTGGAAATTAAGTTTGTAAGGCTACACAGCGAATTACGGGAACCGTAATTAATGGTTTGCTTTAAACGTAGACGTAGGCCTACCGGTATAGTGAATGATGGACAGCTTTTTAATCTACGACAGGCAACATCTGCTGTGGGATAGGCAACTGTAGGTATATGCTTTGGCCCTGAGAGTTCATTAGTAAGGGTAGGCCTACATAGTCAGTCTATTTTCTAATCGATAGGCATGTTTGCCTACTTGCTAATGAATTGTCAGCATCAACATTGTTGTATGTCCTGCGTAGGCCTATTATTTTAAAAAAATCCGCAAGTAGCTGCCTACTGGTAGTTAGGCCTACATCTCAAAACGAGTTAGGACTATGCCTAATTCAGGACTGATTTTTTTTGTTCGAATGTTAAATGCTAATCCATCATTATTCCAATGAAGTTGCCTAATACCTATTCATTTGGTCTACATTTTGGTTTAAGGGCACGTCAACCGTTAGGTCATAATGCACCACTCTAGGCTAGGGGATTAGGGAAGAATACCGAGGCTGGTCAGAAGCAGCCAAGAAGAGGGGGAAGATTTCTTACGTTGTGGTCGTCTTGGACAGTGTCATCGTTCCTTCTTGTCATTGTCGTCGTCAGGGAAGGTCGTTGATGGGAAAGAGGTTCCTCAACGACGAAAAGTAAATAAATAAATATTCTGAAGTAGGTCTACCGGTAGCCTATAGACCTAGTCCTAGGCTATAGTCTAAGGCCGCGTTCACACAACTGTGCACAACTTAGTTTTAGTCTTAAGAAATTATGTTATAAAAATCCATTATCCTATTGGGTTTGTAGCTGTTCAGTGGCGCTCGTATAAGGTGCTACTCCTTTTCATGGACGTAAGGTTTATTGACTCTGATTGGTCCGTCGTAAAAATTTGTTTTGTGTTATAACAAGACTAAACAATAAAAATTTAACTGTATGTCCTATCCCTATAACTAAACAATAGTGTGTACTCGGCTAAGGGCCTACACATAAAGTGAAAATTACAGATTTTAATGAGCCCTTTTGGAACAATCATATCAATCACTTACGTCAAATGCGCTGCTGGGAGAGCGCCTGTAATAAGGCATCGGCTGCTGACGGCGACGATACATTTCAGTTCTGGTCTGTCACAGATGGTCCATCTTATGATGACTGTAAAACATTTCACATTGCAGCCCAAGCTCGAACTCCTTAATGTGATTGAATAAATGCATAATATTAGCTTACCTATTGAGCACGCAAACAACAAAAATGCTTTTACTTCGTACATGATGGCAAATAAAGATTATTTAAATGTATAAAAATAATCACATAATATGAAAGCTTCACCATTCATTATAACAAACATGCGTCATGGTAACTGCAATAATACTCGCGCATTCATTTATTTGTCTTGTTTTTATTTTATCGAGTAAGCAGTGACGCACAGCCGCCTCAGTTAGAACCAACCTGTTTTGTGGTTCACCGAAGTTCCGCTTGGAAATTGGAGGATCATGGTCTCATGCAGTGGCGTAGGCAGGAATATATTTGGGGGGGGGCACTCAAATAAGTACTCCACTCCACGTCGCGTTTTTTTTTAAATACGTATTTTTGACGTGGTTTTAAGAGTTTTAGAAGAATTAAAAGTTGTTCGCTGGATGGGATATTTTAACAGTTTTCTTAATAAAATAATTGAATTTCTTGCACTTACGGTATAAATTTTACTTTATTACAATACAATTTGCATGGTACTTTAAATAATTATTTCCTTTAAACTGCACCGTGAATTATCAGCAAAATATTATGAATATCGATTCACGGGTTATGAATGTTTATTGTTTATAGTTCAATTTTAATCATTTCAATGATTCAATGTTCCAACTTACAAATTAATACAATTCTACCTACGGGATAGTTTTCTGATTAGACACATAGAGAAATAAAAAAGTGTTGACAAATTGGTTACGTAGACCTAGATGTTTTGCAGAATATAATGAAAGCTGGGATTTCGGGGGGGGGGGCATGGCCCCTCGGGCCACCCCCTGGATACGCCACTGGTCTCATGCGTAGCAAGCGAGCGCGGGGAGCGGCGGGTGCTTGGATATTTAGAGGACCTTAGTGCATGGCACCAGCAAAATAAATAATTGATACGAATGTAACGTTTTTAATGCGGAAAATTTGTTGACTTGGTCTAGATATAATTGAGCTAACTATGCTGTGTCCTCATTTGTAAATATTATTTTAAACTTAATATGTTTGACTTGAAATAAATAAATAAATAAATAAACTAGACTGGTCGTATTCAACAACATGCATAACACGTTTCGTTTCTGATGGTTATGGCGTCAGAGTTTGCTACATGGACTATTGTTACCAGACCACGTAGAAGTGTTTCACCTTTTGGTTTCGCTTTTGTAGTTTGGCTTCTAATAGTGAACAGAGTTGGGTATAAATAAATTCCTCTTTTAGGGAATAAGGATTCTTCCTGAACTATTATAGTTAGAACTAAAAATTCACAACAATGGATATTAGGTATTTTGTCGTCAGAAGATGATTCTGCAGTGTGTTAATTTTAAATTTTTTATCGATGTAATTATTAAAAGATTACAAATTAAGAAAATAATACAGCAAAATTACTAAGTTGTTCGGAATATTACGAAATATGAAAGATTTAATCAACCAGGCAATTCGTTAACTCCTATAACATTGAAGCCTCCCACTATTTTATGTCTTCAATAAGATATAATTTATTCCATGTGAGCACTATTGATCATGGACGCGCCTGTTGTATAACACATTCAGTCCCGTGAGTAAGTATAGTGAATTATTTTGTTGACAGCAGTGTGTCATGCAACGATTGTCAGATCGATATAGGATCTACAAGGAAACACACGTTGCATTGCTTCTAAGGCAGCGTTGTATGTCTACAAGTTTCTGTTAAGGCGCAATGAAGAAGGTTTTGCAAGTTGTGAAGTGGCCTAAATACGATGATTCGGACCAAATCTCGGAGACTGGATTCCTTACGCATTATTGGAATATGTGGTATTTTGTGGGTATGTATAATCGCAATATACATGGTGGAAAGTACAAAACTGCTATTAATTAGCGAACTTTTGTAGTTTTGAAAGTATCAACGCTTAATATCACATTCTTTAAATCATATTCCCATCCAAACAGTCATTATATTTGAGTCTTGGATGTTATATCATGTCGCAAGTAATCAGTAACCCACACATACAAAATAATTGTAAATATGCATATGTAAATGTTCACATTTAGCATTTTTTGTATCTCAAATAATAACGTACAATACTAGAAATATGTTACCTTTCTGGGTCAACCCCCTTCCCCCTTCTTTTTCTTTTTCTTTGCATTTTCCCATTATTGCAGATGTGTATTTTTAAACTTCTCTTTAAAAAAAGTGCACTTTTTGTCCCATTGACAAGGGAGAAAAATGTATTTTTTATTCACCAATAAAAGAATGGGTTTTGATGTCCATTTAAATTACTCAAGGGGAGGGACTAGACTGACTTTTTACACGTTTTTTGTAAATGTTGATTATACCTTACAGTAATTTGATACGTCCTTCCAATCACGTGTCTCCTTTGTTGCAGGTATTTGGCCATCAAGAGGCGGGGCACAAAGTTTGCTTTCGCGGATTCGGTATTTTTACCCACGATCGCTAATAGCTCTGGCGATTATGAACATGGCATTTCCTTGTTGTATTCACTTGTATCAAAACATAACCAACATTTTATTAGTAACTGAAGTCATGTTTACAGTGTTTCTTAGTTTGGTATTGATAACAAAAATATCCACGTACATATTCCAAGAAACAAAATTCAAAAAAATATATTCAACATTCGAAAATCTTTATGAGCGTCAACGTTATGGCAATGCACATGAAAAATCGGTTTTGAGAAAATCGAAATATTTTTCTAAAATAATTACGTCATATATTGCGCCCTTTGTTACTATAAGTGTAACAGTGTTATTTCTACCGCCGATTGGAGTGGTCCTGTACAAAAGATTTATACCATTTCAGTAAGTTATCGCAAGTAGAATACTGCTTGTCCATTACAGTTGTAAATATTTAAATGTTCTGGTTTTACACGGATCTGGATTCAAACCCAGATCCCACGGCTCTGTTTACCATGGCCTTGTTATGGTGTTGCTGATTGAGCAAACTTCAATACAATTAGCTCGCATTATAAAATAATTGTGCATTGTTATTGATAAAATAGCAAATTGTCGTAGAAAACGTCATCGACTGAGGCTCAAACCCAGGACCTCCAGCTCCTAGAACCTCTCTAACCAATTAAACTATCGGGGCCTCAGGATAATATTTTACTAAATTGCTATGTAACGTGATTGTTGATGTTCTGAGTTCGAAACCCAGTCGGGGCACAATATGTCTATAAAAGTGGACCTATGCTTATAAACAATCTAATCGATGAATATTGTATTTGTTTGTTTATTATCTAAAACCAAACTTGGGTCCAGTGTACTAAACAGCTTTAAGTTAGAGCCAACACTACACTGTAAATTACATCGTTCAAAATAAGTTTCTAATAACTTAGACTCTAAATGCGAATGAATTTTATTTATTTATCTAGTGGACCTTGGTTGGACGAACGAATAATCTATTTATTTGTTTTCAGAGGTTGGTATCCGTGCGAGGATACGTTGAGTTCCCCATGCTTCGAGCTTATTATCGCCTTCCAAATCCTGGTGGTCGCTACTCATTTCCACACGATCATGATAAGCGATACCTTACTCGTTGACATCCTGGTCCACATACTGGCGCAGTTCAAAATACTCTGCTACAATCTAGAAACGATTCGGGAATATTCGGAAAATACGATAAGAACCGAACCCCAATCGAGTGCGCTGAGCAATATTGGATGCTGTTTGCCAGACATAGAAGATCGAGAGGTATTACAAGACAGAAGTGGGAGCACAAACAAGTTCCAGTGCAGAAAGAAGTGGATTCAACAGACATTCAAGTCAAAGAAGATTATTTTCAAAACAGAGCAGGAAAGATATGTTAACAATAATAAAAAATGGGGTAAAATTAGTGAAAAAAACAAAAAGAAGAATAATAGATACAAATAAAGGCATAGGTGTACATAAGGATGGTGTCATCTTTAAAATAAGAAATGTGATACAAAAATGGGGTAATCATTCCACATCACAATCAAAAGGTATGATAAAAGAACATGAACATGATAGATCTAGTGATGAAGATAGAATACATGTTGTCGGTGAGAATGCCGAAGAAAGCATTCTAGAATCAAGATACACAAATTTAAATATAACGAGTTTTTCAGAAACAGAACAAGAATTTACAGAATACATCAGAGCCTAGAAGTTCCACAGCTCGACAAACTCGTTCATCGAGCACTTCTAAAAGTTCTAGTGAGAGAGTTGGTTGGTCGCAAATGAAGAAGAGAAGCCTTCGTTCCGAGGTCCTACAAGCAAACGCTGTGAGAGTCTGGGACAGAAAGACACAACTTGACTCGGACAGACGACATCACCTGATCAACAGAGCGATGGAACGAAGAGTTGCTGAGTGTGCGAGACATCATCAAACAATTCTCAGGTAAAATATAGGACTGTGAGAAATAACTAAAGTTTTTTTATCGGCACAGGTTCGATCGACCTAAAATAGGGAGCGAATTAAACAAATAACTTTAAATTTGATGTAGTCATCATAAGCAGGTGAAAAGTGTTGTCGCCCTCGGCCATTCAGAATGTTTTTTCCCAACCTAAACTTACCTTGCCATTAGGTATTTTACACACTTCTTTATGACTTAATCAAGAAAGTATTGAAGAAAGGAAATAAAAATAATTACTTTTGGTGGAGGTGCCGGGTCTCTCCATTTAGTTGACGTTATTCGTCCCAGGACCTCCCCCCCAGAATTAATTAAAACGTGGTTCTGTATCATCCTTGTTGCAATGTTGTCAATGGCAATAAATAACTGAACAACGGTTGAAATTTTTCGTGAGACGTGACACTCGCACTGAAAGGAGGACCAACAACAGAATAGTGAATGCTTGTAGGGGAGCTTTGCTAAAAATACGTTTATTTTTTAACATTGCTATCAACCACTACCATATGATATTCTTTAATAAACTTAGATAAAAGATCAAAATTAATGTAGGGAGAGTACCTTTCTGTTTGTGTCAATTAATTCAGGCACATACAATAATACTGTATACAAGAACTTGTTATACAAGTAAAATTAAAGCAAAGACAATCAGAGTTGACTAAAAATATAATATAAAAATAACAATAACATAATAAAATATTGAAAACATTCAATGAAAATATCAATAAGACACAGTGGCCTACATACACAAAACAGTATTACTCACATCTATGAATACTGAGATGTGCAAGACATAGAAAAATGCGAGTCAGATTAAACTTATAGCGTTTTCCATTGGCATGCACTCGGCGAGGGCCAAGATGTCATTGTTGTCACCTCCGCTTGAATAACATTACAAACTGAACAAATGAAAAGACAAGTGGCAATCCAGTGCGCACTAGGGCGCACTAGTGCGACCTGAGTGCGGCCAATGGAAAACGCCCTAAGCCACTTTAATAGCCACAACCACTCACTTTAGTGAAACGTCTCTACGCCTGTGCGTATGTCACGACTCACGACATAAACCGAACCTACCCTCCGATTGACATGCGGTTGTATTTGTTGCGGTTGCCTGTCAATAACATATGACGTAGCTTGAGTTTGGTAGCCCTGGAGTCTCGGTGCCGGGCTAGTATTTTTTAAATGGATTTTCACGTACCCGGCACCTCCACCATTGCTTCTAAATGCACCATAAGATTTTTTTGTTTGTTCTTCGACAATCTGTTTCTTAGGTAGCTTCGCTCCCTTTTTTGGGTACTCCCAGACCCGTGCATGTTATTAACTACCATGCATGGCTAACAATAAATTATAAAATACAACGTGATAAGACTACTTTTTCTTTCAGTCTCATATCGGATGTTGAGTCAGCCTATCAGCCATTCTTCACTTGCCAACTGATAGTTAACTTTATACCAATGAGCATCGCATTGTTTTATTTTTTGGCGGTAAGTGAATTTTGTTATTATTATCTATCAGCTAGTAAGTATTCCTATTGATTATAATGTGATATGCTTACACGTGACAAATAGCATCTCAGATTTGATAAAATTGCAGGGAAACTTCTAAATCTCCAATTACCTAGCTAAAACATTCCAACTGCAATGTAAGTAACTAGGAAAACGCTTAAGTCCCGCCGCGTTGTTGGATGAGCGTAATTGGTGCATTGAGCTGCCATGTGTTATGCGAATTTCTGTTGTTCTGTGGCAAAATCATTACTAAGTTGAATTTTTTTTTAAATTAAATTAAATTAAATTAAATTAAAAATTAACTTCATTTTTTTTTTTTTTTAATTAATTATAATTGTTTAAAAAAAATCGTAAAATTGCGATTTTTATAAGAAATAGTTTCTCGATTGCGCTCAAATTTAACAATAATATATTAATTCATAAAATTAAGGTTCTGCGAAAAAATCATTAAAATCGGATAAAGCATGTAGGTGTTATAAGCCAAAGAATTGTTTAAAAAAGAAAAAAACTGTAAAATTTCGATTTTTATGATAAATATTTTTTCAATTGCGCTCAAATTTCACAAGAATATCTTAATTCATAAAATAAAGGTTCTGTGCAAAAATCATTAAAATCGGATAAAGCATGTAGGTGTTATAAGTCGAAGAAATTTGTTAAAAATCGAAAAAAATCGTAAAATTGCGATTTTCATGAGAAAAAAATTTCCGATTGCGCTCAAAAACGTGGCAGTTCTAAGTTCAGAGATTTCGAAGGCCTCCATAAAATTTCATCGCAATCGGATTATCGGTTTAGCCGGAATCGTGTGGACAAACAGACAAAAATACAGAAAAAAAAAAAAAAAAAAACATTCCGGATTTTTTTCTCCAGTGTAGTGAAATGGAATCTTCGCTTCGCTCGCTACGCTCATCAACAATTCTCATCAAAATATATTTTTTTGTTTTAAGCGAGGGCCCAATAAAACTACTCACTCATTCTTCAAAGTGATTACAAATCACTTTCACAAAACCCTGCTGATTTGTAATACTAATAATTCTTTCTCTTCTATACAGATCCCAGCGTTTCGGATCCAGGACTCTATACTTATCTTGTCGATATGTTTCGGCATAGGAGAACTTATTATTTTCTGTTTTTTGTCGAACCAGATCGAAGAAATTGTAAGTCAAGATGTGATATTAATAGGTCAGGGGCGGATCTAGCCATGACTAAGCGGGGGGGGGGGGCGGTGAGCTTTTTTTGGTGGGGGGATATGATTTTTGGTCTGCTTCTTGTGTCAATATTTTTTCACTTTTTCCCTAGTTTATGAAACAAACATAGGAAACAGTAGCGTATCCAGGATTATACATTGGTGGAGTGTATGGGGGAGAGGTCTAGTTGGCAGGGCACTTTTTTTAAATTTGTAGGTAAGTAAAGCCAAAAATTCGTTAAATAATCAATAATCTAAAATTATGTAACAGGTTATAGTGATAGTTGACAGTGATATTGTGTGGTGACTGTTAATAATTGGTGATGATAATTCTTGGTCAAGGTTGAGGTGGGAAAGCCCCCCTATCGCTGAATGCTAAATTGTTTGCAAATTTGTTTCTACGAAAGGCCTAAAAACACTTATAAATATCTAAAATTCTATGTGAGTGATGGGCCATGGGGGCCAGTTAAGCCCCCCTCCCCCTGTATCCGCCACTGCATTAGTTTATAGTTTGTGTACGATTAACACAACTTAAAAACTTTAGTTGTAAAAGTTTAGAACTTCTGAGTGTATTTTATTTTCAGAGTTCCCTCGTCCAGGACTCAATCTACGCCTGTGATTGGCTGGGAGCTTCAGAGAGCTTCAAGCGATCACTGGGCATCATTATCTCAAGGTCAAACTCTCCCATTGTTATTCGCGTTTTACGCTTTATTCCGCTTTCGATGCCTATATTCGCTGAGGTATGTATGGCTTACGTGCATTACTTCCGGTTTGATTTAGAGGGCTCATACACACATTGGCTACGTGTTGGTTTGTTTGTATTCCAACAAAGTATTAATATTGAAAAAACTTTGGCCCTTACGGGAAACATAAGAAGATGAAAAAGAGGAGAAGAAAAATAGAACACGAATAAGCAGAAAAAGAGCACTTTGGCTTATAAAGCCATTCTAATATATTGTAGTTCTTTCTATCGGTGTATTTTCATTTGTTGTTATTTTTTTAATCCTTCAGTAAAACTTTGTGAAAGAAGAAATGATTTACTCACACTATTGACGATCAAACTCATTCTGACTCATAATTGAAATTGAAAATTAAAATTAAAGAAAAAGTTGGCCCGAGCTCACCAAGTACAAATCCTATCGAAAGAGTTGCTCTGTTTAAAAACATTGTTCTTGAGTTTCATTCAATATAATAATATAATGTTAATCTCTTTCCAGGTGTCTCACTTGGTTTACAAGTACTTCATGGTCATGAAAAAAATTAAAGAAAAGTGAACGTCTACAAAAAATTGCTTCACATTTACAACATTCTTATAGGTTTTCAATATACAAAATTGGAATGTCACCCAAGGAAAAACTTTGAAATTGTTTATTGGAGGGTTAACCATTATGTCATTATGATGCACCAGTCTAACCATAAATGTAAAATTGGGTGTGTACTTGTATGTGATAATTTTAAAGAATGTAAAACTACTAACTCATTTTAAAATATAATATACTTACGTAAAATTGTTTACAGCTACTACAATTGTAACTTTTTCATTTCTCAGTATCCGTTCCTACCACTAGGCAGTACTAGGAATAGTACTTGATAGTACGAGGTAATGCTAGTTATCATGTAGTAGGCCTACTAGGCCCGGTAGGCCGTTCTAAATGTAGTAGCAAGAAAACAATACAATTGTTTGGTTAGGTAAAATGGTTCAATGATTAGTAAGGCTGTTGTCGGGGATTACATTTTTCCCCTAAGATGTTCAAATCTCAATAAATTGCTGTATTCGGCAAACTGAGAATAAACGTTTCAACTAACACTAAACACAATAATTATTATGTGATGTTCTCTATATAATTCAGTTCAATATGCCTTTATTGAGTTTGCACTAATAACGATATAAATGCTTATGAAAATATTAATATTAATAATATTAAATCAAAGTTGTATGAGTTTCGGGTTATTTCGCCGCGTCGTGAATAAACATTGTTTAAATTAAACATTTGATATTGTTGGTTTGTGGGTACGTCATGTATTACCTACTCTACAACCAACATATTATTATTTTGATTGTAACAACTTTACATGTCGCATGTTGTATAATGTGTTGAACAAACTTTTTTCGCAAATTTTGATTCCCTATACTCCTTTCAATATGATATATCGAGGACATATTTTTAATTTTTAACAGTATTTTCTTTGTTGTTTTATACTCTTGATAACGGCTGGTTATGGTATTTACATAACTTGAGAAGACATTGCTTATGACATTATAAACATGAATAGTTGATTTGTTTGATCATTTTGACCATTAAGCTTAAAAAAATTGAAATAATATTAAACATCACCCTCTATCAAAACAATTTTGAAACAAAATTACTAATTTCATCGGACTATTTCGAAAATATGAAAGAAAATATTGAAACTAAGCATTTCGTAAATCATTATAACATTGATAGACTAGATTCCTCTCAAATTTGAACGACCTCTTGACACTTCTCTGCGGCATTTCGCATGTGGACCACACGGAAAAAAATGGTGGCCTAATTGAAAGCCTTCTTATCTATTAACGACAAATGCACGATGCTTAATAATCTCCAAAGCCAAAATTATTATTTTCAAAGTTATTTAATTATGATGTACACATTAAAACTAATAAATACAAACATTTGTAACATCAACAATCGCTTTAACGGTTGGCAACATTGTTAAAATTTAAAAAAAATAATGAGAGCTCGTGGCAATACCAATCTTGGGAAAAAAACACTACACAGACTGATATACAAACAGTTTTAAATGCACCATGGATGTGAAGTCACTGGATAGGCCTTGACCAAAGAGTTCCTGCTTCAGACAGCCCCTGTATCCAAGAAATCTTTTCAACATTTCTTTCGACATAATTTGATCCTTATGACAACTAAAATCCCACATTAATTTAAACAACAACGTCAATAATATGACCTAATAATTTAGCTGTCAAAGTACTGACAGTGCTTCAAAATCAGGTGGCCATTGCATGATAGCATTTTTAGATGATCTGCATTGGTTGTGCTGAGTTGGATCACGTGACCATTTTGAAGGTCGTCTATACCCACCTATACCTTATGTCCGTCATGTTCGTAATTGATTCTATATGCCGTGCTAGATACATAGTAAATCTACTTCGTAGAATCGTCCTCAACAGCTGTTGTATCACCTGTTACATAATAACACATCCAGCTCATTGAGTATGTAGTGAATTATACATTACATCTGACAAGTCTGTGGACAGTACTATGTCATGCAACGATTCTCAGATCGATATCGTTACTATAGGCATAACACATTTTTTCATTGCCTATAAGGGAGCCTTAAGAACAACAAGTTTAGGTTGAGGTGAAATGAAGAAGGTTTTGCAAGTTGTAAAGTGGCCTAAATACGATGATGATTCGGTCCAAATCTCGGAGACTGGATTCCTTACTCATTACTGGAATATGTGGGATTTTATGGGTATGTATTTTTTAAGCCATATCAATTTTAAGAAGCTATTTGAACCAAATATATATTAGTTAGTAGACTAGGCCTAGTAGTTTTTCTTTTCGTTTTTCTTTTTTAATGTTTTTTTTTCTTTCTTTTTTCTTTTCTTCTTCTTTCTTTTTTCTTCTTTTCTTTTTTCTTTTCTTTTCTTTTCTTTTCTTTTCTTTTCTTTTCTTTTCTTTTCTTTTTTTTCTTTTTTTTTACACCTTTTTTATATTTTATTCATTAATTAATTGCATTTAATATCCTTTTTATTTGTTATCAAAATTGTTGTGTTTTAATGCATTTTTGTTGCAATGTTACTATTTCAAATATTTACTAAACTGTTATTCATTGTTGTGTCTGCATCTATGTAATTAGATTTATTTAGTTGTCCTCCTTTGTAAATTAGTTTTATAACTGAATAGGATAGACGTTAAATAAATAAATAAATAAATACAAATAAAATATTAAACATCTAATCTTTTTGTTTTTTTTAAACACTTACTTTTGTGAATTTATGTAAACATCCGTCTACATCGCCAGTACTATTTATAACTCCATGGTCAGACCTTAATATATTTGCAATTTTTGACAGTAATTATTTTATTTATTATATTACCTTGCAAAAATGTGGTATACATGGCGGCATTCTAAGTATAATATTAACGTATTTTGATAGTACAACAATAACATCAACACTTAATATCACATTATTTATGCAATACATTCATGTAAAATATATTTTTTTTAATTCGGTTTGTTACGTAGCGTTGCGAGTAATCTAAGTTCGTACCTCGACATTATGATTAAGTACGTATGTTGTGGTTCTATTTAACTGTTAGTTATACTTTCATGACAAGATACAAGTAGTTTGGGTTATTACTTTCATCTTGGGCTAAGGTTTCGTTTGTAAGATACAGACCTAGATGGCATTGACGAAACAAGGTTTAGTTATTGTTATTAAAGTAAGCCTAATAACTTTGAAATTATTGTTATTCCATGCCACAATATGCACATATTGTGATTTAAATTGAGATTTTATTTGGAAATTTTTAGGGTGTAAATTGAAGAAGGGAAATAAAAATAATTTATTTTGGTGGAGGCGCCGGGTAGTTAGTAATCTCCCTTTAGATTGGGTAGGTCAACCCCTGCCCTCCACCCCTAGGGTTAGGCCTATCAAAAACTTTCTGTATCATGATTTATGAAGGGCAAAAATACAAAATGACAGCGGTAATGGTTATGATTATAGAATATCAATGTAGAACATGGGATATAAATGCTGAAATCGAAATTATGCAATAGAGAAGCAAGGTTAAAATGTGATTTTACGAATCATGGCATTGTAGTCTAAAGTGGCTATGGGCATGTCCGTAACACTGACTGACCTGTCCAGTCATGGGAAATATAAGCCACAATGCAAACTATTTATCACAACCAAAATCGTACAGTAATCAACAAATTATTCCAATTATGTTCCTTCTTAGATTTACAGAAATAAATAGGCTTTAAAATTTTAAAACATTTCTTCAAAATCAAAATCAGCTAAGATGATATAAAATTCTGAAATAAACTAATGATATGATTGTTTACAATACTGACAATATATCATATTAACGAGATTGTATTGTTCGTAACCCGAATGTGCATTTTAAGGTTAGGGCTTATAAACAATTCAAAATAATAAAATAACAAATGTATTATTAGTATTATTATTGCAAGATTGTATGCATGTGCATGTGTATGTATTTAGTCTTATTGTTCGATGTTTTTGCTTTCTAAATAAAAATAAAAATACAAGTTATTATCATTGTTGGTTCTAGGTTTGTGGCCATCAAGAGTCGATACAAAACGTTTGCTCTCTCGGATTCGGTATGTTTACCCACGATCGCTGATAGCTCTGGCGGCTATGAACATGACATTTCCTTGCTGTATCCACTTTTACCAAAACACCAGAAACATTTTACTTGTAGCTGAAGTCTTGTGTACAATGGCTTTAAGCATCATGTTAGTAACAAAAATATCTACGTACACATTCCAAGAAATTATATTCAAAAATATATATTCAAATTTTGAATATATTCACGAGCGCCAACGTTGTGGCAATACGTACGAAAAATCGGTTTTGCGAAAATCGAAATATTTTTCTAGAATAATTACAACATACGTTGCGCCCTTTGCCACTATAACCACAACAGTGCTATGTCTGCCGATAATTGGGATGCTTCTGTACAAGAGAATTATACCGTTTCAGTAAGTTATCGCAAGTAAAATACTGCTTGTCTTTTAGGATTGAAGTATTTAATTTTTACTTTGACTTGGATTCAAACCCATTTCTATGGTCTTACTATTATATAATTATGGTCTTGCCGATTAAACAAACTTCAATACAGAATATACAATAACAGAACAACGTTTTGTGCTCGAACCCAGAAAGGACGGCTGTACGTACTGATGCACTAAACTAACTAATTAGCTATCGAAACCACTAAATAAACTTTTACAAAATTGTTATTTGATGTGAATGTTGATGTTCTGGGTTCGCCAATATTTACGGCATGAAATCATATGAAAAACCATGCAATTGATGTGTATTATATTTGTGTTTGTTGTTTAAATTCAAATCATAATAATTAATTAACTCTGCATATCTTTAAGTTGGTTAGACTGAGGGTTATAGGTTCCAAATACGAATGTATAATTGTTTATTTATTTGTTTTCAGAGGTTGGTATCCGTGCGAGGATACGTTGAGTTCCCCATGCTTCGAGCTTATTATCGCTTTCCAAATCCTGGTGGTCGCTACTCATTTCCACACGATCATGATAAGCGATACCTTACTCGTTGACATCCTGGTCCACATACTGGCGCAGTTCAAAATACTCTGCTACAATCTAGAAACGATTCGGGAATATTCGGAAAATACGATAAGAACCGAACCCCAATCGAGTGCGCTGAGCAATATTGGATGCTGTTTGCCAGACATAGATGAGAATGATGTATTACAAGACTGGAGTGGAATCGAAATAAATGCCAGTGCTCAATCTCAGCTCGAAAGAAGTGGAGTCAAGGGCCTTTTGAATCCCAGAAGATTATTTTCAAAATTCGAAAACAGGATCCGTAAAGGTATGCTTACAACTGACAAAAGTGTGTTTTAATTCCATAACAAAACAAAACGCATTTTAAATAAACTAAACAGTAATATGATAGATAATATGTCGATGAAGATATAGTGTAAGGAAAGATCAATAGTAAATCAAGGGGTCTAGTTGTATCTTGTAGGTCCAGCCTTTGATTTACTTCTAGTCGAGGCTATACATGTTGACGGTAGGAAATTCGTAGGAACCATTACAAATATTTAATACAATTCAGAAGTTAAAAAAATCCTTCTCGATCGGGGTTCGAACCCGAGTCTCCCACATTCCAGGTAGGCGCCTTAAGCGGCCCCCACACGTTCAAACATTTCGTAAAAGTTGCTTGACAACATCGTGTTTGACAGCAAGTTGGAACGTGTGGGGGGGCGTGTCAGCGTGTAAGTAAGTAAGTAAGTAAGTAAGTTTTATTTCCACACACTTGTCAAGCAAATCGTAGTTTTCAAACCGTTTTGATATTTTGACCGCGCTTGACAGCATGTTTGAATGTCTGGGGGGCTACTCAAACATTTCGTACGAAAAGAGATCATTAGTCACGTCTGCAGGGAGAAGGTTTGTGCCACCAACAATAGCACACGCAACTTTATGCTTGGATAATGAAGGAGACATTCTTTTTTGCGTACTTCCGAACGCAAGGAATGGCCTCTAATGAGGGTTGGCCAGATGTAACCCCCCCCGCTGTGTCCACGCACATCGGTTCATGTGTGGGGAGTAGCATGCTTGTCAAACGGCTGTTGTCAAGCAACTTGTACGAAATGTTTGAACGTCTGGGGGCAGCTTTAGTCAACTTGACCACAGAGATGGTAACTATTTAACTTCTGAATTGTATTAAATATTAATAATTCCACCTACGGGAGTGTTTCCCGATTACCCGAATCGAGAAATAAACCATTACAAAATTCAGACAAACAAACAAATTAATAAATGAATAATTTTTCAGAAAGAAAACAAAGATTAGGTAATACGTCAGAACTTAAAAGTTTCACTTCGAGCACTTCTAAAAGTGCAAGTGGGAAAGCGGGAGCTGGTCAGTCTATCCTTCGTTCTGAGGAAGCAAATGCTGTGAGAGTCTGGGACAGAAAGATGCAACTAGACTCAGACAGACGACGTCACCTGATCAACAGAGCGATGGAACGAAGAATTACCGAGTGTGCGAGACATCATCAAACACTTATAAGGTAAAACTATGAGGTATAATGTAGGCTGTCAAGTAATTAATGTAGTTTGGACTCGCACGGGAATGGGAGCATACAAAATAGGGAGCAAATCCACTAAATCAACAAATAGTTGGAAAGGGATACAAAAATTAAAATAACTGTTGTTGGTGGAAGTGCTGGCTACTGTGTAGTAGAAATCTCCTTTTGAGTGAGGTTATTAACCCATTTTACCTCCAAACTCCAAAGTTACCTAAAACGTTGGATTTTATCATCCTTGTAGAAGGACAAGCATAACAAGCAAAATGTATATCAATCAAATGTTCGGTATTTGTTCGACGTACAGACGGACGGACAGAAAAGTCATAATACGGAGAAATCGTTCCATTACAAATTGTTGAACCCTTCATAGGTTAGTGGTACACATAGTTACCACTTTCTTCCAAAATCTACACAATTAAATCTGTTAGTTTTTCATACTTTACACCCGGTCAAAAAGCTGCTTTGTTTTGTTCTGAATTGGTATAATTTTCCTTACTAAATTCTAATGATTAGAACAATTTTTATAATTGATCAAAAATCGAATTGTGTATGAAAACACAAAAATACACAAATTTCCGTGATGTCCCGGATATTTTGTTTGCCTGTAGTAGATTTAATTTGAACATGCCAAAAAATTGCAAAAGATGAAAACTTGCAACAAAAAAACAATTTTTGAAAATATACTCAAATTTTGGATTTTTTTAAAACTTTGACAGCAATTTGGATTTCACAATCAGTATTTTTTCCTAAAAGATCAAGGATTTTTTTTTTAAATTAAAATTCATTAAAAAATCACAAATTTCAAATTGTTAAGGTAGAAAGAAAAATTACGGATAAAAAGTTTGCCCTATAAAGGGCAAATCTAAAATCTAATTAAACCAAAAAATCTAAATCAAGTTATAATCCAAGATTAAGATAGTTGCATTGCCACAACAATAGCAACAATAATTGTACGCATTTAAGACATGCTACTTTGTAAAATGTAATACAATACATAATAATTATCCACTTATTATTTCAGCCTCGTTCTGGATGTAGAATCAGCCTACCAACCGTATTTTACTATTCAACTGTTGGTTAACCTTATACCAATAAGCATCGCATGCTACTACTTTATGGCGGTAAGTGACGGCTATAATATACCAACAAGTAATCATTCTTATTCTTTAGTGGGATATGTATACACGGACGAACTGCTTCTCACATTTTCTTTTTATTATTAGGGAACCTTCTAAATCTCCAATAACCTAATGAAAACCTTTCAAAGTCGTAGATTATCATTTTTTTAAACATCACTCACCAAAATCGCACTTGAATCCATTTTGTTACTTTAGCGAGGGCAGCCAGTGGTTTAGCCGAGCTCGTTTAACCGGTTCCCACTCGAACACCGAAGTTAAGCAGAATCGGGCGTGGTCATGGGTAGAGTGGGTGACCGCTCTATCCTGAAACTCACGTTTACCGCTGGTTAGAGCAGATGGAGGGCTCGAAAGCTAGTGTAACGGCTTCGTTCTCCTCGATGTCTGCTCGGCAGTCCGGGTTAGTGGAGGAACCTACATGACTGTCAAAGTTACACCGTCCTTTCGGATGGGACGTTAAGCCGTTGGTCCCCTTGGTACTTTTCGAAAGGAGTAGGCTACGTGCCGGTACCGGGTTTCCCCTCCTCCCTTCTGTTGATACTTCATCCTCATCTATCACCACTCATCGTCTCGATTAGCCAAAGTGCATAAATATGAGACGTTAAGCAATATCCAATCACTTTAGTGAGGGCTTTTAGCGGGTTCCCAGCAAACAGAAATCATCTTGCCCGCATCATGCCCGCATCCCTGCCCGCAAGTTGCCCGTACGGGCCCCGTACGGGCATGCCATGAGGGCGCCCTTAAAAATATGTCCCCCCCGCCCGCATCCTGCCCGTACGGGCAAGCCCGCATTGTAGCTCATCCTGCCCATACTGGCAAGCCCGCATTGTGGCTCATCCTGCCCGTACATGCAAGTCCACGTACGCTACGCCATCTAGTATACACGCAAGTAACCCACGAACTAAAAATAAGAATAAAAAAAATTATAAAATTAATCACTTTTAAGGGGTTTTACTAATTTCATATTAGAGATCGATAAGGAGAGAACAAGTACAATTATATAGACAGAACATCAGAAGTATAAATTTTATCGCCAAGACCCGGACTCGAACACGAGACACCTTCCTCCACTTCCGGACGCGTTACCCACTCGGACACTGCACCTGTGAGTACATGGGCGCGTTAGCTGGCTTACAAGCGTCTTTAGCCCATGTGCGTGTATTGCGGAACGTAGCACTGCAGACGCTACTTGCGTTTTCGGTATAATTTGTTATGTGTTTTGTTTTATTTTGTTTCTTTAACTTATGGTTCATGATTTTTTAACTAAAAATTAATATTTAAACTTAGATACTTTCATTATTTGTTTCATTGATAGGCTTCAACAAATATACTGAAATGAAACATACTCAAATACTAATCGTAATGTAGAGAATAACCTTGATTATATTGGTTCTTAAATTTAAAATAAGTGAAGACATGACATTCACAGATAAAATTTTTTTTAAATAGACTTAAAATCTACATGAACATTTAACAAGAATAAAAAAAAGGCTTATTGGATTGTACAATTAACCAAACAAGCACTGACAAAAATTAATTTTGTATATTAGGTGAGACTTATTAACTTAATGTGAAACAAAAAAAATGTGTATACAATTTCGGAGAGAATGCGTGAGGATTTGCTAAGAAATAATTATAATATGAATATAATTGTACATAATGAAGTGCTAATACATAATAATGTGTAATTTAATGGAAGTGTCATAAATCATTAATAATAGACTTAAATCAGTATATATATAAGATAACTATACCTTGTGTGAATAAACTTACAATCTGCTCATATTAATACAATTATTACAATATTTTTAACTTACTAGGAAAACGACTAACTCGTTGTTAGACGAGTGAGTGAGCCATGTGTTGATACCCGGTAACATTCCCTTTCTTCCCCCTACCTAGGGCCTCTCCATGCCTATCATAGGCTATAGAGTGGCGCATTATGGCCTTATATTTGACGCTCAAAATCCTATTAATTATATTTTTATAATTATTATCAAACTTAAATGCAACTGTCCCGGGTACTCATCACACAATGACTTGCTCACTCGTCTAACAACTACTTTGGCGTGTTCCTAGTCTAGTTGGCGAAGGTGCCCTTTATACCCGAAATGTGGAAGACCTAGGTTCAAACCCTCCGTCGGGAAAGATTTTCTAATTTCTGGATCGTATTTAAAAAATTATAAAACATGTTTTGAAATGCATACTATACTACGAAAACATGGGCAGTACGAAACACGACCAAAGATTGCAAGGTTTACTTAATCTCTCAGTGGAATTTAGGGGAACCTTGAGCGTGCAAGATTCGATACATTTTGGTCACTGAATACAATCACGGCCTGACAAAAATTCTTCAAAACAAAACCATTGTCGTTAAATTAAAATAAAAACTACAAATTTCCATTATATTTTTCAATTTATTATTAATTTCTTGTAGGTTGAAATGGTAACGGATTTTTCTCATTTTGTTAGCAGTTCTCAGTTACCTGGTCACGGATGTCTGTTTAAAATTTAAGCTCAAACTATTTGGTCGTAGGGCCGTATGGGACCGGACAAACAAACAAACAAGATGTAAAACCAGTGTAAATTCATCTAACTACAATTCTTTTGAGTCCACTTTGCAGTGTTCTTGGAGCAGATTCCATCCTCAAACATGATGCCCGCATCTTTCTTCATCTTGCCATTAGGGCGAGATGGAGACTTGCCCGTAATCCACCCGCAACCATGATGCCCGCATCTTGCTTCATCTTGCCATTAGGGCGAGATGGAGACTTGCCCGTAATCCGCCCGCAACCATGATGCCCGCATCTTGCCCGTATCTCGCCCTTAGGGCAAGATACGGGTAAGATGGATATTAAATTTTACGGGCAAATTTCAACGTGCCCATAAACCGCCCTAACGGCAACATGAGGGCAATTACCAAGATGCCCGTAATCCGCAAATAGCCCGCACTGCCCACATTGCCCGTATGGCTCGCAAGTTGCCCGCACTGTTCTGTTTGCTGGGTTATCCTTCAACGTCATTTCCAATCATTTTCACAAAACCCTATTTATGTATTTTACTACTAGGAAGCTTCACCGACAGTGTTGGCTCGGGCGCTAAGCGCTCGACTCTGATACGGGAGGTCCCGGGTTCGAATCCCGTCGAAACCGGCAATCCTGACAGAAGGTTTTTTCCGAGGTTTTCCTCAGTCGTTAAGGCGAATGCAAGGATTGAGTCCTCTTAAATAGCCCTAGGACATCCCTTCACAATAGCCTATCCGCACATACCTAGTTCACCTGAAGAGGGGCTAATTGCACCCTATAACAGGTTTTCCCACGATTTAAAAAAAAAGAAAGCTTCGCAAACGCTTTTTTTAGTCGCGTTAATGGATGAGCTTTTTTGTATGTTTTTAGTTTTCGTGGGATGTCTTTTCTTTTGCAAGTGCTTTTTAAACGCATTGTAGGTGATTGTTGCCAAGTTTCTATAGTTACTTGTTAATTGTAATTATATTCCTCAAAAAACTTATTAAAACCTTTATTTCTATAGATTCTGGCTAACTTTTTCAATTTTTTCTTTCAAAATGCAATGCATCGACATTACCTTAATGCCCATGTGAAATATGGACATTGTAGCCCCACCCGTTTGGTCAGAATCAACCCAAATGTCACGAAAATATCGCACTAAAAATCGGGGGGAAAATCGTAAAAGTACGATATTTATGAGAAATATTTCTTCGATTGTACCCAAAAACGTGGCACGTCTAAGTTCAGAGATTTCGAAGGTCCCCTCCAATTTTCATCAAGATCGCATATGCCATTTGCCCAGTAGAGAACGAACAAACAGACAAAAAAAACAAAAAAAAACACCCGAGCTAAATGTTTTGGGGGGTCAGTGAAATTGAAGTCTTCGCTTCGCTCATCCAAAACTAACTTCCTCTCTTCCAGACCCCAGCTCTGCGGATCCAGGACTTCATTCTTGTGTTATCGCTGTGTTTCAGCATCTTGGAACTTTTTGTTTTCTGTTTTCTGGCGAACGAGATCGAAGCAATTGTAAGTCATTATTATACTTATTTTGGATAACCTATTGTTATTGTTAGAGATGTGCAAAAATGGTGACAACGAAATTCGCGAATTTTTTTAAAGTTGCAATAATCCCTTCAAATTCAATTTGCACATGAATCTCCTGAATTGTGATTGAATGGTTCCAATTTCCAATTCGGGAATTTTTGCGAAATTTTTGTTGATACCGCGAACTAGTGGCAAAATCAGCAATTATGTCTTTTAAAAAAATTCAAAGTTTTGGTGGAGGTGCCGGGTACGTAGTCGAAATTAAATTAATCCTGTCTGGTACATATGGTGGAGGTGCCGGATCATACAACGCGATTGTGAGATTATAATCATCGTTTGAACGAGAGAAAGCTCAAAATACTTCATATCCATATCAAAAGACATTGCATAAAAAATTAATAATTTCGTAAATTTGGTGGAGGTGCCGGGTAGCCGAAATTAATTCTGGTAAAAACTGTTGGAAACTTAAAAATGAAGGCTGAAATTGAGCTTAAAATTAAAACTGATTCTGAACTTCACTCTCATGTGCTTGTTTTTCTTTTAAATCATTAAAATCAATCAAATTATCCTGAAACTTTTTTTTTTTTAGATTTTTTTTTAGTTTTGCATGAGAAAATTGTGATTTATGGTAAATCGCGACAAATCGCGAATTTTTATTTTCAAGGCGCGAATTTTCAAACTTTTAAAAACCATTTTTGCACATCTCTAGTTATTGTTGTTGTTTAGTATTATCAACTTCAGGTCATTTCTTACTGCACTTCGCCTCCACTTAAACCAGGCACAACCATAGTTATTGACGGGTCAATAATCATTTACTGTACTATATATATTGTGTTGTGTACATAATATAAAGTAGTGTTGTGTTTTACTTATTACAAAAAATAAATTTAAAAAAATGTTATATTATAAGATTTAATGTAAAATGGCTGCACAGCTGTACTTAAATCGTAAACAATTAATAAATACATATTTATAATTTATTATTATTTTAAAACTTATCTCAAAAGCAATAAAATTAATAAAATTAATGATGAACCCCAAGATATTAAATTTGAAAATGAACTTACTAATTTTATTTAAATACTAAAAGCATACCAGACTTTAAAAGATACATGACCTAACTTAATGATAAATGGTTGACATTCGGTATTTTTTTAATACTACAATGATAGTGCTGACGTTTATTTGGTTTACGGGCGCGTCAGCTGTTAGTCTGCGTTTAGCGGACCAGTGTTGTACAGAACTAGATATATATAAGGAAAGTGTTTCATACCGTTGTCGTCTTTCTCATCGGTCATATCGTCGAGGTTGGTCGTCAAGAGTAAAGGGAATGAGGTCCTCGACGATAAATAAAATATCTGGCATATGCAGGTGTCACTCAACCAGATATTGGTCGTGGGTTCGTAGTATCTAACTTCGTTTAAATGTGTAAGGCACTTTCTTAATTTCTGTCTTTAAATTTTTTAATAACAGCGTCATAGTCGCGTACTATAAAAACAATATAACAAAACAAAAAAAGAAGCACAATCTCAGGATCAAACTACTCCTTTGCTATTTCAGAGTTCCCGCGTCCAGGACTCAATCTACGCCTGTGATTGGCTGGGAGCTTCAGAGAGCTTCAAGCGATCATTGGGCATCATTATCTCAAGGTCAAACTCTCCCATTGTTATTCGCGTTTTAAGCTTTATTCCACTTTCGATGCCGATATTCGCTGAGGTAAGCTATTTATCATTTGTGTGATTTATAATTATGATTTTCGTTACTTGCGCGCGGTTTGATGTAGCAGGCCCAGACACAAGGGACCATTACGTTTTATGGTTTTGGTTTGATTGTATTCCTACAAAATAACAGAAACGTCGAAGACGACTCCTCTAGATTCTCTGGAACTAGCTGATGTTTGCGAGGTGGACTTTGCATCTTTTCCCGCCTTGAACAATAAGAAGAGAAAAGACCAAGGCAAAATTGGTCCCCGAGCCCTAAAGGGTCAGAAGATAAAAAAGGAGAATTTTAATTTGGTCTATTAGTTAAACCATTCTTAAATGCTTTTCCCTCAGTATATTTTGAATTGTTTGTTTATTTTCTCACCTTAAAAATAGTTCACAAAAGCGTTTTTGACTTCTAGTCAAGTTTAATTCGCATTTAGGTAGTTGCTCTGTCTGAAACCATTTGTTATTTTTAGAGTCTCAACGTTTGAATACCATTCGGGAAACTCAATTATTATAAAACTTTTAGTGTTTATCTTTTCCAGGTGACTCACGGAGCGTACAAATACTTCATGGTGATGAAAAGCATGGAAGCAGAGTGAAGTTCCACTTTATTATGTTTTTAATCTTTTACGTCATGAAAAACGTAGAGAAAAATAACACCGTGAAAATACGTATTCTTATTTGAACCAGTGAACATTGATCCATTTTCAAGAATAAGCTAGAATTTCATCTATCAAATCCATATCAAGTAAAATATTTCCTAAAATTATTCTTTAAGTTGTGCTGACGAGAACGGAATCAAATTAGTTGACAAAAAGTTAGCATTCCAGAAAAGACACCGAAAATAATGTTGTTCTACCAATATCTGGGGCACGAAATTGTTTGGTACCGAGGTAGCCTGGCTCAGCGTTTCTTCATCTTAATCTTGCATCTACCACTTTTTCCTGTCGTCACACAGCTTCACTTACGTCACCTTGTGGCACTATTCACATCGCTCTTTTTAACGTTTCCTTCAATTAATCAATCAATCAATCAATCAATCAATCTCTCTACCTTTCTTTAAAAAATGTTTCAACATTTTGTTTACGATGTAGTTAGATTGAGATTGTTGATCTTAAATCAGTAATCAGAATAACGTTTACAACTCACATATTGTGTTATGTTTTAGTTTAAGTTTAGTTTAGCCTTGTTTGGAATGTTTTACACATTTTAAAATGTTCTAAGGCTAAATTGTATCATATAAATAAATTATATTCATTTATAACTCACAATCTGTTGTTGATTGTATGATTAACGTTATTATAAACTTTTAAGTCAACTATATACCTATTTGAAACTGTTTTTTGAACTTTTACTGTTTCCAGTAATCATCCGATCGATATGCAATTTTGCGTAATTGTCAAGGAATGATATGTTCACTCTTCTAGAGTCAAAGATTACTAAACATTATTGCGCATTACGCACAAATAAATACCGAAATTAACCAATTTTGATGATTTACAAATCTCCATTTAATATATTTTCACTTTTTTAAATGTGTGTTGTTTTAATGTACCGCTATAGAAGACTGCATAATATACACTAACCACAACATTAAACGCAAAAGGCTGGTACCAATCCGATAAAAACTGGCTTCAGGAAAAGTTCCAGAAAAAAATTATCACTGGTATTGCAGACTAAGGGTTATTGCAAAAGCATTCAAATTTGTATTAAATATTAAATTATTGTTCTGAAACTTCGTAGGTCTACAAAACGTTTATTTAAAAAATCTATAACATACCATTCGTTAAAGTAATTATTTATATTTAGGTTTAACTTTTGGTACTTTTCTTTTCGCGCTACATCTTCTGGTCCCGCGAGTCTTGCGTCGCTTTCGCTTGCAAATGTTTTTCAACGCCATGTCAGCAACAACGTTGGTAATCTGTGAGTACAGCGAATCCACCTAGAAAAACAATAAACAGAAATAGAGAGAACTAGTGAAAATGCCTGTCTTAACAGACAGCAAAGAAGATGAGGTGCTGAGCCTGGCTTGCAAGCACTGATAAGCCGTAGCCTGAGGAAATGGTGACTCGTCACCCCCCGACCCGACGCATGTTTGAATAGAGGTTTTATATTATTATTATTTTCTTCTTGATAATACTGCGACTTTTGTTAAACTTGCAAAGAATAGCAACGAGCACGGGGTGCAGAAGTAAAGGGAGCGAAGCCTATGGTTTTATTTGATAAATTAATATTGTTGGTGGAGGTGCCGGGTTTCTTCTTTAGTGTGGGCTATTCTCGTCCCCTGACCCCCAGGGTCACAAAAATGTGTATCGTTCGTCGGTGGTGTCGGCGCCGATAGCGTTAACTTGGTCTTTTTTGTGGGAACGCGTTCTTTTTTTAAAAATCAAAGCAAAGCAAAGCTATAATATTTTGGGAACTTGGAAAAAATTTAAGGGTCCCGGAAAAGTACGTATAGATAATAGAGTCGTAATTTTGCCGAATTTCCGTTACAATACAACAATGAACTCAAATTGTATCTCTAATACTGCAAAACAATGTATTGAAACTAGTGTTTGTAACTTCATGTTCTTCCTAAAGAGTTGACTTTTTTGTATGGATGAGTAACTTTTAAAATGAACTTAAAAGGCCTTTTCTGCAAAAGTAATGTACATTTTCAAAGTTCCATATTCGAGTAACTTGCCCAAGATTGTAAGTATTTACCTTCTGTCGTGCGTTGTACATAAGCTGATCATGTTGTGCCAACTGGCACTGGGCTTGACTCGCCGCCTGGGCGCTAGCAACCGCCATCTTCTGCGTGTGTCGCAGCTCGACCTTGAGAACGCACACCATGTTGGCGATCTCTTGGAGCTGCTTCTGGGAGTTGGCTGCTTCCTGTTCAGCGCGAAGTACCTCTTCGGCCTCAAGTTTTACCTGCGAACACAACAATCACACGCCTATAGGGCTACCATTCCTCCGAAAGATAAATATAAAAGCATCTCAAAGGAATATTGAGCTACTAGTAGACTGTCCGCAATTTGGGTACATTCTTATACATCCTGACAGCTGTGGCAAACTTTGAGTCTTTTTCCTTCAATGTAATTGTATTTTGCATTGTAATTTAGTAGCAACTTTACTACATTAAAATAATTTGCGTTGGAACACTGACAGAATATCAATGTAAATAATAATGCAATGTGCTTTCTTTATTTACACTAGCAATTCTTAGTCTAAAAATGTCGTCTCAAAATTATTGTTGGAAATTCATTAGCGTTCGCATGATAGTAAACAAGAATCTAATGAGTCTAAATTGTGTAATCACAAACCTATATTATTTAAAAGCTGTATTATAGCAACCAAAAGAGGGGTTACTTTCATTACTTGCTTGCCGTACATTAAAGTTTGATTAATATGGTAAATCTTAGCGTATGGTTGACAATTTATTTAGATCCTTCTCGGATGAAGCACGAAAAATTTTGATGTAAACAAGCATGTGTACAGGAGTGCCCAAAATAGGAAGCATATCTCTTAAGTAAACAGATTGTTCACATTGAAATAATATCTTGGTTAGTGGTGAGCGTGTACCCGAAATTTCGGGCTGGGTTGAGTATTTAGGTGCCGACCCAATCGTCAAAAAAGGTATCTGATTTCCGGGTTCCCATAAATATATTTTTGGATGATGGTGGAGGTGCCGGTCAACGATATACATACATTATTGGTGGAGGTGCCGGTCCAGACAAGCTTACTCAATTTGATACCCGAACCTGACCCGACTTTCAAAACCTTCATCAGCAGTCCTAATCTTGGTAAAGTTGCCGAGTACAAATATGTTATTTAAAAAATCTACTTCTTGATTTGCAAAATCGTAAGAAAACTAATTATTTCACCTCTGATTCGAAATTAATTGAGTTCACCTCTAATTCAAAACTAATTATGAGTTCACCTCAGATTCTGCCACGTAGATTTGTTGCATCTTCTGCTGGTATTGCGCCTCCAGTTGGTTCATGGCGGCCTTCGCTGATAGTTGTGCCGGAGTTGGTGCTGACGCTTGTCCAGGACTTTGTAATTGAACTTGTCCGGGGTTTAGTACCGGACCTTGCACCGGAATTTGTACCAAACCTTGTCCTGGATTTTGTAACTGAACTTGTCCCGGATTTTGTCCCGGATTTTGTCCCGGATTTTGTCCCGGAACTTGTCCCGGATTTTGTCCCGGTCCTTGTTCCCTGCACGGACATGGTATTTGTCCTTGAGCTTGTCTCTGAGCTAGTCCAGCCCGCTGTCCCATAGTTTGTCTCCGAATTTGTCCCGGACCTCCTTCTGGTTTAAAATCCCGTGCCGATCTACTTCCTAGCATCAAATAAGGCGATGTGGATCGAGTCGCGAGACGGGATGTTTTTCTTGGATGTATATCAAGCTGTTGACGCCCTAGCGCTCCATATTCTGATTGTGGCATCCCTGAATAAAATAGGGAAAATACAAACTTAAATGGAATTCAAGGAAATATCGCTTAAAACAGCACTAATTTATTTAAAAAAAAATGATGGTGTCTCACGACCAGTTGATTAAATTTACTAATGTTCGGGCTGTTATGTCGCTGTGGTGTTCTTTATTTGCCTATGTTTAAAAAACTATGCTGTTTTCTTCATCAGGAATTCAATATCATGGTTAATTGCTGAACATCACATCATTCACAGTTGTCTCGCGTTCACGCACTAAAGTGTTTTCTATTTTATGATTGTTCGTGAGTTGTTGTGTATTCGTCTTATATCCCACTTAAAACACATTCACAAGAATCAAAATGTGGATTTTGAAAAGGATCACATCAGCACACACTCAAGATATTTTCATTAAATTGTATTTGGTTTACTGTCCACCACTGAAAATCAGTTCTGTGACTGCGAGTTGGAAGACTCTAAATAAGATCGTATGGCTCTCAGATCGTACTTGAAAGTCTCCGCGATGTCCACACGTGGCTGGGCCAGTTGTAGGCGCCGCGTTTCGGGCGCGATTCCTTTCCCCTCCTCTTTTTTCGTTTTGCTGCGCAAAGGTTCTGCGCCATCTGCGCTTCTATAGCTGTCATCTCCGAGTAGAGTGTATCTACCTTTAAAACAAGAGACAACTCTGTGAGAATAAAACTACACACTTCCCATGGAATTTACAATCATTACTAGAATTGGAGAAGGGTTGACGGGTTGGGAAAGCAAAGAGAACATAAATCCCAGCCTGAAGGGCTGGGGGCGACAAAACTTTTCACCTGCTGATGACAACTGCAGCTAATTTAAAGTTGTTACCTACATTAAATTAACTAAAATACTTATAACAACTTTAAATTAGCTGCAGTTGGCATCAGCAGGTGAAAAATTTTGTCGCCCCCAGCCCTTCAGGCTGGGATTTATGTTCTCTTTGCTTTCCCAACCCGTCAAACCTTCTCCAATCTAACTAGCAGATAGGCATTTTTCACACTAGAATGAAATATTACTAGGTTTAGGGGAGCGTCAACCGTTACGTTATTATGCGCATCTCTAGTCTACGGGATGTGGGAAGAACAGACCCGTGTTGGACAGATCCAGCCACAATCAAGGGTGTTTCTCACTTTAATCCAGAGCTCGATCGCCTATAGTTACTAACTGGAATTTGCGAGATGGACTTTGGCTCTTTTCGCGCCTCGTACAATCAGCAGTGGAATACCCGGGGATGTTTCAACCCCGGGCCCAGACTTCTATCAGTCTTTAGATTAGACTCTTAAATTCACCTTTTGTCTCGCTTCGAACATTGACTTATCGTGCGATCCAAGTGTGGCCTGTGACTGTTTGGCGGTTTCCACTGCAACCGCGGCCGAATGTTGCATCTGTTCCAGCTCGATCTTCAGCGACCGAATGCGCGTGATAAGTTCTTGTAGACGCTTCTGCGCAGACGCCGCTATCTGCTCGGCCCGAGTCACCGCCTCTGACTGCATTTCCTCAAGATAATAACTATTCATTAGGGGTGGCGACGAGAAACCAGCTTCTGGGTGCTAGCAATGATGTTTTTTTATGTGTTTTGTTTTTTAAGGGTACGTCAAACAATATGTCATAATGTATCTCTCTAACCGGGTATGTGGGAGGATAAACTCGCGCTGGACATATACTTCTTCACCTTTATGACATAATTTGAGAGAAAATCTCATACACAATATTTTGGACGTGGGTAAATAATAGATGTTTCAAAATGCTAGAAATGTACATGAAAACACAGTAAAATCAAAAAAAAAATCCTTTTACATGCATCTTTATATTTTATGTATGAACAACAAAAGATAGTTGAGTTTGGTTTTGGCTGATAAGAACTCTGAATCAAGTATATATTTTAAAGTGTTGGTTGCAATGCTTGCTAGCAAGCTGTACCAATCTATTTTAACACGGTTACGATGGGTTTGGACATATGAAGCGAATGCTGGAAGAGGGAATGCCCAAGAGAATGAAAGAACGAAGGATTGAAGAAGGAAGAAGAAGATGGGGGACGCCAAGGAAGAGATGGAAGGAGACCTACAGGCAAGAAGAGACGCTGGGAAGATATGGAGGATATAAAGTAGTGTTTTATTGCAAAACTCAAGATCACCCCGCCCTGGGAAACGGCGATGGATGATAATGATGATGATGTTGATAAGTTGCCTGGCTTACATTTGGTAATTATGTGTATAAGCTTACTGATCTGTTGACAATGTGCGTTGAAAATATTTAAGGGTACCAGACAGTTTAATGGATAAATTATTCAAATCGTACCTGGGCTTCCGCTTGGTAGATTTGTCCAAGCATCGTTCTGTAGGCTTGATCTCCAGCGGTCGCACATACTGCTTGAGGTTTAACCTCTTCCTAAGACCAGAAAGAAAACGTGAATGTGTGGTTTGGTTGGACCCTTTTTACATCTTTGTATTTACTACCGTTTAATCTACTTGTACCAATAAAATCAACTTACGCCCAGAATTTCAATGTCTAGCTCAAATTTATCTGCCAGTTAGTCCTCTAAGTAAATATTTACAAGGCTTCTGATTGGTGGTTGCCATGGTGATAACAAGTTATGTGGCAGTTAGTAGAGAAGTAAATGTATGCTTATACATGACGTAGTTTTACTCTGGTGAAAATTGACATGTTGCCAATAAATTTCGGCATTTTTGGTCATTAAATCAGCATCATACAAATCATTAATCAGATAACTTAGTTCCATAGGTCTAGTTATTGTTGTTAATTAATTGTTAACCTATCTTAAGTTTATTAAAATTTGTTTGTAGTAATTTTTTAATTGTGTTTGATGTTTTCGTTTGTTTTTAAATCTGTGTTACATACCTCAATGTAAAATGAAAGAAATACTGTAATTGAATGTTAAACGAAAACATTAAATAATATGATGATTCCTTAATTACCTGGATGTTGGGTGCTCCCCTTGACGCGACATGTCCGCTCTTTAGTTGCATCTCTTGGGTCTGATCCGTTGCTGAAAATAAATAATCACACAGTTCCCTGGATTCGAAATCAAAATATATGATCAAACAAAACTTTTTATGTGTTTTGTTCATTAAATTAAGTCTGTTGGATGAGCTCGAGCAAACCAGGCTTTGACGCAGAATGCAGTAGTATAATCTGAATTACTTGGAAGCTTCATCGTTTGTCCCATCGGGTTGTGGTTTGCACCAAAATTGTTAAGTAAGAATTGTATGTGCGATTAGAGCACATTTTCCAAATAGTGCTTACTTTGTACGGTAATGGACAGCAAATGTACCACTAAACGGGTAATTTGTTGTAATTTCCCAATTTTGTGTAGGATTAAATTATTTTAAATCTTAAAATGTGCTCTGATCGTACACTGCGATCATTTTTTATAAAACAAACCCAAAAATTAAATTTTTTGGGGTAAAGATTGGAGGTCGAAAAGTGATTCAGAATGAATGTAAAATTAGCTGGATTTGCCAATCACAAAAAGTTGACCCGAGCTCGACCAACACTGTCTTAATATTGACTGATCCCCAAAAGAACTTATTCTTTTATGTCACTAATGATTGAGGTGATGCAGATCTACGTTTCTACTTCCAAAATAATATAATGTAGTGAAATTTTAAATTACAATATTAGTGCACCTTTCCTGATAAGCACGAATAGAATTAGTTTTGTGGTACCAATTTTCAGTGCATTATGGCCTTATATTCTCCCTTCCTCCTTTTTTTTCTCCTATGCCGAAGTCTTGATTCTTCAATCATTTTTCTTCCTAGCTATCCAAAATGATAGCCAGTGGCTTCCGTGAATTTTATTTATTTACAAAAACATCATACTTCTTACCTTACCGCTTACCGCTGAACTGTGGAAATTGTACAATGGTAACCTTTACACGTCTAGAGCTGCATTGCAGTATGTGTTATTATCAAAAGCGGAATATTATCACATTTAAAGTATTCCTTTTTGAAGTATTGTTTTCGTAATATATTTTTCATTTTCTCACACCATTTTAAGATGTTAAGAAAATAATTGCTTGGCTGAATAAGCGTTTTTGAAGCAATGTCAGTTTTTCCGCAATATATGAGTTAAAAATATATCATCTGTGTGAAATGTATTGCATTTGTCATAACATTAAACGATTTTTTTTTAAATGAGTAAATGACATTTGTGGGAACATAATCACATAATGAACGATATTAAATATAGTACCAAAAATCGAAGTTTTTTTTTTTAAAACAAATTCAATCTTGCAGCATTAACTCTTTTTTTTGAAAGGCGTTGTAAGCCAACCCGTATTGAGCAGTTTAAATCTAATTTTTTATTCATAGCTCGACTGGTGATGTGGATGATTTGAATTATTTATATCTTTTGACATCGAACAAACTCTACGTCTAGGTAGACAAGACGTTTCAGAAATGCATTCTCCGAGAGCTCTCAGTACCTGGCGAAAACTATACAAGAAGAGAAATAATTTTTAAAAAGTACTATAATTATAATGGGTTAAATAACTTCCCATGGCAGAGGTTAAAACGTTTTGTGTTTCCTAAAATTTATTTGTAGAAAATAACATTACCGCGATGCAAATAAGAATAAATCATTCTTTGGTACTATTATTTATTATTTGTTCATAATATGCAATAAATACATGTATTCATAAATATGCTAAAACCTCATAAATAAAATTGTCCTCTAAATTTGTGACTACCTGCTGTTTGCGGCGTCGCATCAGGGACTGCTTGCCATGACGGTGCTGATCGTGCTTCATCTCTGAGTGATGCTGCCTGTCCTAGATCACCTAGTTGTGTCGGCGATTGGTCTGCACTGAACGACGAGATTTCATCATTATGTTGATAGGGAGATCTGGCATCCAGGGAGGGCGTTATACCTTCATCGTTTGAGCGTGCGTGTGCATCTCGAATTGCCATCGTCTTGCGAGAAAATAAGGAATCATATGGCGATCGAAAGTTATTCAAATCACCAGATATCTGCGGCTGATACTGATATTCCTGGGATTGAAGAGTTTGTGGAGCTTGCTGAGTTTGCAGGGCTTGCTGAGTTTGTGGGGCCTGCTGAGTTTGTGGAGCCTGCTGAGTTTGTGGAGCTTGCTGAGTTACAAGAGCCTGCTGAGTTTGTGTAGCTTGCTGAGTTGCAGGAGCCTGCTGAGTTTGCTGAGCATGTTGAGTTACCGGAGCTGGAGGAATTTGCTGTGATTGCTGAGCTTCTTGGGCTGGCAGGGGCTGTGTAGGTTGAGGTGTCAGGCTAATTACTGAAGGGTTATATTGATTGTTTTGTAAGAGATCATTGATTTCCCATAAAGTAGTATTATCTTGAATGTTTCTTATTGTAGAAGTCTGAAAATTCTCGGTTATTTGACTGTCCAGAGCCAACTGTGGTTGACTAAGATCTGCTGCTACTTGACTATCTGCCTTAAGGTAATTGTTTATTGAGGTCAACAAGTCTTGGGTATTGGTATTTTCTGTAGAAATATTTCGTTGTCTTCGAACCAAGTTGATCGCATCAGTGTCCAGGGCTGCCAGTTTTGGCTGGTTACTTACTTGATTTAATGACTCATCGATCTTTCTTTGTCGATCTGAGTTTTTTGGTAGATTGCTTATTTCAGATGAAACTTCAACATTGTTTTGTCCTTGCTCTACGTCAGTGGATTCCCCAGGCTGAGCACATGACTCCTTGCACTTCACATACTCGCCTGACTGGGTGTTTCTGACATACCTTGCGTTGGGTTTTTTATCACTATCTACACTTTCTACTAGAGGCTCTTTAGTTAAATCTGATGAAACCTGATCAACGGAATCTTCTTGCGTAAGTTTAGTTAGGTTTTTATGTTGATAAACACTCTCGTCGTTATTTCTTTTCCCAACCTTTTGGAATGTGATCTCTGGAAGTTGCCTTTCTAAGCTAGTTTTGTTTTGTCTCGTGAACCATGGTCGCTGATACGTTGCATGCGTGTTTGCATCTTCGAGAGATGCCCCCAGCACAGACTGTCTTTTCACTTTGTACTTTACATTATCTTCATTATTAACCATATCAATTTTCTTCATTTTTATTGGAAACGTTTTTGGTGCGACAATTCAATGTATTACCAGCTCGTCTTTCAATCAATTTTAAATTTCGTTTGTGCCTTAAAGAGTCAGTTGAATCCTTGTTATTTGCTTTTCTCCTGAAAACAAAGTTGAAATAATCATTTTTATGTTTATTTTTGTTCTCTTTAAGTTTTTGCTGTGTATATTCCAATTCGAATTTGGCCATTTCCATAGGAATATACGCGCTTCTTTTAACCAACTTCGCGCTCGTTAGAGGCTCCATCATATTTTTCCAAGACTCCATGCCCGATTGCTTATCTAACTTGTTTTGAAGACGATCGGCCCATCGATTGTGATTTACTTGTTGCTTCGTAACATCAAGCTCGAACTTCAGCATTTCCAATGGAACATGCGTATTCCTTTTCAATGCCTGCAGCAATTTATAGTCTATATCCGGGTTTAATGAGGTATGCCTTTGATGATTGTTTTTTCTCTCAGTGCTCTTTTTGCCATGGGGCATAGATTTAGCAACTCTATCTGTCTTAGTTGAGATGCGAGTATTAATGCCGGACATTCTCTTTCTACCATGTTTATCCTTGGCATGTGCTGCAAGTGTACGATTGAAGTGTGTTGGCGCACTAACATGGCTACTACCATGTTTATTAAGTGTATCCGTATGTGCAGTAAAAGTGCGATTTAAGGTTTCCTTCTCACTGACATTTTTACTATCATACGTATCCTTTCTGTTTTTATGGTTACGGTGCCGATTAAAGAAATTTGCTAGAAATACTGGCATCAAGTCGCCGGGAAATGGATTGGTTTTTAAATTACTTTTACCATTTCCATTAATATCTTTATGAGAAGGATTACGCACATCTTCGAATTTATGATGCCTGGCATTTTGTGTTTTGATGTCATTAATGTTTTCACGTGCTTTAGAATTATTTTTATATGGAGATTCCTTCGGTATTTGGCTTTTACCAAAGATCTTATCAAAGTTAATATCTGAATCACCATGTGTTTTATTCTTTCCAGAAGATGTAACATTTATGGATGTCAATGATTTTTTTAGTCCATCTTGTCGTTGTAACATCTGTCCGTGTGTGGCATTATTGTTCACTTCGCGTCCTCTAGAATTATTTTTATACGGAGATCCTTTCAGTTTTTCATTTTTATCAAATATATTATCAAACTTAATATCTGAATCTCCGTGTTTTTTGTTCTTTCCAGAATATGCAAAGTCGTTTGGAAATGGTAGTTTCAGAGCATTTGGTTGGTGGTTCGCCTGTATATTTAAAGTGTCGATATTATCATTGAGTTCGCTTCCTATAGAATTATTTTTAAACGGAGATTCCTTGGGTATTTGGTTCTTCTCAAAGTTAAGGTCCGAATCACCATATTTGTTACTCTCAGAAGATGCAACGTCTTTTGATGCAGTTGGTAATAGCACAGCATAAGGTAGTGGGTAAGTTTGTATATTTTTTAAGTCGATATTATCATTGTAGAGTTCGCGTTCTTTAGAATCACTTTTATGAGGAGATTCTTTCAGTATTATTTGGTTCTTATCAATATTTAAATCAAAGTTAATATCTGAATCGCCATATTTGTTATTTACAGAAGATGCAAAGTCTTTTGGTGTAATAAGTGATTGCAGAGCTTCTGGTAGTTGGTACATCTGTATAATTGCGTCAATATCACTGTAGGGCTCGGGTCCGCTATAATCACTTTTATCCGGAGATTTCTTCGGTATTCGTTCCCCATTATTAAAGTCAATATTATCTGAATCGCCATATTTTGATTTTATTTCTGAAAATGCAAAATCTTTAGACGAAATTGCTTTTTGCAGAGCATATGGTGGTTGGTACATCTGTATGTCATGAAGGATCATGTCGTTCTCGGATTCTCTCCGTGTCTTAACCAGCCCTGTGGCTTTGTCCGCCATTGGGCGTGCACTTCTAAGTTGAGTAGGTTGGTAACCAAAACGCCTTTCACTAATGGCTTGCATTGATTTGTTAGCGTTCAAACCATCAGCTACATGATTGTGCTCAAAATATCTACCACCCTCTATTTTCGTGGGATGCAGATCATCTGGAGACGGGTATAAATGCCTTTCATTAAGGAACTTGTTAATTGCGTTTAACGTTTGTCTATTTGTGTGTAGATCAGATTTGAGAGCAGACTGACTGTTCCTTACTTGACCATGATCACCAGAGATCGTAGAGGAATGTATTGAACGATCATCAACTACACGAAGTGCAAGTTTCATCTGGTCTAGTGCTTTCCTATTGTCTGCATCTATGATATCCCTAGCACATGACGGTTGGTACATCTGAATATTATGAAGAATCATTTCAAAATCGGAGGGCGATCGTTTATTTTGCGAACTACTAGCATTTCTTTCTACAGAGCGCTTAGATCTTAGAAAAGTGTCTCTCTTCCGCGAACGCTTGCGATCATTCGTACATCTTTTATTTGAGGACTGCGTCGAGGCAATGGAATCGTCAACTAGATCCTGCTCCCTAGATCTAGCACTGTCTTTTCTATAGACGGAAGTTCATGTGAAGGTTCTTCCACCTGAATGCCGTTTACAATCGTGTTAACTTCAGAGCGAGAACCCTTCTGGTTTAAGGACCTTGCGTTTTTTTCTACTGGGTGTATAAATCTAGTAGCAGTTTCACTCTTTTGAGTGTGATTATTATCATTTGAATTCCTCTTTTTAGGGGACTGGACAACCGTTTGTCTATCTAATGAATCAGTTGCTTTCGGTTTCTGCTCAATTGTTCCTCTTTTTTGTGTTTCTATTGGTGGAAGGGCATATGAAGGTTGGTACATCTTAATGTCGTTTCGGATCATGTTAATTTCTGAGAGAGACCGTTCCTGTTTTAAGGGCCTGGAGTCCCTCTCTGCACTGATGTCTGCTTCCCTCTTTTGGGTATGACTATGGTCTTTGCAATTCCTCTTTCTAGGGGAAAGGACCACCGAGTATCTATCTTCAGAATCAGTTTCTTTATGTTTCTGTTCAGTTGTTCCTCGTCTTCGTGTTTCTATAGGTGGAAGGGCATATGAAGGTTGGTACATCTGAATATCGTGTAGGATCATGTCATTTTCGGAGCGCGTTCTTTTCTGGTTTGGGTGCCTCAAATCCCTCTCGACAGGGTGTGAAGGTCTGATGTCTGCTTCCTCATTTTGGGTATGATTTTTGTCTTTAATATTCCTCTTTCTAGGGGAAAGAACAACCGACTGTCTATCTACAGAATCAGATGCTTTAGGCTTCTGATCAATTGTTCCTCTTCTGTGTGGAAGGGCATATGAAGGTTGGTACGTCTTAATGTCGTTTAGGATCATGTTATTATCGGAGCGTGACCTTTTTTGATTTGAAGGCCTAGATTCCCTGCATATGGAGTGTGTAGATCTAGCGACAGCTTCTCTGTTTTGTGAGATTGATTGCGTGTGATTGTCATAGTTTGAATTCCTCTTTCTAGGGGAATGGACAATCGAGTGTTTATCTCCTTCATCAGTTGCTTCAGAATGCTGTTCAGTTATTTCTCTTCTGTGTTCTTCTATTGGTGGAAGGGCATATGAAGGTTGGTACATCTGAATATCGTGTAGGATCATTTCCTTTTCGGAGCGGGACCTTTTCTGGTTTAAGTGCCGCAAATCCTTCTCGACAGGGTGTGAAAATCTAATGTCAGCCTCTCTTTTTTGGGTATGACTGTGGTCTTTGCAATTCCTCTTTCTAGGGGAAAAGACAACCGAGTGTCTATCCACTGAATCAGTTTCTTTCAGATTCTGCTCAGTTGTTCCTCTTCTTCGTGTTTCTATTGGTGGAAGGGCATATGATGGTTGGTACATTTGAATATCGTGTAGGATCATGTCATTTACGGAGCGGGATCTTTTCTGGTTTAAGAGCCCTAAATCTTTATCGGCAGAGTGTGTAGATCTGATGTCTACTTCCCTCTTTTGGGTATGACTGTGGTCTTTGTAATTCCTCTTTCTAGGGGAAAGGACAACCGAGTGTCTATCTTCAGAATCAGTTGCTTCAGAATGATGTTCAGTTATTTCTCTTCTGTGTTCTTCTATTGGTGGAAGGGCATATGAAGGTTGGTACATCTGAATATCGTGTAGGATCATGTCATTTTCGGAGCGGGACCTTTTCTGGTTTAAGTGCCTCAAATCCCTCTTGACAGGGTGTGAAGATCTAATGTCAGCTTCCCTTTTTTGGGTATGACTATGACTTTCAGTCGATAGGACACCTGATTGTTTATTTTCTGAATCAGTTGCTCTCAACATCTGCTTAAATATTCCATCTATGTCGTTTTCCATAGGTGGAAGGGCATATGACGGTTGGTACATCTGAATATCGTGTTGAATCATATTATATTCGGAGCGAGACCTCTTCTGGTTTACAGGCTTGACGTCCTTCTCTACAGGGTGTTCTGATTTATCCGTAGCTGTTCTCTTTTGGGTATGATTATGATCTTTGGAATACCTCTTCCTAGTGGGTAGCACAACGGTTTGTCTTCCTTCTGCATCAGTTTCTTCAAGATTTTGTCCAGTAATTCCGCTTAGGTATAGTGGTGAAGGTGGAAGAGCATATGGCGGTTGGTACATTTCAATATCGTGCAATATCATGCTTAACTCAGACATAGTGCGTTGCTTCGTCGAAACTCTTTTCTTTGGCCGAATTGCTCTAAGTAAAGTGTTTGTCTTTTTGGAATGTTTTTCATCTTTAAAACTTCTCTTAGCGGGATGGCTAAAAGAAGTTTGAGTATCTGAAACATCAGCTACTGGATTCTGCTTAAAAGTTTTAGAACTATCAGTTTCTGTTTGTGACAGATCGCATTGAGGTTGGTACATCTGTACCTCCTTGTAATGTGTATTATTCTTCTCGGCCAAAGTACCAACATCTTTCTTCACTGGTATTGCAGATCGAAGTAATGTGTTCCTCTTCTGAGCCTGACCCTCAGCCGGTCGTGTGGCGGTATTCGCGTCAACGTATTCGAAACGGTCGACAGAACGTTTGCTGCTGTCTCCAAACTCGGGCAGCGACTGTATCTAGAGGGAATCGAATATTTCGTTACAAGTTAGGCTTAAGATAGCAGACATACCCATAGTTGTAGGCTGAACAATGCTAATACCTAACTTATCTGTTTATCACCGGTATTGCTTTTCTTTTATGGTAAATACAAATTATTTAACAGCCTCATAATCTAAAATGGTAATAGTTAAAATAGGCTTTTAGGTAGCTTGTTTAAAACACAAAAGTTGCACAAAGAATCTTCATGTATTACTTTCAGACCAGGGAGCAAATAAGTAAGAAATCGTATCACTGACTTATCTTTGGTGTCACCCAGTAGGCCCAAAAACTTTTCAAACACTGATGATTGTTAGATTTTAGTTGTGGCAGTCGCTTTTAGGACCACCAACAATTTATATTTGGAGGTGCATTCTAAGTCTACGCCTCTTTGGTTATATTCAAATGCCTTCTTGACTTGCTTGTGCAAACAGGCCTATACTGCATTTGAGTTGTATGGGTAGGCTATTTTAGAATATTTATTTGGGTCTTAGGCTATTTTAATAATCGTAATAACACTGAGCCTGTGACGAAACATAAAACTCTCGTCTTATCCAGAAACTTCGTTTCTCATTGGCTGGATCTAATGATTTCATTAACCAGTACGGTATAAGGCATTAGAGAGAACAAGACTGTTACTTATCTCTAGGCCCATATGGGTAGGCTTAGGCCTATTTATATTTGTTCAAAACCATCATTTTAATAACCTAGAGGCCTACATTGTTACTAGTAAACACACTTTACTAAATTTCTTCACACTGATGTATAGCCTACATGAAAACTTACAGACACGAAAGTGCACTTAAGCCCTACACATTCTACAACACAAAATCAGTAGCACAGGAAATACAAGTTTATAAGGACTACTTGTCTTGGTCTGATTAATATATACATGACTGAAGCAAAGTAGGGTCAAATTTTTACGACAATTGCTACAAATCAACACCTAACTATGTCTATTGCTTAGGCGTAGGCCTACATTACTTTTATTTGCTGCACAGCAATCAACTGCGAAAATCGAGACTATGAAGAACGATTTTTAGCATTTTAGCAGAAAACGATAACCCAATGCATTTTTTAAATTACATTAGGCATAGGCCTACGAGAGAAAAGGAGCATAAAAACTTTCACATCCCCATACAATAAACAGTAGTATCTAGGCCCTATATTTTAAACCAAATTTCAAATTATAGGCTAGGCCTTTAACAGACATTGCCTACACATACCAGCTTAAAACGATTAAGGCCGAGTTTTTGGTTTATTTGCTTTAAGGACGCGTCAAACGTTACGTCTTAAGATGTCATTCTAACTAAGGGGATGTAGGGAGGAAAGATATATGCTGATAAGAACCAGCCATGGGCAGGGGCAGGAATTGGAGGGAGGTGGTTCTCATTTCGTGGTTGGCATCATCTTTGTCATATTTCGTGTTGTAATTGTCGTCGTTTTGGGATAGTCGTAGAGGGGGATGGAGTCCCCGACGACGACCGTCAAAGCTCGCATTTCGTTTCGGAAAGAAATATAGCCTACTCACCTACATAGGCCCAGGCTTACTAACTGATGTGAGCCTCTTTTCTAGTCTTTTACGATCAGCAAAGTCATAGCCTACTCTTGAGCCAAATGCTACTCCGGACCCAGACGGGGATGAAATGAGTTTAAGCGACTGTAGGTATGCATTTCGTCACAAAATAAGGTACAAACGTAGGTATGCCTAGGCCTATACATTTAGGAAATTCCATTGTTGGGGAAGGGGATGGGGGCTAAATTGGTGGATCTTCTCGTTTTGCGAAATACCGTAGTATGCCTAGGCCTATGCCAGCTAAGGTAGGCCTACCACATAACCGTTTTAAACGGAGTCTTTAGGTCACTAGCAAGAGTTTATTAGTCTACCTAGGTAGTCTACTTATTAAAGTTTTCGGGTTCTCGGGAAAATTCAGAATTGCCGGTGGCGGGATTTGTCGATGGAAGCGGGAAGTTTCTCACGTCGCCGGCCAGAGCTCGCCTCTAGTTTCGGGGAGTAAAATAAGCCTTAGACCCCACATAGGCCTACTATGGGCCTAGCTGATGTTTGCAAGACGGACTTCGCGTCTTTTCTCGCCTTTTACGATCGGCGAGAAATACCCTGGTCCCAAACGGGGATTGTTGTTGGGTAGGCCTTTTTGCTCATATTTGGTATTTTGTAGGCCTTACTAGGCCTATAGGCTATGCAGGCCATGCCCAATAACCTTTTGATAATAAAATAACGACACGTCCATATATATCTAGGCCAAGATCACCATAAGTGGTGTGGTAATTATGACAGGGTAGGGGGGAATATTAGGCGATGTCTTTTAGACACCTAGAACGCCAAACAGACCTACATTTGCTTCTTCCGGTGGCTCAAGACGAGTGACAGGCCTACCCAAAATCGTGGGATGTGGGGGGCAGGGGATTCAAAATTATAGGCTAGGCCTAGGCTTATACCTTCCTCTTGAAATGCTCGGAACTGTATTGAATCTGTAGCAGAGAGCTCCAAAGAATCTCCTCAATACGCTTAAATCATAATTGGGAGGTGTACACCAAGTATGTGTGGGATATTACTCCACCAAGGCCTGAATGTTTATTGTTCTTGTAGGCTACTCACAACATCGCGCTCCAAATGGCTGGATCCCTGCAACGCATCCGACAAGCTCGAAGAAGGAAACTCACAGACAAACACTGCCGATAGAAATAGAAATCCGGTGAGCATTGCCCGTCCTGTAAGTCGCTTTCGGGTATGATAATAAATGCATAAGAATTAAATTCATTTTAAAAATCTAAACAAATAACAATATAACCATTGCGCCATCGAATTTATTTTGTTTATTTATTTTAAGTTATCGTCGTATGTTTATGAAGAATATTCCTAATTGTCAAAGAACTTATATAGATGTTCGAAAATATTTATTTCATTTTATTTAGAGTTGGCCGTGAAGTGAAGAACTACAAAGAATGTTCATGTTTTGTGACTACATTTTTCGAATGTATTTTGCTTTATTATTTTACAAACACACATTACATTTTTATAATGTTTAATTAAAATTTATTCTATTTGAGCAGTGTTCGAACCCGGGACCTTCTGCATTGGAAGCAGGGGCATTAACAACTAGACCAATGAGCCACAAAAAATCCACTTCTTTAATTGATTTGATATGATTTGATATTGCTTAACGTCTCATATTAATCACTTCTTGAAATGACTGACAAACTTGTAGCAAACTTCATTGACAAAAGCACAAGTACAATCCTCATCGTCTCTTAAAATTAATTAATTTTCAAGCAAGATTCATTATATAACTAGGTACATGTAGCCAAACCGTGCAGATCCGCAGCATAAAGACCGGACTGAAAACTGCAACGAGTGGAGAAATCTTGTTTGAATGATGAATAAATCATGTATTATTATTCCGTGTAGAACGCGAGTTTATTCTTAAATGTTGCATCATGGAGTCAACAGAGTGTGACTTTATTTACTTAAGACAAATGTTACAATTGCTGAGCGAATCTTTAAAAAATAAACAACTCGTATTTCGATATCAATTTGCAAACACTAATGCGGAAAACATTACTATTAATTAAAGAACTTTCAGAGCCAAGTTTAATTGGTCTAAATTAAGTCATTTTAGGCAATGAATTCAATTTTCTTATTTTTTCTAAGATTTTTAGTGTTTTTCAACAAATTTAAATTGTGTTTTTTTAAGGAATTCTGGGAAATTTTGGCCTTTGAATTAAAGCTTCATTTTAAGTACAAATTAAAATTTGAAACACAATCCTGAAACTAGATTTTTGTTTGAACTTTTTTTTTACATATTTTGTATTTTTGTTTCTCAAGGCAAAACTGGACATTTTTTACATTTCCGGGACAAACCACATTTTTGCCAATTTTTGCCTTTTTAGCAGATTTGTGTTTTCAATCATCTCTAAAAAAAAAAAACTTTTTGTGCCATTCGCACGGGGGGAAATGTATTATTTCATTGTTCACCCCAAATAAATTAAAAAATTGGGGTCAAATTGGAAAAAAACTATGTTTACCCGGATTAAAATTTTAAAATTGATGTACATACACGTGGTCTGAAAGGGTTTAGTGAACATTGGATTGGGTAGAGATAGGAAAGGAATACAGGATTTAATTCTAGAGGTCACGAGTTCGAGCCCCCGGTAGTCCCGACTCATACAGTCAGTCAGTCGTGATGTTGTGACAATATTCCACACACTCCCAATCACAATTACACAAACACATACACACACTTGAAAGACATTAGTAGAGATGTGTGTCAAGTGTCGTTCCATAGCATGATGTAGCATCTATTTCTTAACCACCTTCAAAGACTTGTGAGGTTTCCTCATATTTCTTAATTATAATGTTTTAAACAAATTATAAATACTATGTTCAATTAAATAAAAATAGAAGTGGAAAAATAACGCTTTGTTTCACACATACATAAAACGCTAATTTTACGTGCCTCTAGAAAAATACATTGATGAAATGAACAGCATTGTGCTCGACTGGACGAAGTTCAAAATCACGATACCATTAGGGAGAGAACGCCCACAATCGAGCCCAAAACGGACGATCGTTATTCAATTAATATATATTAAAAATTATAATAATAAATAAAATAATAATTGTGATAATTAGGCCTAATAACAACAAATTTATCAATTTTCAAAACATAATATATAGTTTTAAACTTGCCTTCTTCTAGTCAGAGAAAATTAACGAAATAAACTTTCATAGTTTTTCACGTATATCCTCGCTTCCACAACTCTTTGTTCTATGTTATTTTGTCCGCCTGCTGTGCTCTATACTGTCCGGCTGCAGATCTGCTTTCTTTGGTGTAAATAGATGTATACATGGGCTTGAATATCGCTTTTAGTATGGGGATTTGTAATACTAATTTATACATAATGAAGAGGTAGAATATTATTAATGTACAGACTTACCGGATGAACGATTAATTAATTTGGACCAACCTTTTTTCATGGATCCATTTAAAAACCAATTCATCACCAATCCAGCGAATAACTTATTGGCCTACAACGAATATATTTCCACGTTACAAATGAATGTTTCTTTCGTATAATCTCGAGTTTGACCAAAAGTTTCTACTATTTTTGCATATTTAGGCCATAAAACCAAAACAATTTTAAGAAAATGTATTTTGATAGTAGCATCGATACATTTTAGCATGCATGACCTACTTAAACCCAATTAGAAGTAATTGTTTGAGCATCTGATTAATCCAATTAACATTTCTTAATTTAGCATCAAACCTTGATTAGTTCAAGCTTCTGTCTTAAATTAACAACAACAAACGTTATCCCTTCTTTTCCACACTTTTTAGTGCAGATCATACCAATTTATTCCCTCAAACCGCACAAAATAGTTGACTAGAGGATCCCCTCCACTATACGTAACCCCAATAATATTTAACATCTATAGTAAGCTAGATTGCCAATCTCCAATACCTCCGCACAGGCGCGAGCATACCAAATTGACCTATTCAAGATGGCGATTTGGCGCTTCAATTTATTATGCTTGACATTATGTTTTAAATGCGATAAAGTATTTTTCTGGATTGTTTTGATATGGTTTTAGCTTGTGCAGCATGGGAATGCACAAACAAAAACGATAAGAAGTTATTGCATAAGGGAATTTAGTAATCATTTGGTGCTAATTATTGCTAATATGCTCAGTGCTCACCTGTCAACTGACAGCCATCTTGGAAAATATTTGGGCTACAAATCGCTACAACCTACTTTAACATGCAAACTGACCTATTCAAGATGGCTTCTAATTGACACGCCAGTGGGCCAATGACTGGGGATCTAGCCTACTATAGATGTTTAATATAATTGCGTAACCCACATTCAAGTATCAATTAAGTACTCTCGATTTCAACTCTTCCTACTCTCTTACATACCGAGACGACCAAGAGAATATTTCTCAGGATGTCAAAGCTCGTCACTTGTGTTCACATTGCGTTACTCGAGTATGCATGTGAGGTAATTAATCCACGCATTTCCCAGGATCTCGGGAGATAACGCGGGGTCAAGTAGATGTCACAGTCCCACTGGCACACAGGGAAGTCAATCCGTTCTGGTAACTTAATTAATCATATACCTTTGATGCACTTTACCACACTAGTCTCATGAGATGTAGCAGACTAAACGATTCATTGTATTCAAGCCGATTACGTGATGATTTCGAAATTATGATTTTGCTGTTGATATTAATTTTTATTTACTCAAAGGCACCCAAAAATAACCGTCTGTTTTAAAGGAAAGTTGCTTAGGCACATCCTGTACATTTTGCCGTCTGCGGTGGCACACGATTAGAACGCTGGTCCGAAGCGTATAGCTCTTCGAGGACGTGGGCTCGAATCCCGCATAAAGCATGTTTTTTTTTGTAATCGACCTTAATCATCATCTATCACCACTCATCGTCTAGTATAGCCAGATAGAGCATTAATATAAAACGTTAAGTAACAAACATCATCACCTGAATTAGGTCTAGCATTAGGTGGGCATGTCTAAGGTACGTCTTATAGAATTTAATACTACCATTCTCCTTTCGATTTTTAAAAACTTTTAAACCCTAATATCATAGAACTCAATTAATTGTATCTGAATTCAAGGCAAATAGAAAATTAAATGCAACCCAGATTATGTTATTGCAGTTGGTTGTTTACAGCGCACGCGAACTAAATAATAACATGGCGTCGGCAATTAAGTGACCGTGCGACAGTGTACAACAAAGCTTCCCTAAGCCCACTCTAACACAGGAAGTACTAGATTATGTCTAAAGGTGATAGATGAAAAGAAATGACAGCGATATTCAAATTGGATCCCTACGATACACGACTCAAATCAGTGCACCAGCCATATCTGTCACCACGGAAACATATCAACGTACATAATGTTCAAATACGATGTATGTAAAGAAAACATCTAAAACATGAGGTGATAGAATAGGCATCACCCGTCTCCTCAACCGTCATTTCATAACATAATAACACAAATTACTTGAGAATATTTTACCCTGAATTAATAGTTTGCAACGATCCCTTTCCATTTTTTTACAGAGTGAAAATCAATCATTAAGCTATGCTGTTTTAAATGTGCAGTATTGGTATCTAAAGAACATTCGATGAATTCGATATGTTGTAATGTTAGACAAAATAGCATAATCACAAAAAATATTTATATTTTCCCATCGCCAAGAGAACTTACGCAATGCGATTGTGTCATTTAACACAACGTACGTTTGCTATCGTATCATCAATTGAGTTAATTGAAATGTTTAGTGAGACAAATTAAACAATAAGCATAAACACCTATTACAAACAAAAGGAAAAGTAGATATTTATTGTGTATATATCCTTCTGTTCCCAAGAGATTGTATCGTGGAGTTATATTCTGCGTTAGATTGGTCGCACCTTCCACTTCCTTCTACTAACTAGATTAATTGGTATAAATACAGATGGTCGATCTTGAAAACCATCAGTCACATTCGTCTGTTCTCTCGAGTAACTAGGAGTGAAGTCAGTACATTTACCTGGTAAGTATTAACTGTCATTTATTAATAGAGGTATTATAGTCTCTGTTCAATATTTTTAGTGCTATAGTAGAATTGTTATTATTAATTAATTAATTAACAACATAAACATTTCAGTAAACAAACAATAGGTTTAACACTTAACAACAACAACTAGGCTTATAAATCAATAGTTAATGATATAATGATAATATACAAGAAAAATTCAAAAAGAAGAAAGAATGAAGGAAGGAAGAAGAATTCATGTACAACTTAAAATATATTTTCTAAAATTTGCTTTTTTATTAAATATTAAAACATGTGCATCATATAAAATAATAACAAAATGGTCAAATAATTATAAATTTTAAATGGTGTGCATTTGAGACGGAATCTGAAGCGGTTTAGGAACGTTGACCATGCAGTAATATGTGTAGTGCTTTAGTAGAATTGTTATTATTAATTAATTAATTAACAACATAAACATTTCAGTAAACAAACAATATGTTTAACACTTAACAACAACAACTAGGCTTATAAATCAATAGTTAATAATATGATTATAATGTACAAGAATACATAATTCATGTACAACTTAAAATATATTTTCTAAAATTTGCTTTTTTATTAAATATTAAAACATGTGCATCATATAAAATAATAACAAAATGGTCAAATAATTATAAATTTTAAAATTGGGTGTGACATTTGAGGACGGAATTTGAAGCTGTATAGGAACGTTGACCATGCAGTAAATCTGAACGACGTGGCGAGATAACCCAATTTGTGTATAATTACGCTGAAATAGTACAGTATTTTACGATAGGAATCACCTGCAATGTTAATTAGACCCATCGGTCATCGCACTAAAATAGAAAGTGATACAACAGCCAATTATTAAATATGAAATTAATTGTTTTATCTTTTGTGCAACAATTATAATTTGCATGGTAATTCAATTATAAACAAGTTAAACCACATATTATTTCAACAATATTTATGTACGATAACGTGGGAATATTAACGCGTAATAACTGTCATGTATCTATTAATTTCCCTTCACAGTCCCGTGGTTCTGATAAACGGAAAACAAGATGAACTTCAAGTTGTGTCTGCTCTTGGCTGTTTTGAGTAAGTACTGAAAGACTTATACTGTTTTATTATAATTATCATTTATTAAACTAAAAAACTAAAAAACTAAAAAACTGATTTACAAAGGAGGACAATTAAATAAATCTAATTACATAGATGCAGACGTTACAATGACCTACAGTTAAGTAAATATTTGAAATAGTAATATTACAACAACAGTGCATTTAAACAAAATAATTTTGGTAACAAATTCAAAAAGGATATTAAATGCAATTAATTAATTAATCAAATATAAAAAAGTGCTGGGAAAAAAAGAAAAGAAAAAAAAAGAAAGAAAAGAAGAAAAGAAAGGAAAAGAAAACTTACTTTATTTATTTTTTACTTGAATTACAATAATTGTGCATTGTTCCTTGAATAATGGATGTGTCTTTGATTTTAGGCGTTGCTTCTGCGTTGCCAAAGGAAACGAGTGATTTGGAAGCTCAAGAATCCAGAGTTAGTAAACACCAATTGATTTCAACAGACTTAGAAATATATCAATATAGCCTTAATGAACAGAGGTAGTTCCATGCGTAACGCGCGAAACTCTGATGCGAACAGTCGTCGATACCTGTTTCGGGCAGTCCTGACAGAAATAGGTTTTTCATGGTTGTTTTGGGTTCCACTGCGACTCAGGGTATTCAATTTTGCCAAAAAAAATAGTAAATGAATCGAATTTCTTTTTTGGTTCTACCTCTAGGTAATAGTTTAAAATTTATTAAAGTGGTTCTTGTTATTTGGATCTCTTGACTGCCCATAAATTTTTATATTCTAAGGTAAACTTATGGTATTTAAATTGAGTTCAATCATTAATTTCTATCGTCTTCTTTGAGAAGATAAAAATATAAATTTTTACAAAATTCTAATAAAACATAAAAGTTTTGGAGTATGTTAAACTTGTGAACGCGTCTGTAATGTGTAAAGCAAAACAAATGTAATTACAGAACAAGCGTGGGACCATCACCAAGCGCGGCTTCAACACCGGGTATGGGGGCGGAAGCGGAAGTGTCTTCGGTATCGGACACGGGGGCGGCAGTGGCGCCGGGAAGATCCTCGTCCTCGGCGGGGGTGGTTCCCACTACGACCACGGCATCGACCTCGTCAGCATAGCTCAGGTTGCCGCTCAACAGGCCAAGAGCGCGTCCAGTGAGCAACACGCTGCTGTGGCCCAGGCTGCTTACCACGCCACTCAAGGGTAACACTTGCTAGCCTTCAGGTTCAGGTTGCTTTTGTCAGGGAAAATATATTTGACATTGGTCGAAGGAATGTGTGGAAAAATAGCTTGAGCTCTGGGAATATGGGTTTGTCCCTGCTATTAATGCAAACATCCAGAGTTCAAATTTTAGTTTGGGTTAAAAGGCTGTTCCACCCTGTTTTTCCATTTTCTAAAATATGCAACTTTGTAAAAATATAGTAAATGAAATTGAAACCTGGTACTATTAGAACACCAAAAAATGTTTTTTTAAATTTTTCTGATCGGGCATACGGCAAATATTGCATTTTCAAAATAGTTTCAAACTTCAATTACATCTAGCACAGCGCTCAACGTAGATAGTTGTGTTTCTGTGAGATTAATGTTTGACTGTTTTTCTTGGACTTGTAGAAGAGAAAACATGGGATTTTTTGGAACCGTATCCCCTGCGAATTTTTCCGTTTTCCGGTACAAATTGACAAAAAATACCGGTTATCTTAAAAAATTCGTGGAACACATAAAATTGTAAAATCTCATGTTTTCTCTTCGACAAGACCAAGAAAAACAGTCAAACATTAATCTCACAGAAACACAACTATCTACGTTGAGCGCTGTACTAGATGTAATTGAAGTTTGAAACTATTTTGAAGATGCAATATTTGCCGTATGCCCGATCAGAAAAATTTGAAAAAACATTTTTTGGTGTTCTTATAGTACCAGGTTTCAGTTTCATTTACTTTATTTTTACAAAGTTGCATATTTTAGAAAATGGAAAAACAGGGTGGAACAGCCTTTAAAGGTTTATAAACTGTAGAGTTGGCTTTAACCTATAAATGCTATCATGATGTCATAAAATCAGTGGCTATTGAACTGTGATAACCACAAGACAGACACTGAATTAAAACAATGTTCCCCACTAAAAGTAAGTTCTTGTAAATTTTAAATTTTTAAAAATGAAGATGTATACTTATACTATCAATTTTAATGCCCTCTGTGTGGGTGTAGATGAATTAACGTTACTTGACTCTCTCCAAAGTGACTAGGGAGGCAATTCGGTATTTAGGTAGTTGGTAAAGAATGACTAAGGATTTAAATAACTCCATAAAATTCTGCTGTGTTCAAAAATATTTATGTCAGCGTTGACGTAAAGCTGTCTATAAAAGTAAAATAATGTTTTCAATTATTTTCAGCCTGGCTCAGACCGCAGCTGCTAATGCGGCCACTGCGCAGGCTGCCAGCGCAGGTAAACAAGCTATCGTGAGTTCTCTGCAGCAACAACTTCACGACGCTCACGCGCAGGTTGAGGCTGAAGCTGCGCAGCTGCAGCAGGCCGAGAGCGCAGCACACTCCGCGCAGCAAGTGGCGGCGCAGGCCATTCAACAGGTACGCGCCGACATTAATGGATTAATATATTTTGTGTGACCGGCAACCCTGACTGAAGTTTTTTCCGATGATTTTCTCAGTCTAAAATACGAATGCAAGTGATTGAGTCCTCTCAAACAACTCTCGGACATCCCTTCACAGTTGTCCTCCGCAACATATCTGCTGCTAGTTATTGCATACATTGCACCCTATATCAGGTTTCAATAGTTTTTTTTAATGGTTACTTTGGTAACTTAACTATAGGGAACCCTTACTAACAAACCAAAAATACACATAAGTTGTGTAACTAGGGAATGTTTTCAGTGCCATACAAAATGGGAAACGCCTTCCATTAGTCTTGTATTTAGTAACTTACGATTTTAGGCAAATGTTTATTATAGAGTTTTACAAAAAAATGTGTATTTCTTACCTAAGAACCAGAAAATAATAATTTGATATACTCGTCGCTGTCATAATTTGATGGCAATACAAGTGCATTGAATTTAATAAATATGTGAACGCCTTTCGTACGCCCTTACTCCTTAAATCTTTAATCGAAACCCTTAAAGCAACCATTAAGCTTTCATTAACAACATTTTTTTTCTTCCAGGTGACTTCGTTGACCTCAGCCCTCCACTCCGCCGAGGTGAACGCCGAGCAAGCTCAGCAGTCCGCCTGGGCAGCCTCACAAGAAGCATCCTCTCAGTCCAGCATGGTCGGCCAGGCGCAGCAGCGACTCGCCCACATCTCGCAGCTGCTGGCCTCTGCGCAGGCGCACCTCCAGACCACTCAGCACGCTGCGCAGAAGGCTTCCCACGCAGCACAAGCTGCGCAGAGCAGTGTCAGCCACCAGCATATAGCACACCGTGTAGGTGGCTCGTACGGACACCCATGGGCATAAGAGGGAATAAAATATGTATTGATAGTTTATTTTATCAAATACTTATTTCAACACTCAATAAGCATCCAATATATACGAACCTTTGTAAAGTTTACATGATTTACATATCTGGGAGTGGGCTCCTCTATAGTCATGCATGAACATTATTAGGCCGGAAAATCTTTTTTTTTAACTCATCCAAGAAAATAATTGTTTGTATGTATGACTTAAGACCTCTATTTCTGCTTACATTGACGACCGTGCTAAGAGACATCTGTATGGTAGACTTTAAAAAAGGGATTTGTTTAACCGCGTGTATTAAATTATTCATTATTAACAACCACCCTATATTAATTAACGACAACCAATTAGATGCAATGGTAATGGCAAATAGTTGATATTTTAAACGAACATACCGAGTTTGTTAGAATCATGTACAACTTTAGCATTATATGTGTTGTGCCTCTGCAGCTGTTCGGCATGTTCAGTCTAATAATTTGTTTATTATTTGTTTATTTATTCAAAAGTGTGTTTGACAATAATCATTAAATACCTCAATTATTTCCATGTAATTTTTTAATATCACCACATGATTTTTTTAAATGTTCTTGTCCGTATACTTACATAGACATAAGATACAAGATATTATTATTCTTAGTTATTATATTTTCAGACTTCGACGAAAATAAAATATTGCTATATAATATCATATCTTCACAAACATATTATTAGACTATAAACATTTCATCGAATATCCCTTCCATACATTCCGTGGTGTAACATGGTGGTTACAGTCATTACAGTCTTGCTTTCATTTTTTAATTTCAATTTCTTTTTCCTTCGTTGCTTTTGTAGATTGAGCAAGTAATTTATCATTATATTTTTTCAATTAGTGCTAACTTGATTCACTTTATATTGTCTTTTATGGCACAGACATGTTTTCGATCGAAACAATCGTGAACAATTCCTTGTGAAGTAAAGAAAGAGTTAAAAGCTGCACGTACTTTGAAATTTAAGATTATATTAAAACTTCAAATTTGAAACTTAAAACATATTTGAAATGAATTAAGGATGTTGATTAATGGAAACAACACATAATATAGAATTAACCATTAAATGAACTCAGATTGAAGATAATTTATACTTATTTTTTTATTTAGCTTTTAAATGCAACATTTTCGCAATATATTTTATAATGCACATTTTTAAATTGAGTATTTCTTAGTGTGATCCTTCCTTCTGTACACTCACTAAAGGGTTTGGTTATAGTTGGGTTCCAAAGCTCCACAAGGAACAATTTCCCCAGTTTTCTGTGTGATACACCGCATCTTGGCAAGAAACTCGTTGATGAAAGCTTCACCGTCTTCCACAACCGATCTCTTACACCCGTCACTGTTGTTGACGAGACATTGCCTCACCTTGATCATCGCCTTGTAGGGCTGTAGAGTCACCACCGAGTTGTCGTCCGCATCCACGCTGAATTGCTCCGCCAGAGTTCCGTTGATGCACTCCTCTGCATTGTCGTGATCCTTGGAGCTTAGGCACTCATCGGCGTCCCCCAATAACCCAGCGATCCTCTCCCCATCTTGCAAACAAACCATCTTCATCCCCAGATCCATCATCTCTAGATTCAGATTATACATTTCCAGATCGGTTTCGTTGAGGCAGACTTTTGAGTAGGCCGTTACGTTAGCCATGCAATTATGAGTGTTTGGTACTTTTAAACAAAGATCTTTGAAGATGACTTTATATTCTTCGGTTGTGTTGGCATCGTCCAGCTGTTTCTTCATCGTGTCACTTATCTCGATACATTCGTACAAGAGAGCGCCTAAAATGTTGGGTCGTGTCAGATTTGAGTCGTCAACGTCTTTAAATGGACAGTCACACGAGTTTCCTGGAGAAATGTTGACAGAAGCTCCAGAAACTGATGCAATAGCGAACACCACAACGCAGATATACACTAAGAACTTCATAATTGATTTTACTTTTAACTACAATTCTAAATAAAAGTGAAAGGTTATCAAAAGTTGTGTACAGAAACTCCGACACATACTCAGCCTAGACCGCCCTAGCCACAACTGAAGCTGGTCAAGATCTTGTGCTGTAATCACTCAGTTAACATCAGCACAATATTTGTATTTACTCTTGGTTTGACGTACAGTGGTAGACGACTTAACGAACACTGATGAGAGTTGTCACCAACTCGAAATGTTTCATATAAAGAAACTATTTGGCTTGTTTATTAGCGTCTAGTTGTGCAAGGTCGGGCTTAAATGTTTTCCGATATTGACGACGAGTGATGATTCCTACTTATTGACGGAATGGACGAGTACATTTTGAAATATGTGTCGTGGGTGTTTATTATATAAATTCTCAACGCAACGCAAGCAGATTCAATGCAATTATTAAAGAAATGCGTAGTTTTAACGCGAGGCACTAATTAAGAAGGCCGTGGGTTCGATTCCAGCTTACATCAATCTTGATTTTCTTTATTTCGTCATACGAATGATGAACGTGTTCAGTAACTTAAAATTATTGCCAACAGTTTAAGAAAATGTTATTTTAAAATTATTTTATTTATGTTGTGTAGCACAATCTTACTACCAATCATAATGCACTTGCATCTTCGAGATAGAACCGATAAAGATTGTCATAACAATGGAGTTATCTATTTTGTAACTTCCTTTCGCAATAAAGAATAGGTAAATTTGTAGTTGTTTACTTATCCATCAAGTACTGTCAGATATGGAGCCACCTTAACTTATTAATTAATCGGGTCAAAGTCACTGATTTCAAGTTGTGATTGTTTGATTTCATCAGCCAAGGTGTAAACATTCATAACAGACCGCGCTTACCTAGCACTGAACTGGATCAGTCTTCAACATGACAGAGAGACACTTGTTACTGGCAGTGTTCTTGCCACTGTTGCTGTTTGGCGCTTCGGCGCAGAGAAACAGCGAAGATGGAGCTGGGGAATACCAGGTAAAAAATCTAATTTCTTGTTTATAACCTGCACGGGGGCAATTAGAGGTCCCACTTTAGATGTCTAACTTAGTATTTTAGGAGTTTGATATTATGTGAATGTCCGAGAGTTGTTAAAGAGGGCATATGCATGAACGACTCAAGTATAAACCTCGTAAAAACTATCATTCAGGTTTGGCTTTGGCGAGATTCGAACTGGAACCTCCCGAATCAGAGTCTCGCGCTTTTTACTTGTGCTACAACTGTTGGTGGTAACACCAGAAAATACGTATCAGTAATATAGAAAGGTATATTTTACCTTCATCGCCTTTGAATTTTTGGTGGAGGTGCCTGGTTGAAATTCTCCCTTTGGGCGAGGCTAGTCTCTTTCCCTGACCGCTAGGGTGGGTGACTGAACTAAAGGCATGTTAATCTGAGGTCATGTTCGGTTTTTATCGTGAGACATGACACACGGGAATGGACTTTCAAACGGATAGAAAAGTGATAAGGTTATGGGGAACCTTCGCTTCCTTATCACGCTCCGCTGGCTGTGATTCATTTTTCAACGGCACCAGCAGCGAAAAGGTTACGTTTTGAATGTTATTATTATTATACATATTATATTGTGAGTATTATTTGTTTTATTGATTTGACTTCAATGTCTATGTCTATTTGCGCAGATTTTTGTCTGGTAACGTTTTTCGACTTTGGGAATGAGCTAGATAAAACTAAGTTTCTCATGTTGGCCTATTCGTATATTGTAGTCATTTCGACCGTAACTTTTTAGCAATAGTAATATAAATATAATTAATTAAAAACAAATAATATTAATATTAAATAAATATTAACAATTTTATTTTTTAAATGTTAAATAAAAGCGATAATAATAATTTTGTTTTTCTGCACAAATATTACAAATATAAAGACAATACGTTAAAATTAATATATTTCCCCCGTTCTTCCAGGCGAAACAGTACAGGGCGGACAACCCCCACGACCTGATCCAAGGCAACTGCACGAACCTCGAGGGCAAGGACCATGCCTACCTGAACGCCACCAGAGAGGCGAGCCCCGGTCAGGTGGTGTCCAGGATCGACCGGTACTGGTGGCCGAACACGATCTACTGCATCCGAATGTTCGACCGGCTGGAGGACGGTACAGGGGGATTCCCCTTCATAGAGTCGGGAGGGGCAGGACACCAGGACGTGTCCCTAGGGTACAACAGCCAGCCGTCTAAACCGCTAGAGTACTACCTAGAGTTCTACGTGCACCCCGGCAGTATAGATAAGAGCTTTAACCAGGACCTAGCCGAGTGATGCAGCTAATTACATAATATTTTAAGAATCATTTCAAACTTTCTTATCGAAAACGTATTTGTTATCTTATTTTTATTCTGGATTGTATTACAAAAGTAACAAATGCATCTACGGGAGTGTTTCCCGATTAATGAAATTGAGAAATATTTTAAAAATTTAAACAAGGTATAGCCTACGCTTTGCCACCAATTTATCTATTGTACACCATACTGATCACCCTTTACCATCTCCTTTTGTATTATTTGTTAACTTATTTGTATTTGTATTTTATATTGTGATTTAAAGAAGTATACTTACACAATAGTAAGTTAAACACTTTGTGACCGGGGCTTCATGGTCCTTTTCCTAACTTTTTATGGAGTATGTGCCTATAAATTTTTTAATGAATGTACAATTTTAGAAATAGTAACAATTAAAACAATTTTAATAATAATATATTATATATTAGACTCTACAAATCGTCAGATTCGACAGAAAATGTATTAGTTCTATTAGTAAAATAAAACAATTAATATTTATAATTATTTATAGTAAAATTATGCTTTTATGCAAGAAGTGTTTATTTTTTGGATGAGCGAAGCGAAGACTTCAATTTCACTTACTGTTTTGTTTTTTTCCATTTCTGTTACCCCAAGAAAAATAGCACGAGTGTTTTGTTTTTTATTTATTTATTTTGTCTGTTTGTTCGCTCTCTACCGGGCAAACCATGATCTAACAATATATCTCGTCGTCTCGTGTCTCGTTGTATCTCGTTAGATATATTGTTAGATCATGCGGGCAAACGGCATATGCGATTTTGATGAAAGTTAAAGGGGACCTTCGAAATCTCTGATCTTAGAGCTGTATTGTTTTTGGGTTCAATCGAAGAAATATTTCTTATGAATATCGTACTTTTACGATTTTTTTTATTTTTAGCACGATATTTTCGTGACATTTGGGCCGATTCTGACCAAACGGTTGGGGCTACGACGTTCATATTTTAAATGGACATTAAGGTTATAATGCTGTAGTACCCTTTGAAAGAAAAAGTTGAAAAAGTTATACAGAATCCATAGAAATAAAGGTTTTAATATGAGTTTTTGAAGTGTATGAAACAATAATTAACAAGTAACTATAGAAACTTGACAACAATCACCTACAATGCGTTCATAAAGCAATCTTCGGGCCTACAGATATTTGATATTCTAATTACCCTAGCAATTAGTACTACTTTATAAAAATTATTCTTATTTAACAAAAATGATTTTGCAATGGAACTTGAAGAAGTAAAGAGATCCCACGCATACTAAAAACTTTTTTAAAAAAAGCTCATCCATCAACGCGACGGAACTTTAGCGTTTTCCTTGTTTACTATCCACATATTAAGTAGTAATTGTGGTACCTATTGGTGTTCCCTGGATCCCAAGCATTTATATAATTAGTTTAATTTAGTTGTCCTCCTTTGTAAGTCAGTATTTATAACTGAAAGAAAAGACGTTAAATTATAAATAAAGGGTCAATAAGTAAGTAACTTATTTTGACAAAAAAAATAAGGTTGAGAAATATAGCATAAACAGTAAAACTTCGCCAGATGGTGATGATTCCAGTTTTTTGTTTGGGGCCCACTTTCAAATGTCACTCGTTTCGTCTTTCTGAGACGTTCTTCTGGTGGATGGTGGATACCAGAATCAGTTCAGCTGCATAAAATAAAAGTACATATATAATCAATCCAAATCATTTAATTCTCTCTCTAATTGACTAGGGTCAAGCCAGGAAGCCATTTGGAGCTTCTCTAAATTATAATTTGAATGGTTAGGCCTTACAGTATTTTGTTGTTTTACCCTACCACCTTATTTATTTTTACTCTTGTGTTTAATTTAAAGCAGAATTAATCAAGGTGTTTATTTTCGGATAAACTTCTTTATCGGCTATAATTGTGACGTCTTGTTTGCGTGTAAGTCTGAACGTCTTAACGAAAATGTTTAGGTAATTTTTAACACTGTCCTTCCTCCATCAACGATATAGACAAATCAATTTTAATTCAACATAAAATACGTAATACTTAAAAAACATGATTTTTAATGTGTGGATAAGCCCCCTTAAAGTGTATCCTATGTCGTCGGCTTAAGTCGTATCTCACTTGAGATAGTTCAGTTCGTTGGTTGTGCCCACCGTGCGCACATGTGATCACTGAGCCTCATCACTCATCTGTCATCACCATGGCAACCAGGCACTTGCTCCTCGTCGCCGGACTCTTTAAGTGCTGCGCACAATTGGCATAGCATAAGCGTAGCGCAATGCAAGCACAACGCAAGAAATATAAACAAGTGCACCTGGCTGCTTGAACCAATGACGTAATATAAGCAGAGTCGATAAAGAAGTTTCCCCGTTGGGGAAACCCCACACCCCCGGAAATAAGAAGAAAGGTTATAATAACACTCAATAGCACTATGTACTAAGTGGAATAAAAATTTATATATAGAGCCTATACATGGCAAGATTTTGTATACTGACGGTATGTGGATCTTCACAACTTTATAAATTGTTGACAAAAGCACTCTAAAAACTAGTTAAAAGACACTTTTTGCAATGTAAGTAATAAAAGAATTTCTGGGGCTATGCGCCCCAAACCCCCCTTGAACCAACATGCGTACGTACTTTTTCCGAAATAATAGTTTCGTGGGTGTAAACCCGGAAATTTATCTTTCTCCCCCCCCCCTTCCTCCCACCACACGGAATCAACATCCTGGCTACGCCTCTGATACTGCCTACGGCGGAAGTCGAACTGAGGACCTTCTATATTGGAAGCAGAGACTCTCACAACAAGACCAACGAGCCACACATTATTTAATAACAGTCACAATAATTATTTCTATTCTAAAAAGTTAATCTCAAATAATTTACTTCAAACCGGTCTAATCTTGGTTGGCATCAACACCGCATGGCTTTGAACAACACGCGGTGACCTCACAGTGTTATCACTCTCGTGTCAGAGTTCACGGGCGACACTGATAACATGCCTTGAATCAGGTCAATAACATTGCCATTGAGTTTTAAATTAAATTTGTATCATTTATTATCAAATCTCTTACTTTGTTTCCATACCAATTTGTAAAATGGATGTTTATGCCCTATGCTGCTTAAAACTGTTCCTAATTTAGATGTCATTGCGACCAGAAAATGCATGCATATTGCTGTAGAGTAATATGCAAATAGAGTTCTGAATTTATTTCTGTACACGTCGTCGAATGATGTGGGAATTTATAAATTAATCATTTTAAATATTGGTATGAATTAATGCAAGTGTGGAGAATAGTGGTTACAAATAAACGTCCAGATATTGAAATACATTGTTTTTATTCAGAATTTGCAGTGAAGAATACACAATTAAACAGTTATAACCACTAGACTGTTGGTCGCTGCCTTAGCCTTGCTGACTCTGAGGGCTCTGCGAGTGTTGGAGACTCTTAGTGCGTCGCTCCCTCTCAAACTGGAGCTCTTCCCCGGCGTTCTGAGCCCAGGAATCCTCAGCCCTAGCGTGGGACCGGGCAGCGTCCACCTCTAGCTTAGCCGCCTCTATACCTTGTGTCGACCCAGTAACACTCTTCATCATCTAAGTGAAAGGGAACGGTGGTTTTGTGCACAATACAATGTAATAATCCCTTCCCTGTATGGCCTGTCCATCTTGACCCGTATTGACAGTTTCAAACCACATGGACCTCTTTGGAATCTGTACCAGCCTGTATTTGAGAACGTTCTCTTTTATATAACTGAGTGTCCACTAATTTGCTCGAACATGAAGATTTAAAATGGTTGCGTTTACATTAGTTTCACAAAGAAGGCGGGAGGCCTCAATACAACCTGCGTCTTTTCAGTTTGATGATTGACAGAGTGTTATTGGGTCGACACAAGGTATAGCTTCGCCTTGCCGTCTCTTCCTCTATCTCCGCTGTTCTGGCCGCAGCCTCGCCTTCTGATACGATACTCGTGCACCTCGTCCTTGGAGCAGAGTGTTACCATGTTTGAAGTCGCACCCTGTACTCCGGCAGAGAAGTACAGTAGTTTGTAGCAAGACAGTTCGGGCCTGGGGCGGTGCTGGCAGAAGAACGGGCTGTGGTGCTGGGGGTGGTCGTGGACGTGATGGTTGGCCCTAAAAATAATGTAAGTTTTTTTTTTATTTCCATTTGTTTAACACAATTCTTTGTATTGTATTCTATCTTTTATTAAAAATATATATTTTTTTTCGAACTCGGGATATTTTATTGAATGTGGAAAAATCCTTATTTCAGTTGTACCATTGTTCTTCTGAAATAAGTCAGACCTTCCTCATGTATATTTAATCAATAATGTATTAAAGTCACTTCCTACGAATGTGTTTCAGTATGTGATCTTATTAGCATCACGACATACCCCCACCGTGCAATACACCAGGTGACGTTTACACAATGCAGGGCATGCACAACTTGAGATCGAGTAGATACTAAATACTAACTGTTATTGGGACCTTGTGGTGTTTGGCCTCGCGCAGGATTTATTCTTACCATCAATCAGATCTAAACACTCGTCTTTTATAGCTTTTAAAAAGATAATTGAATGATTAAAGGTATTTTAACGACATTTTAAAACATAAAAAATCCCCCAAGAGATATTGCTATTGTTCATATAGTCCGTGGAACAAGCGTAAAAACATTTCAAATCCGGAAACCAGCACCAAAATTTAGGAGCAGGTAAAAGAATATTTTAGAATGTTATTTTCACGGGGGACACGCATGGTAGCAAATAAGTCACCTGTCTGGCGTCCACAAGAGGGCCCGCCAAAATAATTCTTAAAATTGCTGTAACTCAAGAAGTAATCATCAGTTTTGGGACAAACTAATTTTTGTTTTATTCGGTTTTTAATGCTCTACAAAAATGTCATTAGAAATTTTACCGAAAATACAATAGTTTTAATTATATTTATATATTATTAGAATGTATTGCAATTATAGCACTTTTTGGTATATATCTAATTATTTATACGTAGAATTCGCTAGTTTGGTCATAAAATTTTTCAGACTATACTAAAATAACGCCAATAAATCAACAATTTGAAGTCTCGAAACGAAATTCTTGTAACTTTTTGATTAATTAATTAATTAAATTAAGCATTAATTAAATCCAATTAAAGTTTTTATACACATACCAAAGTCACGTAGTGTATCACACAAGAACAACATGACCACAATAAACCAAAAAAATATTAGTTCCAAAAATAATTACTTATCACTTTCCTATTAATTCAATTAATTCAATTAATTTTAAAAAATGACAATAATCTCAATAAATTTTGTAAAATTAACACAATGTAGTCGCCCTTTGGGAAATCATTTTAAAGCTATTTTTAAAGGGCGAATAAATGTAATAAAAAAATTTAAATTTAAATTTAAAATTTAAATTTAATCACCGATTTAATTACAATTTAGTTAAATAATCCCACTTTGACATATGTATTGTTATGTATACCTTAAACTCGATCGATCGCCCATAAAAATATACTACTTTACTGACATAATGCCAATGAATCCGAATTGTCATGTCCCGAAACAAAATTCCTATAACTTACCGATTAATTAGAAATTAAATGAAGAATTACTTTATCTCAATAATTGTTATTGTCACTAAATTTAACACATACAAAATGCCAACAGAAGTATCAAATATAATCAATGCAAGTATAATTTTAAAAAATTAATAGTCCCAAATAAAGTTCATGCTACTATTCTGTTAATTGAATTTCCCACAAATTTATTTTCCCGTAACTTAAGCTTGCAAAGGTTTCCAGTTTGGCTGTGTTAATTTTACACAACAAATGGTGATTAAATCAATTAATTTTATTCATTCATTAATTAAATTAACGGGAAAGTTGCATAAAACTTTTTTTTGGGGACTATAATTTTTTAAAAATTATACTCGCATTGTTTATATTTGATACTTCTGTTGGCATTTTGTATGTGTTAATTGAGTGACAATAACAATTTTTGAGATATAAGTAATTCTTCATTTAATTTCTTATTAATCGGTAAGTTATAAGAATTTTGTTTCGGGACATGACAATTCGGATTCATTGGCATTATGTCAGTAAAGTAGTATATTTTTATGACGAACGATCGAGTTTTTGGTATACATAACAATACATATGTCAAAGTGGGATTATTTAACTAAATTGTAATTATTCGGTGATTAATTAATTTAATTAATTATTTTTTCATTACATTTATTGCCTTAAAACTAGCTTTAAAATGATTCCAAGGTCGACTACATTGTGTTAATTTTACAAATTTTTTGAGATTATTGTCATTTTTTAAAAATTTAAATTTAATTAATTGAATTAATAGGAAAGTGATTGGAATTAATTTTTTTAACTAATATGTTTTTGGTTCATTGTGGTCAAATTGCTCTTGTGTGATACACTACGTGAATTTGGTAAGTGAATAAGAAACTTTAAATTGGGATTTAATTAATGCTTAATTTAATTAATTAATTAATCAAAAAGTTACAAGAATTTCGTTTCGGGACTTTAAATTTTGGATTTATTGGCGTTATTTTAGTATAGTCTGAAAATTTTATGACAATCTAGCGAATTCTACGTATAAATAATTAGATATATACCAAAAAGTGCTATAATTGCAATACATTCTAATAATATATAAATATAATTAAAACTATTGTATTTACGGTAAAATTTCTAATGACATTTTTGTAGAGCATTAAAAACCGAATAAAACAAAAAATTAGTTTGTCCAAATCTGATGATTACTTCTGAGTTACAGCAATTTTAAGAATATTTTGGCGGCCATCTTGTGGACGCCATGACAGGTGACTTATTTTCTACCATGCGTGTCCCCCTTTAAAAAAACATTCTAAAATATGTCTTTTACCTGCTCCTAAATATTTTGGTGCTGGTTTCCGGATTTGAAATGTTCCTATAGTTTTAGCAGGGTTGTTCCACGGACTAATATAGTTTCCAACGGAAGAATGTATAAAAGAAATGAAAATAATAGCACGCATTTAATAATATTATTGACCTAACAACCATTGGTGAATTAAAATAAAATATCCTAACAAAATAACGTATTGGTATAACTCACCGGTTAATGCGATAGTACTCCGTTCCTCCAGTGGCTGGGCCAAGGTGAGGTGGGAGACCACGCACTTTAAGACCCTTGCCGTTGTGTTGGGGCTGCAGTTGAAGAGTGAGGGTCTGCTTGATAGACCCCGTCGTCCAGGGCCCCCTCCACTCGTCCTGAGCTGTGGCGTGAGTGATGACGTCCTTGAGGATGACAGCGTCGCCCAAAACCCAGGACATGTTTGGCGACAGGGCGACTCTCCTGCACCTCACAGGTAGCCGTGACGTTGTCTCCCGTGTAGACCAGGCGTAGAGTTGGTGCAGTGGGGCGACCTGAAGCAACCCATGACAAGACTGAGAGAAAACACTCATATAGAGGAATCAAACAGTACTTGAACTACGCGGGTTTTCCTCCGGGATATTACTCATGTGAAATTTAACTTTTTTTGTCTGTTATATTACGTTCTTATGTAATAAATGGTTTAAGATGTGTTGGATACTCGTTATTGAACGAGTGAGCGTAGCGAACGTAGTGATTTCCATTCGATTTAAAACGGCCCTTATTGTTTTTCTGCGTGCGTGCGTGTGTGTGTGTGTGTGTGTACGTTAAAAATCAGCCGAATCGCTGAACAGATTGCGCTGAAATTTTAAACGGACATCCGTACGAGTTTATTGAGAACTGCTAACAAAATCAGCAAGATTCATTGCGATTTAAACATACAAGAAATAATAAACGGGAAATAGACTTCCAATGTTATGAAATTATTTTAACGACAATGTTTTTAGATTTTGAAAAGATATTTTTTGTTTTTTATTTACCTGGCAGTGAAATGCCGTGTCCTTTCCCAAGGTCTGTCGAATGTTTTTAAGTCAAAGTCCCCCCAAATTCCGCTCGTAGTTTTGGTAAACCTTGCAATGTTTTCACGTATTTCGTACTGGCTATGTTTACCATAGTGGGCCCCTTTGCCACAGATGATGGACTTCACTGCGTTATATGCATTTCAAAACATGTTTAAATTTTTTAAAATACAATCTCGAAATTACAAAATCTTTCCCGACCAGGGATTGAACCACGTCCTCCCATATTTCGGCTATAAGGGCGCTTTTAGCCAAATAGACCAGGGAAACGCCAAAGTCGTAGTTAGACGAGTGAGAGAGTCATGTGGTGAGTACCCGGGAACATATGCATTTAAGTTTGATAATTATATTCGTATAAATAATAGTTTTTTAAAGTTTAGTTGGCATACGGGGACGGGCGCGTCAACTGTAAGGTCATAATGCGCCTCTCTAGCCTATGATAGGCTAGGTAGGCCTAAGGTAGGGGAAGAAAAGTAAAGTAAACGGGTACAATGTTTTAGATTTTGAAAATATATTTTTTGTTTATTATTCGCCTGGCCGTGAAATGCCGTGCCCATGCAAGGTCTGTCGAATGTTTGCACGTCAAGGTACCCACAAAAATTCGCTCGTAGATTGAGTAAAACCCTTTCAATATTTTCACGTATTTCGTACTGGCTATTTTACCATAGTAGGCCCTATTGCCACAGATGATGGACAACACTGCGTTATATTATTTCATTTCAAATCATGTCAATTATTTTTGAAATACAATCTAGAAAAATTTCAAAATCTTTCCCGCCAGGAATTGAACTCACTTTCTTTCACATTTCGGGTACAGGGCGGGCCCTTTGCCAACTAGACTATAGGGAAACGCCAAAGTCGTAGTGAGACGAGTGAGCGAGTCATGTGGTGAGTACCCGGAACATTTGCATTTAAGTTTGATAATTATATTCGTATAAATAAAAGTTTTTAAAGTTTGTTTTGGGATACGGGGACGGCGCGTCAACTGTAAGGTCATAATGCGCCTCTCTAGCCTATGATAGCTAGGTAGGCCCAAGGTAGGGGGAAGAAAAGTAATGTAATCCGGGTACTTAACACATGGCTCACTCACTCGTTTAACAACGACTTTGGCGTTTCCCTAGTTATCGTTAAAACGCGACCATGTCGCTGTGTTGCGTAGTTTCTCCCTCGCGTCGCACGATGAAGGGCTTGCGCGACAGTCTACAGCGCAGTGAGGGGAAGTCTAAAGCAGTGGGCGCAGGGGGGGGGGTAGAAACATCTCAAACATGCTAATTTAGTGCAATCATTTATTGGTTACTTGATATGCATTGCTATAACTAGGAAAACGCTAAATCCCGCCGCGTTGATGGATGAGCTTTTTAAAGTTTTAGTTTTCTTGGGATATCTTTACTTTTGCAAGTGCTTTGTTTTTGCTGCCTACGCATTGTATGTGAATGTTGTCAAGTTTCTTTTGTTTCTTGTCAATTGGTATTATTTACCGTAAAAAACTTATATTAAAAGCTTTATTTCTATGGATTCTGGCTAACTTTTTCAACTTTTTCTTTCAAAAGGTACTACATCACCATAACCTTAATGTCCATGTATAATATGAAACGTTGAAGCCCCACCCGTTGGTCAGAATTGGCCCAAATGGCACGAAAATATCGTACAAAAAAACAAAAATTTATATTAAAAGCTTTAATTTCTATAGATTCTGGCTATTTTTTTCAACTTTTTCTTTCAAAATATACTAAATCACCATAACCTAATGTCCATGTATAATATGAACGTTTAATAGCTCACCCGTTTGGTCAGAATTGGCCCAAATAGCACGAAAAATATCGCCCAAAAAATCGAAAAAAATCGTAAAAAGTACGTTATTCATGAGAAATTTTCTTCGATTGTACCCAAAACGTAGCAAGTCTAAGTTTCAGAAGATTTCGAAGGTCCTGTTAAATTTTCATACCCGATTCGCATATGCCGTTGCCCGGTGAGAGAGCGAACAAACAGACAGCAAAACAAACAAAAAAACAAAAAAACAAAAAAAAACAAACAAAAAAACACCCGAGATAAATTTTTTTGGGGGTCGGTGAAATTGAAGTCTTCGCTTCGCTCATCCAATTCACGCATTTATGTCAATTTGTAATAATTTTTTACTGATGAGATGGTGTGGAAAGATTTAAAGTTTGCTACTTTATCGCGTGTTACAAGGTACAATGTCGCGATCTGCTGAGGATGCAGCGATTGTCAAAAATTTAGATGGGAAACCGTTTTAAATAATTTTAAAGATATAATTTTTTCACAACAAAGGCTGATCGTGTAAATGATTTGATCTGAATGATAATCCTACATCTTACAAAATGCACAGCTATAGGCCTAAATAAGCAAACATATTTGGAACTTTCATTTGGTCAGAAGCACAAAACAAAGGCTACTTATCTTTAAAAATGAAGAGTTTTTGGTCGTATCGCAAATCAGTTGGCACCATTGAGTTTGGACGAACGATTTCGTCCTAATAGAAGCATAGTTGGCGGTAAATGACGTCAACTGTACACACTTTGGAGAAAAATGCGTTTTATTTCCTAAAAGATTTCATCAAGTTTTTATTTAACAATTTTTACAAGCATATCTACACTCATCGCGAGTGATGATGTAAAGAAAACATATTTTAAATGACACAACAAGAAATTAAATAAAAAATGATAATTTAGACCAAATACATTGGTTGACCTAATAAGTAATACACTTTGACTCACGTGCCACGACGAGCGCAGTGTATCTCTCGTCATCCTTGCTTGTGAGAGACTCAATATGACCCCTGATCGGTCCGTTGTCCGCCTCGCTGATGTTGGTCAGATGGAGGCCACACTCTCCGCTCTGCAGACCGGCCCCGAGGTAGAGATGCCGGCCGTCGCTGTCATCAGACCCGGCATCCCAGTGGAACTTGAGCCCATCAGACTTGCTACGCAGGTAGAAGTAGCAGCGCCATAGTGGCTCCCCCGCCTTCCAGCATGAACTTCGCCTCCCCGCCCGGTAGGACGACCTGCTCACTCTCTGTAGTCAGGTTGAGAGGGAGTGGGTTGTTGCCTGCAATAAGGAAGAAACACATTCTGTGTTTTTGTCACTCAGACTAGACCGGGTCAAGACTGTCTAGTGTTCAACTCCAGCCACCATGTCGGACCAGGAAACCTTCTCGTTGATATAAGTGTGAGAGTTTCAACACTTGTTGCTTGGCTCACTTTCTGGCTCAACAACAGCAACAACAACTACTGAGCCTGGGGGGGGATCACCTGCAGCTTGTTTTGTGTGGGGTATCTCGCCATGTACAGAGTTAGTGCAAGCGAGGGCGGGAACGAGCGTCTGAACAAGGTGGTGTCAACTGTCAATTATTTTGTGCTTGGACAAAAACCCTGGATATGAAATGTTAAAAACCGGTTTATAGTTTATTTTGAGCCTAGAGGAGAGCCAAAGTGCTTTTTAATTTTTCCCCCCAAATCAACTCCTCTCATCACAACTGATGATGCGGGGGATAACGTTTTTCATTTGGTCCATTATTGGTGTATCTGGTCAAAAACCGGTTAAAATCATTTTCAAATCCAGGGTTCTTGTCCTAGAGCAAAATGGTTAACCCGAACGTGTTTAGACGATTGATTCTGTACTTAGAAACACCTCGGACCATAGATATCTTTACACCTATAGTAGGCTTGATTAGCAGTCTCCAAACACCGCACAGGCGCGAGCGTACCAAATTGAAGCGTCAATCCCACTCATTCAAAATGGAGGTTTGGCGTTTTAAATTTATGCTTTTTTAATGCAATAAAGTACTTTACTGGATTGTTTGATATGGTTTTAGCTTGTGCAGCATGGTATTGAACAAACAGAAACAATGCAAAGTTATTGCATAAGAGAATTTAGTAATCATTTGGTGTTAAAGTCTAATATGCTCACCTGTCAAACTGGCGGCCATCTTAAAAAAAAAATCGATTAATATCTCCCATCTTATTTACATGCAAACTCACCTATTCAAGATGGCTTCCATTTGTCCCGGAAGTGGACCGCTGACTGCTAATCTAGCCAATTATATGGGATATCTATGCCTCGGACGGTATGTGTGACACTACCTTTTTGATAATTAGGTAACACGAGTGCTGATTTAAACCAGTTTTTAACAGTTTTATTTTTTATTTATTTTATTTATTTATTTAACGTCTATCCTATTCAGTTATAAAAACTGATTTACAAAGGAGGACAACTAAATAAATCTAATTACGTAGATGCAGAAACAACAATAAATTACATTTTCGTAAATATTTGAAATAGTAGCATTACAACAACAATGCATTTAACACAAGAATTTTGGTAAAAAAATCACGTTTTGATTGTCCGTTAGTGTCTGTGAAATGATTCCGAATAAATTCAAAAACTCCCACACTTAACTAAAACTTTAAAAGATGCTGTCCATAGTGCTCTGGATCTGCCATACAAGACACTTGCCACAACATAAATTTAACCAAATTTTGAGTAACCTATATTACCACGTGTTCCAATTAACTGCCCATTATTCTGTCTCTACTGTTACATGGTCGAAGTTTTTTATATTATTCAATCCTAGGTTGTGAGGGTGGGTGCAGTGTCTCACATCCCGTGTTGTTACTGATACTTTTACTGTGTGAAGACTGTTTAAACTCACCGGCAGCAGTCAAGTCGGCCCAGGCGTATTTCCACCTCCCCCCTCGGTTCGGACGCGACAGGCGCCCAAAACCAATCCTTATGGGCCCTCCATCTGCAGCGAGGACCCCGCAGTCCCCGGCCCCCAGACCCCGGCCGCTGTAGCTGTAGCCGGTTATCTTCCAGTTCAGGCTGGCAGGGTCAGCCTGGGACTGAGGCCCCGGCTCAGCCCCCGCAGCGGACCGGCTTTGGTATACTCGCCGTCCCACCACCTGACCTGACACCCGGCGAGGGCCACTTTCAGCTAAGCAGGTTTGAATGAGACAGTCTGGGGGTAATAGTTCACACGCACGTGGTCGGGCCTGATGGTGAGGTGAAGGACGCGACACCTGGAGACAAGACATCAGAGGTTGTGAGACAGAGTTTGTCAACCACTTACTACACTTGATTGAACCAGGGTACCCCACTAGCCGGGCAGACATATAATCACTGCCCAACCGATCCTGCGTCTAACCAACTTGTGAAATGTTGCAATTATTACTAGTTCTGAATACATGGTACAGCACTGCAAGGAATCTGATGCTTTTGCACAGACCACCGATACATTGATTGTAATATAATTTAACTTGTGCAGATATAATATCTTATGGCAACTTAACCAGATGAGAATCACTCGCGTAAGAGGCATTTATTTTAAAAACACCATTCTAGAGCTAAATATACAACTCGAGCGGGGTTTGAACCCGGGTGTCGGGTTTCCCATAAGGACGTCTAACATTAGACAGCTTTGTGCAACAACACTCCAGGACAACATGTTCTTGAAGGGGACCTGTGCTGATAAACATGTCAGTCACAAACATTATATTTTTTATTAATTATGTTTCAAAAGAAATATGGTAATATATTTATAATATACATATAATTTATAGATTCCTGAAAGTAATAAAACTTTAACCCAACACTGAGGGGCGTAGAAGCAAAGTGGACCAACCCACATTTTTTTTTAAATGGAGTTGGTACATTTCTGTATACTCACATTCAAAATATTAAGTGGTAAAACGGACCAACCTCTCACCGCCACCGTTATCATTTTAATATCAAGAAAACAGTTGGACCAACCTTAAATCATGAAAAAGTTGTAGAGGCAAAGTGGACCAAGCCACAAAAAGTTTGCTATTGTCTGCTGCATTTTTCCTATATTTTACCAGGTGAGTTTGTAATGATATTATAATCGTTTTTAGTAAACATTAATAATGATTTTATGCATGTACTTAGCACATTAGTCACACAAATGATTTGGACCAAGCCAAAAGATAATTAAAATACTAAATCATTGTTGAGGGGCAAAATGGGACCAACCCACTTTTAAGAGGCAAAGTGACCAAGCCATTTTTAAGGGGCAAAGTGGACCAAAGCCATTTGATAAGGTATTTACTACTGAAAAAATTGTTGAGAGGCAAAATGGACCAATCACTTTGAAAAGGTATTTTCTATTGAAGTTATGAATTTTTAATAAATTTAAAGATTTTGATATTTTAAGTTAATATTTTTAGGAAAGCAATAGACTGCTTTCCCAATCCCAACAGTTAAAGCTACATTTATAAGTTGCCTCCCAACTTTAACCCAAAATTATCTCAGAAAGAGAATTGTGTGGGTTGTCCACTTTGCTTCTACGCCCCTCCATTATATGTCATTAAGATACCACAACAACATTAGTTTGTAACCATTTATAGAAATGTAAAATGATTCATTACATTTTGTTTTTCGATATTGTCTCGAAAAATACTAGGAAAGTGTTAATAAATCTGATAACATCAGAACCTTAAAAACTAATGCAGTGAAAAATACTCACGGGCGACCTGGAGTCCTGCCAACAAGACAGGGCGAACACTATCGGGACATTGTTGAACAGAGAGATAATATAATTATAAGTGAGACGACAAAAGCTCTGGGCTGAGAATGATGGGAGAGATAACGTCGTCGCTTTATACAACCAGCCGTGAGCAACACCACGTCCGTGGACTTGGAAGCAAGAGACAAACAAGATGGCCGTCGTCCAATAGCAAACACCCAATACACGGTCCAGCTATGGGTGTTTTATTAGGCCAATCCACACTTGCCGAGTCGACTCAGATCCCAAAGTTCATTCAAGATGAAAGCCCGGGGTTGGCGTGAGGAGGACAGGTCAGAGGTCAATGTGTCAGTGATAAGACTTATTGGGAGCCGAGTGTTGGGGCAATCAAGAATATGAACCTGTTCCAGGGGGTCACAATAACAATAATTATGAAATGTTTCTTTATTAAACAGGGACGTAAACGTATTTTACAAGCATTGTTTTAAAGCTATGCATGTTTGTTGTTTATAGACCATTTATCCTATATTATAATATGGTCCTCCATCAAAAACATTCTGTATCATCCTTGTTGAAACCTATGTAAGTTTAAGTAGATATATATGGAATTTATTTCTAAAAAATAAAATTAATTTTGATATCATATTTTTTTATTTGCCGATTGTTAAACATACTTTAATAAATCATGTAATTTACGAACAATATAACCTAAATGAGCATGGATCTAAATATGATAAAAATATCCCTGAAGCTAGGGGCTAGCACTGGCCGTCGCCGTAAGAATCTCCCCCCTCCTTCCCTTCGTCAGTGACTGGTTCTGACAGCATGGGCCCCTCCTCCTCACATTACCTAGGAGTGACGCATTATGATCACGGTTGACGCGCCCTTAACCAAATGAACTATTAAACATTCTCTGGGCCCGGGGTAGAATTGGGCCAGAGCATGGCTCTGTTAATCGTAAAAGGCGAATCAAGAGAAAAAGTCCACCTCGCAAACATCAGCTAGTACGAAAGGTAGTACTTTACTCCCGGAAAATAGAGGCGAGCTCCGGCAATCGCCGTCGGGGACCTTGCCCCCTTACCTTGAAACCTCCCCGACGATGACCTGACACAACGAATGATGACAAATACAATGACGACCGCGACGTGAGAAACCCCCCTTCCTCTCCTTACCCGTGGCTGGTTCTGACCAGCATGGGCCCCTCCTCCACCCCCCACCCCCTTGGCTAGAGTGGTGCATTATGACCTAACTTTTGACGCGTCCTTAATCCAAATAATCCAAAAAAAGAAACTTCTTTCTTGCAATGAACTGTCGTGTTTGGTGGAGGTGCCGGGTATTTATACGTAAAGTTTAGGAGATGCTAGCCCAGCTTCCTCCACCAGAAACATTCTGTGTCATCCTTGTTGAAGAGAAATTATAAATAACGCCTGGCAATCTGAGATCTTGTTCGGTTTGTGTCGTCATTATCGTCAGAACAGTCAGGCCTAGAGGGGCGCTTCGTTCCCTGATATATTATGTATGGGATATATTAATGTTTCAATCAAAGAATGTTAATGCATTGTATTCACAGAAATGTTTGATGATATTAACGATGTTTCTTTCTGTCTATTACAGGTATAGTCAAGTACAAGTTCTGTTAGCAGTAGAACTCCCGTTGCCGTGGCCCGGGGGAGAATCTGGTCGGAGCATGGCTCTGCTAATCGTAAAAGGGGGATAGAGACATAATCCATCGCATACACCAGCTGGTAAGTAGGGGAATATACATTTCCCGAAACTAGAGGCGAGCTCTGGCAGTCGTCCGCGGTGACCTCTCTTCCTTCCTTTGACGACCTCCTCGACGACGATGATAATGCGCCTAAGCTAGAATAGCTTCTTAATTTCCCATTAAAAGTTATGTTTTTAGCAAGATTTAGACATATATAACGAAGCATTATCTTTTTAATAAAGTTTTCGTTATATATTATTATCACTATTAGGTTTGTTATTCTTTAAACTAACTAAATATTGAATTCTTTAACTCACAACCTCACAGGCGACGCAATAGACCACCCGGCTGAAGCGCCCTAGTTTCTCATTGCGGTGTCTGTCCTGCTCCAGACTTATGTTATCAACATCAGCAATTTTCATCCTCGGCTGGGGGTTAAGTTTTTAGACACTGACTCCCCCCCCCCCCCCCCCACAGAACCAAAGCCCGGTGCAGCTGTACTCGAACAGTGTACACAAGGGCGCTCTTTACGTGACTCTTCTTTAAACTTGAGATATAAAGAGTCTCTTTCAAGAGCTGTGAGATGAAAACCATAGTTTTGTCTACTTTGTGTTTTATCAGGGTTTCAACATAACGATGACGATGAAAGACCACTACATGAGAACCCTTCCACCTTCTTCCCTACCCGTGGCTGGTTCAGACCAATATGAGCTTCTCAATCCCCATATCCCATAGGCTAGAGTGGCGCATTTTCACCTAACGTTTGACGTCCCTTTATCCAAATTAACCAAATCGTTTCATTAGCATAAACTGTGTATAAAAAAATAAAAATAAAAATTTGAATTTAACTGTCTGTCGACCGTGAATATTCATTTCGGCAATGGTAATCTTTCATGAAGAGAAGTTGATCTAAAATCAGTGACATATTTAACAGAATTTGTTAATTTATTATATAATTTAATATTTATAAAGAAAAGTATCAAAAATAGTTATTTCCCAGATGTGACACATTGTGCCGTACTTTTAACTGTACATAATAATATGTTGGCAGAATTTACCATGATGCCTAGCGCACGCAAATTGATCTTCCCCAAACATATGAAGAACTTCTATCATATAATAACGGCGACAAACTTTATAAATTTGTCATTATAAAATAATTAATAACATTTTCATTGAGCATGTTAATGCATTTTGTATTTAAACTAATCATATTTATTTATTTATTATTATTTTATTGGATGTGTTTCATACAAAACTCGGTCAAAACCGGAGCTAACATGGTTTTACGGACTTACGTCAAGTATTCCATGTGTATCTATAGGCCTAATAATATTACATACATTTTTTACTTTGTCTTAACTCTAAACTAAAATAAGTCATTTATAATATAATTTGTAGATGATGTTTTCTTTCTGCTGTGTACGGTCGTGGCGATTTTCGTCGCCATCCTAGCATTTGCTCTTCGGACTATGGGAAACCACGAAAACCATGTCAGGATGGAAGCTGTCTCGGAATCTCGAAGTATCATTCTTAGTTTAGAAATTTACGAACTATTCTACACGTGTTGAGTATTACTGCCTTTTTAGTCTCGACGTCTACATTGGGTTGAAGATCTAGTTGTTTAATGCTTTCATGTAGCTTCTTCGGTATGATGCCATTAGCCGATATCACGTATGGGATTGTATTTACCTTTTTCTGTTTCCACATCTTCTTGATCTCAATTGCAAGTTCACTATACTTGTCAATTAGTTTCTTGTTTTTTCTTGTCAATTATAATTATATCCGGTCTGTGTGATGTATAGTTTTTTGGGCTGTTATAACTGTGCGGTCGTATATAATTTGAAATCTTTGCTATCTAGTACTTCTCCAGTTTGTATTTGTAGTAAGGTGTGTGTGTATCAATGAGGTTGTACTTGATGCTAGTTTTTTGGGGAATAATGTTAGCTACTTGGTTATGTTGTAGAGGTAATCCGTTGACATAGTGAAATGGCACCGGATATGATGTTGTTCGATTGTTTCACCCCCTTTCACTACATTTCTACATTGATCGTTTACTGTCGCATCTTGTATAATGTATTTTTTTTAATTTTTCGTTGCAACACTCTGTCTTGAATAGCCAGCATAAAACCCCTTTTGTTTCTCCAAATAGTTCCCCGTGTTTAACACCTATTTGATGCTTTAATATCTACGTGACCCTTATGTAGTTCATTTATTATGTCTCTTGTGTAGGGTCTTTTTTTGAGAGACGTAACTCTTTTGAAGCGTCAGTTTTGAGTTTATGTAATCAAAAAAATTTCTATCAATTTTCCCCACTTGAAGGAATTATATGTAATATTTGCGTAAATAATGAAACACAATTTGATTTGCTTTTCATTTACAGGGCCGCCAGACAATGATAAAAAAAGAATTTATATTAGAGTTACCCAAAATGTTTAAATAACAACCTAAAAGGAAATAGTTGGATTTTTAGGAGATGTAAACATAAACACCCTTGATAGTTGTAATAAGAACTGTGCAAAGCTATGAAAATTTGCTTGCAGCAAATGGCTTTTTGAGATGTATTAACCGACCTACTAGGGAAGCATTTTGTTAGATAATCTGGCTAGTAGTTGTATTGACCATTCATACGTAAAACCAAATCTAAGCTTGATATTAATCGGCGGTTTTCAAAAAAAGTATCAGATCACTACGTGATACTTGTGTCGGTAGGATTTAATATTGGATGTGTGATGGACATAAAGGAAATTAAAACGGGTATGAATGAAAGAGTACTATCTTGCAATTTAAAATCTGTTAATTATTGGCATCGCCTGTTAGAAATTGATGATTGTTCAGTACTTTATGATGCGTTGTGCAAGGAATTTGAAACATGTTACACTATCAACATGTTGACACAACTTGTTGGCTCAACTTGTTGACAAGACTACACTCTGTGTGTCACCTCCATCAACATGTTGACGGACATTTGGAACATTCCGTCGAGAGAACTAACTGCCACTTCGAAACTGTTTCATACCATAATAGATAGTAATTACGTACATATGCCGTATACAGCTGTGAATAACATTAAAAAAGTATTGGTAGATCGATATAAAAGAGTTAAAAGTGTCGTAATGCCATCCCGAAGCTTTTATGTTCATCTCGAGTCTGCGTGTGTATCTGATGGATGGGCTAATCAGTACCACTCTAAGCGGCGCAGGATTCCAGTTCGCTGCTGGCTCAACGGTGAGAGCGCTCGGCTACCACGCAAAGGGTCCCGGTTCGAGTCTCGCTTAGGAAAACTTTTTACCATTTTTTACTTACCTCATCATTATTGTTTGTGTATTATCTGAAACGGGTACGATTTTTATAACTTTTCAGTGTAAATTACTCGCATAAATAAGTCTTTCTTCCCACAAAATTTGTTTTATAATAGCCCACACCATGGATCAACTAAACGAAATGATCTCGTGACAAAATATCGGTCAGCCATTGGTTGAACGTCGTCAACATCTGGTCAACATTTCTCAAAAGTTGAACTTGTTCAACTTCTTGTCAACATATTGCCGTGGTCGTCAATGTTGAGTCAACATGTTGACGCAACATATGTTGACTCAACTTGTTGACCAGATGTAGATAGCATTGAAATGTGATGGTGCTGTTACACACTGAAATATGTTGACTCAACATTGACGACCACGGCAATATGTTGACAAGAAGTTGAACAAGTTCAACTTTTGAGAAATGTTGACCAGATGTTGACGACGTTCAACCAATGGCTGACCGATATTTTGTCACGTGATCATTTCGTTTAGTTGATCCATGGTGTGGGCTATAAAACAAATTTTGTGGGAAGAAAGACTTATTTATGCGAGTAATTTACACTGAAAGAGACCGTCTTTTTAGACGTTGGAAAGATTGTAGTGGGTTGCATCCATCGAAGGAAACTTATAGAAAAGAATGTGTGGCTTTCAGAAATTATGTAAACAAGCAGATATTAGCTGCAAAACAAAGATATGTTCGTGATTCCATTAACAACAGTAACGGTATAAAAGAAGTGTGGCAAACTATTAATAAAATAACGGGACGGAAAACAAAAGATTCAGTCGACGCTGTTATCAACAAGTATTTAGCTAAATCGCACACCCATGAGACCATCGCAAAACAGGTTCGCAGACAGTTTCAATGATGGGGTGGCTTCAATTCGTCATGTATGTGGTGTGACTTGTTCACATCACCGCCCCAACGACATCACATTGTGGCGGAGGCTGCCGCGCAGTCGTTGTGGCTGCCTCCTGTAAACGTACATATAGTGACACGAATTATTGCTGATATCAATGTAAATAAACAGCTAGGTTTCGACGGAATCAGAGCGGTGGACGTAAAGAACTTATGTAACGAACTAAGCCCCGTTATAACACATTTAATAAATCTATCGATAAGAGACGGTTGCGTACCGGAAAAAATGAAAATATCTGTCGTGAGACCTGTATACAAAAAAGGAGATCATACATAAATAAATAATAAATAAATAAATTTTATTTAGAGTCTACCCACTCAGTTATATAACTGATTTTCAGTGGGGGACTTTAAATCAAAGCGCAAATTGCAAATTACCGCCCTATAGCACTGCTATCTGTTATTGAAAAAATAATGGAGCGTACATATCAGATTGTTTAACTAGTTACCTATTTAAATTTGGAATTATAAGTGAAGTTCAGCATGGATTTCAAAAAGGGAAATGTACCCAGGATTTGTTACTAAAATTTTCTGATTTAATTAATAACAGCTTTAAATAGCAATTTGCATATAGTTGCAACTTTTGTCGACTTCTCCAAAGCATTTGACACTATAAATCATAATAAACTTTTGGAATGCTTAGAGGTCATTGGCATACGAGGTACAGTTCTACATTGGTTCCGCAGTTACCTAGAAATGTGGGTCTAGCTATAGCACGTGCTCGCTTATCAACGCGTCCAACTGAGCGTTTCCTAGTGTTAGCATTAATTGAATGCAGTCCTATAGCCTAATGGAACTTTAGGCCTACACTGTTGTATTATAAATAATTTTCTACATCTGGGCCTAGGCCCGGGACGGTTTCTGATTTGTTTTATGAGAGTTATGACAACTTTTCTTGTTTTACACATAGACGCAAAATTTAAAATGTCCGCCATCTGTTTACGTATTTTATTATCCCGCGTCGATCAAATAATCCACTGCATCTTAGTTCATTCAACTAGATGAAGTATCTATGTTGCAGTGAAATGATTTTTCCCTGATCATGATGGCTTCTAACGTCCATGCTAGCGCTCGGTTGGAAGGATAGGAGACTGAGCGTCTAGCGCTTTGCTACGCAAAGCTTATGAGCGTAGGCGCGGAAGCACAGCGCAAGAGATGGTTATATTTTATATTTTTTTATGCTTGCGCTTGCGTTTGACCAATAGGAATCCAGAAACAACACGACTCAACACAAACGCCCATTTTCAGTTAAATCAAATTCACAAACTATTGTTGTTTGTGTCAGTGTAAAATTATTAATCATGGACGAACTCACAGAAGACGACGTCATTATCGAGTATGAAGTTGAGTCGACGTCTAGCGACGAGCTGCTAATTACGTATTTTAGGCAATATCCGCATCTCTATGACAATAGGCTACTGCAAATGGTTTCAAAGACGAAATGTCAAACGCAAAGTTGACATGCAGTCATCTGATCACGAGCCTTCTAAAACTTTGCACAGCCATGTAGTTTCTTTACGCCACTCTTCCGTTATGACAATTGTGCACGCCTACATTCCTTGTGTTGCGCATGTGTGCTTGCTTTGTGCTACGCTTATGCTATGCCAATTGTGCGCCGCACTTTAGCCTTCTTCTGTTGGTGCTTATTTCATCGGAACAACTACATAATCGAGGCGATGCCATTGGCATCAACAAGGTAACGTAAGCTTTACATCTATAACTCAGGTGATGGCAATAATTTAAACACATATTGTAAGCTGAAAATAATGGAGTATTTAGAAAAACTGATCGTTTTATCTTTTCTACTAACTACTGATTAAGATTTAACAAATAACTGTGTACTTAACTCGTGTTTAGTTTTGTATTAAAACAACACTGGGGAATTTATGTAATTTAGAATATACTTTGGCCTCGTTGTACCTCAAGAACGAGCTAAGTAGGGTGGGAATATTTATGATGTTGCCCAAGGGTTAAATTAGTTGAATTCTGACTAACAGTTCAATTTTTAATAGAACTATTTTACTAAAATTTATTAATTTATTTTAGTATAGGTTTGATTGAGCGAGCGAAGCGAGCGTCTCCACTTGACTCTTATGGCTCGAATGTCTGTTTTTTTGGTTTTTTTTCCTTTTTTTTTTTTTTTTTTCTGTTACTGCTTCGATACAGGTCGCACCGTTTCTCTGATCGACCTGAAATTTTGCACACATGTACATACCACCTAGGCGGGTTGCTGTATAGTTCTGTGGCAAAATCGTTGTCAAAAAGTTAAAAAGTTACATTAATGTTAATCGAAAGTTTTTTTTCAAACTAAACGGCGACAAAATCTGAGGTGGCCAAATCATTTAGAATGTCCGTCCGATCACGAATATGTTATTTTTTTTGATCCGATAGGTAGTGTAGTCGGAAATTACATTATAACAAAGTCCCGTTACCATGGCAACGGAAAGTCGCTCAGCTTTTTTGGCTCATGATAGCGGTCGAACGGAGGCTCGGATCGAGTTGAAATTTTGACCATCCGCAAAGTTTCGTTCCCGATTGAATGCCATTAGTTTTGTGGCAAAATCGTTCAAAAAGTTATTAAGTTACATTAAAGTTAATCTAAAGTTTTTTTTTTAACTTTACGGCGCAAAATATGAGGTAGTCAAATCATTTAAAATGTCCGTCCGGTCACGAATATGTTAATTTTATTTTGATCCGATAAGTAGTTGGATAGAAATTACATTTTAACTAAAGTAACGTTACCATGGCAACGAAAAGTCTCACAAGAATTCTGGTCACTATGTACTGCCACCTAGAAGAAATCAAGAGTTAAAATAGTTTTCCCAAAGAAATGATGTCAAGGCCCTCTAGATGGCGGTGGATTTTATCCATTCTCTCCTATTTTACAAATTTTCAGGTAAATCGGTCAAGACCTTAAAGACTTATTGGTATGTAACATTATGGGAATGTCGTACTCGGGTCGTGTTGCACGTACCGTGTCTCGCTCAACAACGCGTCCAACTGAGCGTTTTCCTAGTACTACCATTTTACTGGGAGTACCTTTAGCAAATCTTTCCTTGAGGGTTGCTGGCGCTCGTAAATTATCGCCTCTAATGATAGTCCTGAGCTATCTTGGCAATTAATGGCGAATGATGATGTTTCACTTGAGGCGCTCAGAAGTGTGTTATTGCAAACAGGGAAGCTGTATTACATTTGGTCAATGATGATTATATTTATTTATTTATTTGAAATTTATGTGATTGCGAGCATCGATCATACGACTTCTTAAATCTTAGTCTCGTCGAGCTTTAAGACAGTCCAGTCATTCATACTTTGATTCTCACGATTGAACTTAGATAAAATAAAAATGAAAATGAATTAATTTTTTGTAACATACTAATTTTGAAACATAACTAGGAAAACGCTTTAGTCCCGCCGCGTTGTTGGATGAGCGTAATTGGTGCATTGAGCTGCCATGTGTTATGCGGATTTTCTGTTGTTTTGTTTTTTTTTTCACTACACTGGAGAAAAAATCCGGAATGTTTTTTTTTCTTTCTTTCTTTCTTTCTTTCTTTCTTTCTTTCTTTCTTTCGTATTTTTGTCTGTTTGTTAACACGATTCCGGCTAAACCGATACCCCAATTGCGATGAAATTTTCTGTAGGCCTTCGAAATCTCTGAACTTAGAACTGCCACTTTTTTGAGCTCAATCGAAAAATTATTTCTCATTAAAATCGCAATTTTACGATTTTTTTAAAATTTTTAAAACATTCTTGGGCTTATAACACCTACAATTACATGCATTATCCGATTGTAATGATATTTTCAAAGAACCTTTATTTTATGAATTGTTATATTTGTGTGAAATTTGAGTGCAATCGTAAAATAATTTCGCATGAAAATCGCAATTTTACGCTTTTTTCGTTTAGAAAACATACGCTCATCCAACAACGCGCCTGAAAAAGCGTTTGCGAAGCTTCCTAGTTTTAAATTACGACACACTGACCGTTCCTTCTCCTAGGTTCGTGTTCACGCCACGGACAACCCCCACGACCTGATTGTCGGCAACTGCAGCAACCTCGTGGAGGACCCGGGCAGTGCTCTGAACATCAGCGAGGACGCGATACCCGGCCAGGTCGTCGACAGCATCACGCGCTACGTGTACAGTGGCTACACGATCTACTGCATCAGGATGCTGGACAGGATGGAGGATGGAACCGGCGGGTACCCGTTCATCTCGTACGGGGGAGTTGGTTCTAGCGAGGTCGGACTCGGCTATACCAGTCAGATGTCGTACGCGCTGGAATACTACTTTGAAATATATATTCAAGTTATAGAAAATATGTGAAAGGAAAATAAATCAAAATCAAATAAATAAATAAATTGTATTTAGAGTCGATCCACTCTGTTATATAACTGATTTTCAGTGGGGGACAGTAAATCAAAGCGACCAAGCCAATCCTGTAGGCCCCGACGCAATCGACGAAAATATGAAAATAAATATATTATAAAGTTGAATTATGTTTTGGCATTATTTTTATTAATACGTTTACAAAAGTATTTTCATCTTTCCAGAAACATGCTTGACATCTTGATGTAATCACACGTTTTCTACTCATGTACAACAACACCGACAGTGTTGACTCTGATTCGGGAGGTCCCGGGTTCGAATCCCGTCGAGACCGGCAATGCTGACTGAAGGTTTCTTCCGAGGTTTTCCTCAGTCGTTAAGGCGAATGCAAGGGATTGAGTCCTCTTAAATAGCCCTCGGACATCCATTCACAATTTCCTATCCGCACATACCTAGTTCACCTGAAGAGGGCTAATTTCACCCTATAACAGGTTTCCCACGATAAAAAAATGTACAAAAACTTTATACAAATACATTGTTGATGGCAAGACAAGAGCAAGATTAGAGTTATTGACTTTAAAAATGTGATTTTATTCAAGTTAACAAATAACTATACCCAATTATATTTAAACATATCCTACTATTTCAAATATTTCATTGTAATTCAATCTTATTATTATAACTAAAATTGAAAATTATCATAATTACCAATATTAAGTTTTAGTTGTATGCAGTGTTAATATAAACGTTCAAATTGTAATATTTATTTAAAAATCCCCATACCACACTGAAGGGTGAACACTACGTTTTTGTTTAGTAGTAAAGATACGTAATGTGTATACAAACTTAGTAATAAAAGAGTTACAGCGGAGAGAACATCTTATCAGGCGTGAATTTACATCCTGCTTTATAAACTTCCCGTTGTCTGCTTCCTCTCGAGAGGCTTGGTATAACCTACATCCCGTAATCCTGGGAGCACAGTTTCTAATCCTATGTTGTAACCTTTAACACTTGACTTATTAGGTTTAAAAAGCGCATATTATTGTATACACAACAATTACGAAATCCAAATTAAAGTAATCTTATTTATTTTGAATATGGGTACAATTTGTTTCGTGGGGAACCTACCCTGAGAACTTTAGATTTTCAGGTGTCCAACTGATTATTGTATAGAGTAAGGGAAGTTGTGAATGAATGGATTGTCCAAGGGATGTTTTAAGAGGACGAAATACTTTTTATTCGCATTAACGATCGAAGAAAATCTAGGAAAAACTTTTAGTCAGGGTTGCTGGTTGCGGGGATTGTACCAGCGAGCTCCCTCATCCGTCTCGGGCGTTACGCTTGAGATACATCTATCGGTAGACAAGGTGATTTTCCCAATTCCACATTTTGAATTGAGGGCACCACAAAAGTTTACAAATATCACAAGAATTTATTATTTACATTCTGGACCACGAATCTTCAAATATGCACCACACGGAAAGTTGCGCACTGAAATTGTATTTGAAGTCAATTTCTGTTTGTTATGTACAGGATTTTCCACAATAGTCATAGGAACGAAATATTGTGCAACATAATCTTGCTGCATGCTTATCTCTCACTGATTCAACTACGATTGACGTATACTTACAACTTCAGATAACAGATTACTATACGGAACGGTGAATAGGCCTAAATAGCTCATTCGATTTCTCTTATTTACAACGTATTATAATTTTTCTTATCTGTGATAAAAGACAAACAAAACATTGATATCGATTAAATAATCTTTTAATTGGCAATGAATCATGATCATAATACATCAAAACGGTTCAATAACACTGTAACGAAATGCAGGGGAAATGCCTAATTTCGTCAACTGTAGTTAACTTTCTCGATGTTATTAGTCATGAAACACTCCCGTAGAAATTACAAAGTCCAACTCGTTCGAGACAGAACCCGTTTGGTGGACATCCTGATGGAAAGCTTGTCTGGAGTGTGCCTCCTAAAGTCCTTACCAACTTTTATGTGGTACCATTTATCGATCCCATTTTATTATAATGTCTTGAATCTTTACACAATTTCGATTGTAGAGTTCTTTTAAATTCAGGTTTTTATTAAAAACTTTGTTTTTACATGTATTTTACGTGTTTTATAAATCGCAGTTTCGTTATTTTGTACCTCTTCAACATAAAACTCTAATTTTTAACATCTTGACTATTAAAGTTAAAAAAAAGTATTAATTTGCATCTCTATAATTGGACTCTGTGGTCAGTGCCTTGAATGGAGGAAGAGGTCGATGGGTGCATTTAAATTTCTATGACGACAGAAAAGTTATTAAAAACTTTATTAAGCTAGCGCTCAGCTACTTCTATCAGCAGGCCTAAGTAAACGAGTGGATTCAGATAGTTTTGTAGACCAAGGAGCCTCTTACGTAATCTCAAGGTTAATCTCGAGTGCAATCAATCAAAGGTGACGAGCACTTGTGAATGCGAAGAATCAAACAGGTGTCAGATTGAACTGTCTCTCTCTCACGTCAACATGGTGATGCTACGCGTGATGTTGGGTCTAGCGTTGATGGTGTCTTCTCTTGCACAGACGCCATCTCAAACAGAGCAGGTAGGAATAGAAACACAGTGTGGTTTCATAGAGTTTCAAATAAACGTAAAGATTATGTTGCTGGATCTCAACAGAGGGCATTTCTCAATTTCATTAGTCGGGAAACACTCCCGTAGGTGTAATTGAATTTATGTAAATCAACCCAGAAATTAAAAATCCATCTCAGCGGGGTATCAAACCCCGGTCTCCCAATTACTGGTTGGGTGCTTTACCCCTTTGCTACCGAGACGGTTTATTTCATAACATCTGGATTGGCCCGTCTTGGCTAGCTTAGAAGTAAAACACCCGACCGGCAATTGGGAGACCCGGGTTCGACACCCCGCTGAGATGGATTTTGTAATTTTTGGATTGATTGACATAAAATAGGGGACATGTTTAATAAAATTTATATAGATAAAGTTTTTAATGTTTAACCTTGGTTTTATAGTAGGTGACTATGGCGCTCAATGTTCCGGGTTCAATCCACGGTGGAGGCACTTTTTTAATTTATGTCTTAGTACCATATCGTTTTTAGATACACTTGTTGCTTATATTTCCAACAGTTGTATTATCGAATAATGGAATAAGTTAACATTTTCAAATCTAACTTTTACTAAAGTTTCCCTTTATGCTAGCATAAAATAGTTCTAGGTAGATGCACAATACAAGAAATAACAATCGTTCATTCGGTGTAGTGAGAGTAGAGTGAAGTAGAATTTTATTTGGGCGGATTATGCAGTTGTACACCCGCGACCAGAATTAAACCAATTAGAGCTTGGTGTATCAGATAGAACAATAGAACAAGACCTCTTGATTTACTTATCGTATCATATATCGTCGTCATAAGCAAAATATTATCAATATAAAATGTAAAAGCTAAAATCTTATATTTTTAACAACATTCATTTTTAATTAATTGTGTTATGTCGACTAGTGCATTGATGTTTATACAATATATAAGTGATAGATTTCACTCGTTGTTCCCTTATGAAACTTGTAATTATGATTTTCTGGTTAAATTTTTACATATTTTCCCGTACGGTCTTTTGTACGCAAACGGCATAACTGCTACAAGAATTTACGCAGTTGTTGTATTGTATTTTTCACTACCCAATAATTGCAAATACTGATGTAATTACTGAAATATCTATTTATGCGTTTAAGGCTGTGTGGTAAGTCGAGAAAACCAGGCTTTGACGCAGAACGCAGAGGTAAAGTCAGGATCACTTGGAAGCTGTATCATTTGTCCTATCGGGTTGTGGTTTGCACCAAAATGTTAGGTAAGGAATAAGGATGTGTAATAGTGGGTATCAAGTCACATTTTCCAAATACTACTCGCTTTTCTTATAACTGACCATAAATATAACACCAAAGACCAAACTGTTAATTTGCAGTAATTTCCCAATTTTGTGTAAGAGACAATTATTTGAAATTTCAAAATCGGTTTTGATAGAGACACGCGCTCATCCTTTGTGAACAGCCTCCCAAAAATGCAGCTTTTTGGATGAAAATTAAAGGTTAAAAAGCGGTAAATAAGCTACCATTACATAATCAGTTACCACGAATGATAATTTAAAGCGAATTGTCACTTCATGTATGGTTCATGGTTTTCAGGCTAGTTCCCGTGGAAGCCATGGATAACCCCCACGACCTCTACGAGGGAAACTGCACAGAGGTGGCAGGCTCGTTTCAGATGGAATACTCGGTCAGCAAACCAGCGAATCCTGGTGGTTTCGTGCAGGTGTTCGAGAAGTATTGGTGGGCGGAGCAGATGACAATCTACTGCGTCAAGATGGTGGACAGGATAGAAGATGGCAGCGGGGGCTTCCCCGCCATCTTGTCTGGAGGCGTCGGCGCTAACCACGTGGAGCTGGGATATGTTAGTCAGATAGGCGTGGGGCTGAAATATATTGTTAAGATATATTACCGGACTAAATAAACAATCTACTGCGCAAAATCAATTTATTGGCATAATTCAATATTAGGTATGTGTAAGTGAACTTATTACTTTTAAATTGAAATGAATTTATGTATTTAAGTAATTGTTTTATTATTTATTATTACTGTTTATGAAATATAATAAGAGGATATTTCAATAAAATGATGCATTTTGTATTTATTGTATGTATTTATTTAAAGTCTATCCTATTCATTTACAAATGAAGGAAATGAGATCGGTAATGCAGCCTTAGCTCCGTTGTAAGTAAGCAAATTTTTCTTTAATTTTAAACAGTTAAAGTTCAACTAAAAAAAGTTAAGCAAACTTATTTGGCACAGAGTTTCTTGTATCTACACATACTGCAGATATATTCAAACAAATACCTAAGTACATATACAATAAATAAAATTGATCTCTCTATCGTTGTAGGAGAAGGTACAGGAAATGCACAAACTTTTAGAACCCAGATCGGAACAACTCTGCATGTAACGCTACTTACTGTAGAATGTCCATCAGTCACAACAGGTGGCGTTCAACAGCACCTCTCACTTATACATTGTGGCTCGATTATCTACACATTTTGGACAATCATTGGGCTACATTGAAACTCAGTGGAGCACGACTGACGGTTTGGCTTAATTGTTATCTATTCCGTGTTCTACGTAATTTGTCATTGTAGGCCTATTAAAGATAAAACACAATTACACAGTGAGGGGGTTTCGGTTTTCAATCCCAATGTATCTGCATATGACGTAAGAATTTTTTTATACCTATCCATTGGGTTCCAAACAAACTTCTTCCAATAATTAGTGAATCTTTACGTTCATGTATAAATATAAAATGAGTCATAGATAATTTTAATTATCATCACATCAATTTGTTATATCATGTCAACCTCGTCAGACTTGTTTAGGAAAGCAACGGTTTAGAGACAACGTAATTTACAAGGTAGTTCAGGATAAACAAGATTTACAATTATTTAGACAATAACAATAAATTGTACTGTTGTACACCGAAAATATTTACGTTATTATTTTTTAGTCTTACAAAATAATTTGTGAATGTTCAAAATACAATGGGAATTCATAAAAGTTTTTTAACACGTGAAAAAATGATACAACTGGGGAAAACGCGTAAGTCCCGCCGCGTTGTTGGATGAGCGAATTTGGGTGCATTGCCTGCCATGTTTAGCAGATTTTCTGTTGTTTTGGAAAAAATTATTACTAAGCGTTTTTTTTTTTAAATTTAAATTTAAAATTAAAATTTAAAAAAAATAACTTTTTCTTTTTTTTTTTCTTAATGTATTTTAAAATAAAAAAAAAAATGTAAAATTGCTTTTTTATAACTTTTTAATTATTCGTTTGCGCTCAAATTTTACACAATATAATAATTCATAAAATTAAAGGTTCGAAAAAATCTTTACAAAGGATAAAGAGAGTGTTATAAGTAAAAGTTTTGTTAAAAAAAAAAAAACGAAAAAATTTCGATTTCATGAGAAATAATTTTTCGATTTTTCCCAAATTCACACGAATATTTAATTATAAAATAAAGGTTCTGAAAAAAAATCATTAAAATGGATTAAGATTTTAGATTTTATAAGTCGAAAAAATTTTTTTAAAAATTAAAAAAATCGTAAATTTTGGGTTTTTTCATTGGATGAGCGAGCGAGCGTGCGAGCGGCGAAGATTCCATTTCACTAACTGGAAAAAAAAATCCGGAATGTTTTTTTTTTTTTTTTTTTTTTTTTTTGTTTTTTGGTGTGTCGTGAACACGATTCCGGCTAAAACCGATACTCAAATTTGCGAAAAAATTTTATGGAGGTCTAGAAATCCGAAACGAAGAAGCACGGGGGGAAAAACGATCGAAAATTTTTTCTCATGAAAATCGAAATTTTTTACGATTTTTTTCGTTTTTTAAAAAAAAAATTCTCGATTTATAACACGATGCTTGTCCGATTGTAATAATTTTCAACACACCTTTATTTATGAATTGATATATTCGTGGGGAATTTTGAGCGTTACGAAGATAAATTTCTTAAAAAATCGCAATTTTTGGAATTTTTGATTTCAAATTTTTTGGCTTATAGCACTACATGCTTTATCCGACGTAATGATTTTTTCACAAAACCTTTAATTCATGAATTTATATATTCGTGTGAAATTAGCGCAATCGAAAAATTATTTTTTAAAGAAAATCGAAATTTTACGATTTTTTCTTTTTTAAAATTACGAATAATTTTTTTTTAAATGACATTTATGTTTTTATTTATTAAATTATATTTTAAAAAATACTATAACTATTTTTCACTTACAACAGAAAATCGGATACGTTAACACCTTAGCTCCATTACGTATCAAGCAAATTTTCTAGTTAGATAAACATTTCATTCACTAAAAAAAGTGAAGTCAATTAGTTTGCGAAGGTTCTAATTGTATCTACACAACTGCAGAAATCAGACAACAAATACAAATAAAAAATAAAAAACATTCGATTCTTCTTCGTGTAGGAAGTCGGAATCATCACATTACCCGTCGGAACACTCTCATTAAACGCATACTTACTGTGGAATGATCCATCAGTCAGCAACAGGTGGCGATTCAACAGCACCTCTCACTTATACATTGAGTGGCTCGTATTTTTTCTTTCACATTTTTTGGACATCATTGGGCTACTTGAAACTCAGTGGAGAACGAACTGACGGTTGCTAATTGTTGGAGGTCTATTCCGTGTTCTACGTAATTGTCAGTGTAGGCCTATTAAAGATAAAACGACAAATTACACAGTGAAAAGCGTTGGTTTCGTTTTCAAAACCCATTATTCTGCATATGACGTAAGAATTTTTTTATACCATCCTTGGTTTCCAAACAAACTTCTTCAATAATTAGTGAATTTTGACGTCATTATAAAGATAAAATGAGTCATAGATAATTTGTAATTATCATCAACATACAATTTGCTTATATCATGTCAACCTTTCGTCAGACTTTGTTTAGGAGAAGCTTAACGATTTAGAGATCAAACGGTAATTTAAAATGTAGTTCAGGAAAACAAAGATTTACAATTATTTTAGACAATACAATAAATTGTACTAATTGTACACCGAAAAATTTACGTTTTTATTTATTTTTTAGTCTTACAAAATAATTTGTGAATGTTCAAAATACAATGGGAATTCATAAAAGTTTTTTAACACGTGAAAATATATACAATTAAACAATCTTTTCCTTGTATGCAAAATCTCATACATTTGAAAGAAAGGTGACAAAATCGGATCATGTAATCATTCAACTTATATCATGTATGGAGTAAACACGGCATGGCTAGTTTCGTTTACACCATGCCATGACGGATCATCCGGTTCTAACCAATGGACTGAGTTCAAGTTCATATGAGGAGGTATGGTTATTGTCAATCCCAAAATTTGAGCATCAAAATACGATAATATCCAAGAAATGTGTGCAAATAAAGCACATTGAAACAGGATGTGAAAAATCTTGTTAAAAATAATGAATTTGCAAATCTTTATTGTGAGGAAGGAAACTAAAGTAGGATCCACGGTCAGCAAAGCAAATACACTGGTGTTAATTGGATTCAGGCTGTGTTCTGCTAGTTCGCAGTTGTGCGCCATTGCGTGAACTACTGGATTCCTGTTTAAATATGCGTTATCTAATACGGGCGTGTTATATCATCGTTTCATGATTAAATAGTTTGATTTTATTTCGTATTTTTTAAATAACAGAAATAAATTGTAATAAATAAATATTTTTGAGGGACAAAATATGTAGTAGGGCAAGGTACAAACAGCAAAGCGCAATATAATCCAGCCAACTTTGTCGTGGGGAGGGGTGCTTGGGCACTTGACAGATTATATCTATACACACACAAAACATGCCCATTGTCTTATTTAAGAACCAGATTGATAGAATCAGATACATTTCGACGAATTGTTATTATAAATAAATGTACACAAAAACAAACAACAGGTTGGAAATGTATTATCTTAGACGAGGTAGACAAGGTTTTAAGGTATGATTGTGCAGCAAGTTAAATCTGGCAATTAATTCAGAGGCACGAAGTTTGATTACTGACTTCTTGGGCTTGATTTGCAAACTTATTTATTTTGAATAAAGTTTGTTAAATATTAATTAAATGTGATGGTTTGCTGGCTTCTTAGCCCTCAAAACTACTCACACTATTTTATGTAATTGTCATGATTACAATATAACCAAGTACACAAATTAAATTGTGATACTCAATTTATGTGATTCTAGACAAATTCATTGAAATCTTATCCAACTAATATTTAAACTAGGTATTTACTAGGTAACTCAGTGATCTGTGTTGCTGCTCTTTCGTAAAATAATAACGTTAATATATGCCGACAGTGTTGGCTCGAGCACATAGCGCTAGACTCTGATTCGGGAGGTCGCGGGTTAAAATCTTATCGAGACCGGCAATCCTGACTGAAGGTTTTTTCCCGAGGTTTTCCTAAGTCGTTAATGCGAATGCAAGAGATTGAGTACTCTTAAACAGTCCTCGGACATCCCTTCACAATTGTCCTATCCGCAACATACCTAGTTTGACACCTGAAGAGGGGCATGAATTGCACCCTGGGCAGGCTTCCCACGAAAAATTATTATTATTTATATATTTATATACACTAATATTACATTTTCGTTTCTACGTCTTGAGTTGTACTGCATACTGTACAAATGAAATTATGAAATATATATGGAATGTGGAGTTATGAACAAGTGTGTACCAATCACTAGGACTACCATCTAAAATAAGACCCCCCTCCTTATAGCGTGGTAGAGAACATTAACATAGAAATTAAGCACAATATGTAAAACTCAATACAATTTCATGGTAAATATTAGTACCGACACCGTGCAATCACGACTAAAGAATGTCGTGCTTTATTCGAAAACTCAAAGTTTTTGTTCTTTATCATGAAACTTTGTTTGGAGTTTTCTCATTTTACAAGCCCTGGCTTTTGTAATATTTCACTCTCGTTACGGAAAAGTATGTAACAAGGATTTGTTTTCGTTTCGGGAGCGGAGTAAATAAACGCGGGCGGTCATAGAGTTGTGCAACAATGAATTTCACGCCTATACCTTCTACTAGTCCACGTTGAATATAAATACTAGTGTGATCGCTGCATATGTCAGTTAACTCTCGACTGCACTTGGGAGAGCAACAACAACCAACACCTCAACAATATTGTATTTAGTCGTTTTGGTGAGTTTAATTACATTTACCATTCAAGACAGCATAAATATTATTTCATGAACTGTGTCAGGAATAAAATGTATAATTTTTCTTGGTTGTCAAAATTAACATATTAAATATATTATGTTAATGCAAATGACGTTTGTTTGTTTAATTGATTTCTTTATAGTTGAATTATTTTAATTTAACATACACACGGTGATCGAATCAACGTCGATAAAGCATTTACAATATTCGTACATATTTTATTTCAGTTTCAAATTCAAAACAGCTAATATGCAGTCTACTACGTACGTTGTGATGTTGGCGTTATTCGGTAAGTAATAATAGATCACACCTTGCTCAATCAATAAAGGCAAATTTTCCAGGAATGTCAAAATAATTTCTAATGGGTCAATAAACCATTTCTACACTAAATACTAATATATTTAATTATAATGTTAGTGTTTTTTTACCGTTTTTTATTTTATTTTTAAAGGTGCAGCAGTGTGCTTTCTGGTCAAATAAGTGAACTTTTTTACCTAGACAACCAAAAAAATTTTTGTTGTTTATTTATTTTTTTATTTTTTTTTATTTTTATTTAAGTCTATATCCTATTCAGTTATAAAAAATGATTTACAAAGGAGGGCAACTAAATAAACAATTACATAGATGCAGAAACCAAAAAACTACATGAAGAAATATTTTAAAATGTAATATCTCAACAATGCATTAAAAACAATAATTTTGGGAACAAATAAAAATGATGCACGGCATGGCTAGTTTCGTTTACACCATGCCATGACGGATCATCCGGTTCTAACCAATGGACTGAGTTCAAGTTCATATGAGGAGGTATGGTTATTGTCAATCCCAAAATTTGAGCATCAAAATACGATAATATCCAAGAAATGTGTGCAAATAAAGCACATTGAAACAGGATGTGAAAAATCTTGTTAAGAATAATGAATTTGCAAATCTTTATTGTGAGGAAGGAAACTAAAGTAGGATCCACGGTCAGCAAAGCAAATACACTGGTGTTAATTGGATTCAGGCTGTGTTCTGCTAGTTCGCAGTTGTGCGCCATTGCGTGAACTACTGGATTCCTGTTTAAATATGCGTTATCTAATACGAGCGTGTTATATCATCGTTTCATGATAAAATAGTTTGATTTTATTTCGTATTTTTATAAAAACAGAAATAAATTGTAATAAAAAACAATTTTGAGCGACAGAATATGTGTACATAGGGCAAGGTACAAAAAGCAAAGCGCAACATTATCCAGTCAACTTTGTCGTGGGGAGGGGTGCTTGGGCACTTGACAGATTATATCTATACACACACAAAACCTGCCCATTGTCTTATTTAAGAATCAGATTGATAGAATCAGATACATTTCGACGAATTGTTATTTTAAATAAATGTACACAAAAACAAACAACGGGTTGGAAATGTATTATCTTAGACAAGGTAGACAAGGTTTTAAGGTATGATTGTGCAGCAAGTTAAATCTGGCAATTAATTCAGAGGCACGAAGTTTGATTACTGACTTTTTGGGCTCGATTTGCAAACTAATTTATTTTGAATAAAGTTTGTTGAATATTAATTAAATGTGATTGGGTTTGCTGGCTTCTTAGCCCCTCAAAACTACTCACACTATTTTATGTAATTGTCATGATTACAATATAACCAAGTACACAAACTAAATTGTGATACTCAATTTATGTGATTTCTAGACAAATTCATTGAAATCTTATCCAACTAATATTTAAACTAGGTATTTACTAGGTAACTCAGTGATCTGTGTTGCTGCTCTTTCGTAAAATAATAACGTTAATATATACATTAATACACCGACAGTGTTGGCTCGAGCACATAGCGCTAGACTCTGATTCGGGAGGTCGCGGGTTAAAATCTTATCGAGACCGGCAATCCTGACTGAAGGTTTTTTCCGAGGTTTTCCTAAGTCGTTAATGCGAATGCAAGAGATTGAGTCCTCTTAAACAGTCCTCGGACATCCCTTCACAATTGTCCTATCCGCAACATACCTAGTTTGACACCTGAAGAGGGGCATGAATTGCACCCTGGGCAGGCTTCCCACGAAAAATTATTATTATTTATATATTTATATACACTAATATTACATTTTCGTTTCTACGTCTGAGTTGTACTGCATACTGTACAAATGAAATTATAAAATATATATGGAATGTGGAGTTATGAACAAGTGTGTACCAATCACTAGGACTACCATCTAAAATAAGACCCCCCTCTTTATAGCGTGGTAGAGAACATTAACATAGAAATTAAGCACAATATGTAAAACTCAATACAATTTCATGGTAAATATTAGTACCGACACCGTGCAATCACGACTAAAGAATGTCGTGCTTTATTCGAAAACTCAAAGTTTTTGTACTTATCATGAAACTTTGTATGGAGTTTTCTCATTTTACAAGCCCTGGCTTTTGTAATATTTCACTCTCGTTACGGAGAAGTATGTAGCAGGGATTTGTTTTCGTTTCGGGAGCGGAGTAAATAAACGCGGGCGGTCATTCAGTTGTGCAACAATGAATTTCACGCGTATACCTTCTACTAGTCCACGTTGAATATAAATACTAGTGTGATTCGCTGCATATGTCAGTTAACTCTCGACTGCACTTGGGAGAGCAACAACAATCAACACCTCAACAATATTGTATTTTAGTCGTTTTGGTGAGTAATTACATTTACCAGTCAAGACAGCATGAATATTATTTCATGAACTGTGTCAGGAATAAAATGTATAATTTTTCTTTAGTGTCAAAATTAACAAATTAAATATATCATGTTAAATGCAAATGACGTTTGTTTGTTTAATTGATTTATTTATATTTTAATTATTTTAATTTTACATACACACGGTGACCGAAACAACGTCAATAAAGCATTAACAATATTTGTTTATATTTTTATTTCAGTTTCAAAAACAATTAATATGCAGTCTTCTACGTACGTTGTGCTTTTGGCGTTATTCGGTAAGTAATGAATCATACTATTCTTAATTATATCTAGCATCCATCAATCTATGTATAGCTTTTTCGTGTAATAAAGGCAAATTATCCAAAAATGTCGAAATATTTTTTTAATGGGACGAAAACATTTCTACACTGAATACTTATATCTTTACTTATACTGTTTATGTAATTATACCTATTTATTTTTATTTTTACAGGTGCAGCAGTGTGCTTTCCTGGTCAAGTAAGTGAACTTTTTGGACCTACGCTAACCAAAGAATTTTACTGTTGTTCATGGTCTATCATCTATAACCATTGATATAAATCAATTCCAGCGTTCACGTAGGGTTTGACTGAGGAACTCATAAAAATGCAGCCAGAATAGACAATAGCGGGGATCGAATGACATCATTAAATAGAATACATAATTTAATTAAAATGTACTTAACTAAATATTAATACGTTAACTTTTCACAGGCAAAGCGTGGATCACTGGTTATCATTGGGGGTGGTTACGAGAGTGGCCTGGGAGGAGGATATGGAGGTGGCCATGGGGGTGGATATGGGGGCGGATATGGAGGTGGTCATGTTGAGAGTGGGCACGGCGTTGACCTGGTTTCCATTGCACAAGGAGCGGCTATTCAGGTAAGAGGAGCTTTTAATGTACATCAACGAACAAAATCGTATAATTTTTTATCCCTAGATCTTTCTCATCGTTATCATGCGGGGTCTGCCCCTCCTCTTATCTTCAAATCATTGTTCCATATGTTCACTTGCTGGAACTATAATTACAATATTATAATTAACTGCAGTAAGGAATTAGCCATCAACAAGAATGATACTCCACGATCATAGCCAAGCACAATACTTTGATAGTTTTCCCGCAGAATTTAGCTTTACTCACAATTACTTTGATTTTAAAAGTATTTATACCTGCCTTTACTTATTGTTTAAAAAATAAAATACCATTAATGTATGTCCAGGCAAAGAGCGCTGTGGGCAACCAACACAGTGCCGGCCGTCTCGCAGCCTACCAGGCCTCCAGCAGCCTAGCTCAGACCGCAGCTGCTAATGCGGCCACTGCGCAGGCTGCCAGCGCAGGTAAACAAGCTATCGTGAGTTCTCTGCAGCAACAACTTCACGACGCTCACGCGCAGGTTGAGGCTGAAGCTGCGCAGCTGCAGCAGGCCGAGAGCGCCGCACACTCCGCGCAGCAAGTGGCGGCGCAGGCCATTCAACAGGTAGGTCAACCAGCAAGCACAATAATAAATAAAAATACGAAATATAAATTGTATATGTATTTTGGTAAAAATAACAATTAAGAACCTTTAAAATTGTCATATTTGTTGGTACAATATGACACGCAATACTTGGCAATACTCTCCATTAAGAAAATAATTTTGCAATTATCTTTGTATTTGTTATACAATTTAATACAAGTGAAAAACCGTTTGCTAGTCCAATTGCATAAATTAATTGATAGCAGATAGATGTCGTTTAGCAAAACAGCTCTTTTCTATGATACTCTGAAGTACAAAACTCAGCTTTGAAGTTTGAAGAACCATTTCATAAAAAGATCTGTGACTCTTTATTTTAATAATATGAAAATAATATGAAAATAGTATGAAAGAAAATCATTGCACCTTTTGAAAAAATTGTAACTGATGTGTTTTAAATGATATATTTCCTATGCAGGTTTCAGCACTAAACTCCGCTATTCACGCTGCTCAATCCAACGCAGTTCACGCCCAACAGTCAGCTGCAGCTGCTGCCCACGAGGCTGCTGCGCAAGCCGCCATGTTTGCTCAAGCGCAGCAGCGTCTCGCTCACATCTCGCAGCAGCTGAGCACTGCGCAGGCGCACCATCAAGCAACGCAACAGGCTGCGCACAAGGCTTCTCATGCTGCACATACTGCGCAGAGCAATGCCAACCAGCACATCACTGAAGGACATGGAGGGGCTGGAGGCGGGCACGGACATCCATGGGCCTAAACGACATATACACAAAATGTTACTTTATATTTAGAAAAAATATTATTTTTTGATATAATTTTCAAAGTGTGGAATCACTTTCTTAATTTTCATTATTTATTTAAGTGCTCCTTTAGAAACTCACCTTTGTATCGGTTGATCACTTTTATAACAGGTAATGTATTTTGTTTACTAATTTTATGTTTGTTATGGTTGGTGAAAATAAATGGCTTCAAAAATATAACCTACCATCTTATTTATTTATTCATTAATTGTTTTAATTAAAATAAGGTATTTATTAAGATTAACGGTATCATATTTCGTAACGTTAACAATAATTTGCGTGAGTCAACCGGCTTTGTATTGTGAAACAATATTAATATTTGGTTATTTTTTTATATGAGTGTGGGGAATCCACTTGCAAATAGATGTATATTTTATTGATTTAATCCTACCACAACTTTTGCTTAGTATTGTGATGATTGATTCAATATTAAATATTTTGGCAGTTAAGAGAAGTATGTATGTATACGAAGAAAAAATTATAAAGGGTTCCGTCCCCACAATCGTGTTTTCACTAACTTGATTTTGACACATTTGAGAAAATCATAGCTTTTGGCGAATTACGAAGGGTGGATTTTAACTCGTTATATCAAATTGTTTCAATTGAGTGGTGAGGGATAACTTTGAATATAATTGTCATGCGAGAAAATATAGTAAATTTGTGTATGAAGCCTTGATCTCTTCGAGAGACTCGAAAATGGTTCTAAGGAATGACTTCTAGCACTGTCTTTTTTTAATTGAAAACATTTTACACCTTTTGTCAACTTTGTCAGTTGCTGTAAATTTTGAACATTAAATGAGTAAATAAAAATTTAATTAATTAATAAATGCGTATTTAGAGAGTCTACCTATGTGAAACGAGCAAAACGAGACGCAGAGTTGAATTATTAGACGAGGGAGCGCAGAGACTGAAGTCTACAATTCAACTCAATGGCACAAGATCTGTTTTTGTCTATTTGCTCCAGAACGGCCGAATGGCTAAACAGATTGCACTGAAATTTTAGACAGACATCCGGTGCGTTGACCAAGGTGTGCCGAATCTTGCATGCTGAAGATTCCCCAACATTCCGCTGGGAGATTGAGTTAACGTTGCAATCTTTACGCGTATTTCTTACTGGCTATGTTTTCCATAGTACTGTATATGCAATTCAAAACCTGTTCCTTAATTTTTTAATACAACCCAGAAATTACAAAAATCTATCCCGACCATTGTTTGAACCCTGGTCTCCCATATTCCGGGTATACAGGCGCCTTATAGCCAGCTACAGACTAGGAAAGCGCCAAAGTCGTTGTTAGACGAGTGGGCGAGTCATGTGTTGAGTACCCGGGAACATTTGCATTTAGGCTAAGTTGATTGATATTGTATAAGGTATTAACGACAGTGTTTTGAGTTAGTTGGTATAAGGGCGCGTCAACTTTGTAAATAAAAATCATTGGGCTTTCCACTATTAATATTTTTATTTAAATTGTGATATTTCGACTCCTTTACAGGAGTCTTTATCAAACTAACAATTAAAAAACAAAAAAACACAACAGACAGGACAAAAATCATTTCACAAAAAATATAAATATGGATGTGTATTAGTACCAAATTATTAACAAAAAAGTTTGTTATGAATAAAAATTTAAGAAACAAAAAACAAAGCATTAAATTTACATGTTGGACAGTTAGTATATGAAATAAAACTATTGATCTAGTGATGAAAATGATGGACAAAAACTCCATTGCATATCCAGCCATTTGGATAATTAACACTAGGCACACTGATTGTATTGGCCACACAGAAAATCAAACCAGCTTCCTTAATTTTTCGTGTAGTGGCATTAGATTCATGTGCCAGGATTGAATTTTTTCCCCAATTAATATGATGGTGATTTTCGTACACATGTTCTGCGATTTTTGAATTTTTTTTTAAATTATTTTTTTGCGTCAACTGTACGGCCATAATGCGCCACTCTATCCTATGATAGGCTAGGGAGGAAAGACCCATGCTGACTTGATCCAGCCTTAGGTAGGGGGAGGAAATGGAATGTTACCGGGTACTCAGCACATGGCTCACTCACTCGTCTAACAACGACTTGGGCGTTTTCGTAGGTATATACTACGCAACGTAATTCATAATTTTAATCAAGTAACCTGTCTGCTTGTTGTTATCTTGGAATGTTATATTCTACTTTTTAGATTTAAGTGGGTTTCACAAGATGTTATGTGTTATTTGGAGAGGATACATAACTAAACTGCCTTCAACATGCTGATAACCAATAAAATTTCCTGCAGTTAAACTTTTGTTTGTTTTGATTGTAAAATTATTTGTATTTTAAAGAATTATTATAATTATGGTGAACATTATCTTTTGCATAACATTAATGTTAACATTACAGTATGTAAGTTAAATGATTCATTAATTTTGTGAAATCCCGTGGACCAATATTTGCCAACTTTTTCAGTCGGATACCTATCTTAATATGTGTATGCTTTTAAACATAATGATAGAAAACACTTGCTCCCAAAACCACATCCAGTTTGATACTATTCTCTCAATCACTTTTAAGAATACATTTGTCTATGCATTCTAAATTTGTGTTATCCAACTCTTAGCTAATAATAACTTTTATTGAGGTGCCAATGGGGCATGTAGGCCCTATATTTTATTTTTAAATATACAACTTGAGAAAAATATTTATTAAAAATACTATGCGTTTATCATTGAGGAATGTGGTATTTGGTGGAATTGAGGGATGTGTTTTTAAAGAATTGTGAGACCACGATAATGTGTTATTAATGTTATGAATGTATTATACAATAGACAAATCAATACCCTAGTTAAATTATTGTGTAAGTGTTTACCCATCATCATTATATATCATCATAATCATAAGTTGAAGGTACAATTTCCCAGATGGACCTTAGACCAAAACAATGATTAAATTTTAAGTTAATGCGTTTTCAACAATGACTGGACCATGTATTCGGGCTCATTGGCTTCGACTTTCAAAATCGAAACAGCAACCGATCGATCGCTAAGTGCCTTGCATATATAATAAACTCGTTATCTGTATTCTTGTTAATTTACGGTCTGCACCATAATGTTTTCAAGCTGAACTTTTATGAAAAGTTGCAATTGTATTGTTCAGTTTAAAAGTGGCTTCCACAAAACTGTAAAATTGCAATAAGTATTTACAATGGATGAGTTGTCAATCCATCCTACCAACAATCCATCTATCGTTTTAGTAGAAACAGTATTCTATTCAATCTAGAAAGAATTGTGATTATACACGATTATTGATACCTTTCCAGGGTATTTTTTAAAATTTAACATTAATTTCAAGTACTACTCCAACTTCTGCTTGTTCTTAAAACTTGAACCACATATTATGTAACTTTAAATTTTGTTATCAATACAAGATATATTTCTAAAACGATACATTTGTATTTTTTACTTTCTGAAAGGAGACATGGGTGAAACATTCTGAAAACTTTCAATGTGCACTGTGCAGTGACCATTACTGTTGCATGCAATACATTTCAACAATGCCATATTTTACTGATCCTCACCACAAACATAACTCTAAGTAAAACGCTAAATAGATTGTTATGAGTGAATCGCTCATGGATAAAATAAAGTGAAATCCGTTCATGTTAGGGAGGAAATGAAAGATAACATTTAATTCATTCATTCTTATAGAGGCATTAAATTGTACACCACTTTTTGAGTCTATAACTGTTTTGTTTTTTATTTTTTTTCAAAACGTTTTGACATTTTCGTTTGATTTGCTGTCCAAGAATCATAGCAAGCTATAACATTGTAATCATTATTTACTATTATACTCATGCTCATTAGCAAAAAGCGGACATTTAAAACACATGTTCATGATTAATATTCATTTCACCTTATTGGTAGGGAAACACATCTGATATTATAATGTCACATCACTGAATTAAAGTTATAAATAAAATAATGAATACCAAATGCAAAAAATACAGCTATAAATAAAAAACAATGATATCTTTGACACACACCGACGTTGCAGCTTTACAATATCTGCAAGTAAATCAAAGAGTGTAGTATCTAGACCCTACAATAGCCAGCCCTTGATTTACTTCTGATTGAGGGTGTATACAAGGACTCTTAAAATGTAAAGCATTTTATCAAGAGTTACATGAGTGAGAAAATTTACTTCCGATCACGCGTGTCACTTTACTGACTCAATCTTTTTTCTTTTAATAACAAAAATGTAAGATGCTTGCCTGCAATTGCCATAAATAGAAAAAATAATATTGATTTTTGTTGCTTAAAGTCTCTTTTATTATAATGTTGCTAATCGAGACGATGAGAGGTGATATATGAGGGTGAAGGACAATTACCAAAAATCCATGCCTTATTGCGGATTCGAACCCACGCCTCATAGTGTCATGAGCTTTGGACCAGCGCCCTTTTTTTGTGTGGCTCGTTGGTCTTGTGGTTAGCGTCTCTGCTTCCAATGCAGAAGGTCCAGGGTTCGATTCCCGCTTAAGTAGAAGTTTATTAACTTCTGATTTGAATTTCAGTCCATCAATTATTGTCTTAGGAATTTGTAAACGGTGACTTTGGAGCCGTCCTAGCAACAAGATATATAATAAATTTAAAGTTGTTCTGGATCGGCCTTGTTGATTCTGGCGTTGATCCGCGGGTGTTCGCACTGTCCATACCACTGATTGCTATATTTCTTATTTAAAAAGAAATGATCTTTGGTTCGTTATCACTCGTCGATTGCGTCGGGGCCTACAGGGTTGGCTTGGTCGCTTTGGTTTACTGTCCCCCCTGAAACTCAATTATATGATTGAGTGGGTAGACTCTAAATTAGAAAGAATTTTATTTATTTAATCGTATGTGCCACCGCGGATGGCAAAAATATGAAAATATTATATGTCACGATCAAATCCATTACTAAAATCTGTATCAAAATTTCTTTCAATTTATTTTATAGATGATGGATTTAAAACAAATTCAGGTTAACCTCAAAGTCACAAAACTTATGTTACTCAAATCACATATTCACCGCAAATAATAAATCTGTATGCGTGTGCGTGTGCGTGTGCGTTCATGTGAGCAAAGATGAAGAATAAATGAAATGCAACATGGATTTAAAAGTTGTTTGTTATCCGGTAGAGGAGAAAAGAAATGTTGGTATAATCTCCCAATTAAGTAACTACGAATTACATCTGCTTCACTTTCATTGAATCCACGAAGAATATAAATACAGACCCAATGTTACTGATGTCAGTATCAGATCATACTTCGAAGTGTAACAAACGTGCATCCTCTTATTGGTAAGTTCTCTTACAAACAGTGGTTTTATTTCATAGACAGGTTCTCGTTCAATAAAGTACTTACCAAGGGCCTTAAGTATGGTCCATGAAGTAACATACTTGAAAAATGTCATGATTTTAGTGCATCTCTAAAGCGGGATTACTTAAATATGCGTGGTGTTAATAATCAGATTATACGTTTAAATACATAGCCTAATTAGTATCTCTATTTTAAGAAGAAATCAAATTGACCGAGCTATACAAGCTCATATAGTATATACCTGAACAAACAAATATTATGTATAGTTTAATATTGAAAGATAAATATATATTAGTCAAGAACTTAATTTTAGTTATAGTGACAAACACGCATCCCACGTAGATATTTCAACTAGATCAAGGTTTAAATTTATGTTGCTAATTGTATCAATACGTGTACAGTAACAAAATATCAATGCTATACTTTATTAGACATTTATTTTATCTAGTCACGTTTTAACACAGCATTCTTTCTTTTCAGCAACATTCAATCACCAGTGTCAAAATGCAGTCCATTACAACTGTTGTAGTGCTCGCACTTTTAGGTAATTTTGTAAACGATTAATGAATAATATTTAAAAAGTAAAAAATGAGAAGGTGGAAGAAAGTGTTTAATTTTCAACTTGTTTTACAGGTGTCGTAGCTTGCTCACCAATCAAGTCAGAAGAGCCGACTACTAAAGTATGGACGGTTTGCATTGAACACAGTACCTAATAATCATCAAACATAACGAGTATTTAAAGCTGCACATATATTAAACTTCTCAATTAAATCGTAATTTACAAAACAAGCTTGTTAGACGTGGCATATTAACGTATTGTGATCCTTTCTCGTACATTCCAATTTGACAATGTGAAAGATAAAGAAGCATTAATCAAAGCAAACGTCGATATTTACATATTTTACATCGTGCAATCGCAAATAATTAATTAAAAATCAATTGATTGCCGTTTTTTATCTTCCAACAAAGCAACGTAAATAAATAATACCATCGTTATTAAAATGATCAAAAATATGGCTAGAAGAGTTCAATAAATAGCATTACTAGTTAACATTGTCAATTCATGTCAATTTACACAAAGATCAGGTACAAAATGACCCAAAGCACTGTTCTTTTTACCAGGCATCACGGGGTTTACTGATGTTAAAACTGGTTTAAAGACAAGAACGTCAATGATCTGGTGGGGGGCGATATTGTTGCAATTGACATTTTTAAATTTTAAAATCATTAAGAGGAAGGACTACCGCCAATATTAAAACCACGCGAAATAACCTTATTTTAGTAATAACTCACATAACGCTACACAAAAACGAAAAAGTGGATACTAGTCCCATGTGGTTTAGTTAGAACTATATCTGGCATAAAACCTTTTACAAACATTGTAACCATTGTTTTGTTCAGTTTATCAGTTTTATCATCCAGTTATCATTTTAATCAAGGTTTAAATTAAATTAATGTATAACGTAATTAGAAAACGCTACTGATTACATTATTCAGAATAATTTTTCATGCAGGGTGTAGTTCTAACAAAACTACGTGAGACCTAGATTTTACGTTACGGTTTAAGATTAATAAAATAAGGTTATTTTGCGTGGTTTTAATATTGGTGGTGATCCTTGCCCTTAAAATCCAAATATTAGTCTCCCAATGGAAGATGTTAACTTTTCTCTTCCTCGCAGGTAAAGCGTGGATACGCGGTCAACCAAGTAGTTGGGCACGCCACGAGCTACGTCAAAGTGAATCAAGGTGGCTCCCATGCGGAGGCTGATCATGGAGTTGATCTCGTCTCGATCGCCCACGATGCTGCTATTCAGGTAAGTTTGGTGTTACTTGTCTCTCATTCCCAGGCCAATCATCTTCATTAAACTACTTGCGAGTGTCATCAATAAACCATAATTTCCACGAGTAGGTTCCATACTGTTCTTCGATAAAGAATTTGTATCGGATAGTTTAATATGGTCATTGATTGAAGTTGTGTTAGTAGTTTTAGCAAATCAAACTATTTACAAGCACACTTTTGCGCAAGGATGTAATTCGGAAAGTGGTCGGATTGATTTCATCACCACCAATCATAGATAGAGGTTTTAGAAGAATTCCTCACTAAAGGTGAATTCAGTCAAGACAAATATCTAAGGAGAGGAACCTTTATAGGATCACAATTTATTTGCTAAGATAAAGAAAGATACAACACATAATTTGTTTGATATAATTTAGATGTGACATTCTTGATTTTAATCTATATGGCAGTTGCTTTAAAACACAAAACAGACAGACGTTAAATCTTAAATAATTTTAATTTGGTATCTTCTTAGGCAAAGAGCGCTTTGGGCAACCAGCATAGTGCTGGCCGTCTAGCAGCCTACCAAGCCTCCAGCAGCCTGGCTCAGACCGCAGCTGCTAATGCGGCCACTGCGCAGGTTGCCAGCGCAGGTAAACAAGCTATCGTGAGTTCTCTGCAGCAACAACTTCACGACGCTCACGCGCAGGTTGAGGCGGAAGCTGCGCAGCTGCAGCAGGCCGAGAACGCAGCACATTCCGCCCAGCAGGTGGCGGCGCAGGCCATTCAACAGGTAAATCGTCTTGCAAATTGATAGTTATTTCCTTTTTAAAATGCAAATTTTTACGTAAATAGAGCAAGGTAGAGATAAGTGAATTAGTTTTTTTGCCTTAAAGATGTGATTCAGGAAGTTCGTTATTCTTGAAAACGCTCCTAAACGCTTATTTTAAATTTTTGATGAATTTGAATTATATATTGGTTTTAAATCAACTAATGTGTATAAACAAACCTAAAAGTACTTATTTTTTATTACAAGAACAAAGTTTGTTATTTTGTTAGATAGATCTATTTCTGGAATATAAAAACGCTCTAAAATGCAAAATGAGACATTGAAAATTCTATAAAATTGTTTTTAACATGTTTTTGACACCCACTTCTGAAGATTATTCATCAAATTTAAAAAAAATCATTATCAGTAACATACGTTAAACTTTAACCCTGTTTTTTCCTCCAGATTTCTGCTCTGAAGGCTGCACTCCATAATGCCCAATCCAACACAGACCACGCGCAGCAAGCAGCTTCAGCTGCCGCCCACGAAGCCGCTGCGCAAGCCGCCATGTTTGCTCAAGCGCAGCAGCGTCTCGCGCACATCTCGCAGAAACTGAGCACTGCAAAGGCACATCTTGAATCCACACAGCAAGCTGTTCATAAGGCTTCCCACGCTGCACATGCTGCTCAGAATAATGCCAACCAGCATATCACTTCAGATCATGGGGAGGCTGGAGGCGTACACGGACATCCATGGGCTTAGAAACTGGGCAACTTGATTTTGTATTAATACCATAAGGCAAAATGGCCTACAATATAGCCTTCTCGCCATCTCAGCGACTAAAATGTTAAAGTTTTTAAAAATACCTTTTTTTTTGATTTCAATGTGTGAACTTACATTAAAATGTGTATTTCTCATACAGAATCACAGTCAATTGATATTATTGTGGTAGTGAAAATATAATATGCAAGTCTTGATAAGTTTTGATCGTTTCTGGGTTATTGAATAAATAAGGACAAACATCTATATCTGTGTATTTTGTTTTATTTGTTTCACTCATTGCCACTAAAGCTAATGAGTCAACTTCCTTCCAATCTTAAAGAATATTGACTTTCTTTTTTAAATAAAAGCTACATCCCTGCCTCGATTTTACATTTCAAGCGGGCGGGTAGGTCTACTTGCAAAACGAGTTCTCAGCACGTAGCTTCGAACGTGTATTGCTGGCTTGAAACTGTTCGTCGACAGGCGCACCGTACGGTGGCGCTGGTGGCAGAGAGACGAATTACTTTATGGGTTGTCAGTGGCGTTCTAGCCGGTGGAGCATGAAACAGAATAACTAAATGGGGTCTAGATGTGACTACAAATTACGTGTATCTTTGTTTTTTTACCTGTTGCACAACCAAAATTTTAATAAATTTTTATTTAAACCCATGCGATATTATCGCTTTTCGACATATCTCAAGATTACATAGGCTTTAATATACATCATTAAAAATGTTATTAAGAAGTAAATTTTATAATTTTGTTGTAACGATCAACTACATGAAATAGAGGGATTTATTATAATTGTTACAAATTTATTGATTGATTAATTGATTGATAATAATTATATGACGAAGTAATAACGAGGCACTTTATACGATGTACCTATAGTTGTTCCGAAATAGACATGTCCATCAAGTGTCGCCAGCGCGATAATCCTGGCCAACCAGATGTTGTTTTTTTTTAAATTTCAAATAAATCGGGTAAGTGTTAATCAGTTGATTGTGGTTCTATCTTAAAGCATCAGCATTGGCTGCAGAGACTATTAAAGGTTTTTTATTACTGAAATCGTAGTCGCAAGGTAAAACTCTTCGTTCGTAGACACTTTGGGATAATCACTTATCCTCAATAAGATTTTTATCGAACAGTTCTTTTCGAATATTTTTAAGTACCTTTTTTTTAAAAAAAAACTTGTATAGCCACATAACTGATTTTCAGTGGGGGACATTAAACTTAAAGCAGTCCAAGCCAACTCTGCAGACGTCGCCATCATCGACGAGCGAACATTGACCAACTATAGAGACCGGCATATTTAAGTAGGAATCACCGATCAATCAAGCTGGACACGATTCCACCCGCGGACAGTGCCAAAATCAAACATTAGAATTTTAACGTGCCTTGTTGCTAGAACTGCTCCAAAGTAACCGTTAACATATTGCTAAGCCGAGAATTGATGCCTCAATAAAAAACTTTTGCCTATAGAACGGGAATCGAATCCTAGACATTGGAAGCAGAGACACTAACCACAAGACCAAAAAGCCAAACAAGCCACACATTTAATTAATGCATTCGATTCCAATATATATCAGTATAACTTTTTTTTAAATGTATATTTGGTAATACGCCAAAAAAAATCGTAATGAGATCTCTTGTAAAAAACATGATATTTCTTGAATCATTTCAAGACCGCATTTAGTATTTGAGGCAATCGATTCAACGTAAGGTCAAGTGATAATTTTTGAAAATTTTTAATCCCTTTCGGAAAAAAGATTTTGTAATGTCCTCAATTTTACTAAACAAGGTGACTCTAAGCATCAGCATAGTCTCCTTAGTGGTAAATTTCGTCTGTAGGTTCCTTGTGAGTTCTATAGTGGTCACTAATTCACTGACTTTCTGACAAGTATTTTAGTTAAAATGCTCTAATTATGTTTTATCACGCAGATTAATACATAGCATAGTAGGTATATAAATTGTGTTACTTCATACTAAGAGATAAATACATACCTTACCAAACAGTGAGTGTGTTTGATAAAATATGTCCTTGCATTTACCAAGTTTAGAAAAATAAACGAAATCATCATCTCCTATACATGATTTACTTAATAATGTATAAATGGTTATTAGAACCATACGAAATGGTCTCTAAATATTAGCTTAGAACTTTTAAAATTTAATTTATACTTATTACAGTTAAATTAATGTGTGACCTTTTTTTATATGAAATGACAAATAAATTTAATAAATAGCCGCTCATTTTCAGTACGTGAGACACAAGAATATTATTATAAATCACAACACCGTTTATTTGACTATGTACGTTACAATTCAAGTACTTTGTTCGCTCCCAATGGTTTTGACTTATGGACAAATTATAGACAACATTGGAACCTACTTTTTCTTGCTCATTACTTACTTAACTATTGGTTATCTATGAGATCGTTGATTTGATTTTTTTCTTTAAAATTTCGAGCTATTGTATCCGCCTCTGGCCGAAAACTTGAAAGTCGAAGAAACATGGCTAAAAAGTTTTCTGAATGAAAGAGAGTCTTACATATAACAGATTTTATTTTTTTTATTTTTGAGGCGGGACATAACCACACGATTGACCATTATGTAGATTTTATGACAATAGTTCAGCCTGCTCATCTAGTGCAAAATTAAATTTTGAGAATCGGTTTTCTGGATATTTGTAAACACCCCCAGCTTCAGCTTTAGCTATAAGGAAAAATAGAATTCTGAACTAACAGTTAGTGCACGATTTTCTTGTCAGACGATACAAAACTCGCAAGAAAAACTCGTCTTTGTACAGTTTGACAAAAATAATCGTGCACCAACTGTTATTACCGAAATCTATTTTTCCTTATAGCTAAAGCTGAAGCTAAAGGTGTTTAGAAATATGCAGAAAACTTATTCTCAAAATTTTAATTTTGCACTATATGTACAGGCTACAATTTTGTCAAAAACAAACGATATATAATGGCCGATAGTGAGGTTACATCCCCCCCCCCCTAAAAAAATGCTGTTTTTTAAAGGTAATCTTTCATTCAGTCAACTTTCATGGACTTTTAAGGTTTTGACTCCACCAGAACGCACATACACTTAATAAGTAAATAAGTATAGTATATAAATAAATATAATATTCTCTATTTTCTTGGTGCCACATTATATTATACATGTTTAAACTACCGCTATTCGATTATAATTACAAGTAACAAGCACACGTACGGAAGAACCAAAAGTAGGAAGCATAGCTACTTGATCTACTGAGTAAAAATAAATAAAAAAAAAAGTTAAACAAAGTTGAGTTAAAATAAAAAAAAAATCCTATTGTGCATTGAAATCCTTGATGGTAGTGTCGAGTACAGAAACTTACCCTATAAAATATGCTAGCCTCGCCCTCAGTTGTCACCCAAAATAATATGTATATGCTCATTATTGAAGAGATAACGCTGTCATGGAAATCGGAAGTAGTGTTCGTGTTTTATCATAGGCCGTGACACACGAACGGACGGACAGAAAAGTGATGCTTAAAAGGACGTGCTTCTCACCTTAAATAAATACTTTTTATGGGAAGCCTGCCCAGGGAGCAATTCATGCCCCTCTTCAGGTGTCTAACTAGGTATAAAGCGGATTGGACAATTGTGAAGGGATGTCCGAGGAATGTTTAAGAGGACTCAATCCCTTGCATTTGCATTAACGACTGAGGAAAACCTCGGAAAAAACTTTCAGTCAGAATTGCCGGTCTCGACGGGATTCGAGCCCGGGACCTCCCTGTTGGTTGCTTCTCTTCTTAATCATATTCTTAGAATGGATAGTTTACATTGACTACTTTGGTGTCATTGTTAAAAGGGCTATGAATTACTTAAGATAGATTTTTAAATTTTCCGACCCACTTCACAACAACAAATATGGCCTTTCTCCCCCCACCCCCACCCCCACACAATCACACAAATAATTTTCAATATTGTGGCACTAATGCCAAAATATTCTATCAATTCGTTTCGATTTGACGAGTGGTATGCTTCTCAAAATTACCCATTCTGATAACAAGCTTGATGACCAACGAGTTCCAATTTCTGCAGGATTTTCATTATTTACCTAAAGTTATTCAGTTATGAATTATTATTCGGGAGTCATACCGGGAAGTCACGGTATCACCACTCTTCCAAAACAATTCAGCATAGTACCAACATACACTTATTGTTCATGTTTTCAGTCTACTGACTTGTGCAATTCAAATGATTACTTAACGGATTATATAATGGAAGATTCACTTTAAGATGTGCAGTAATTCTAATTAATTTGTTTCTAGTGCTATGCACTTTTCGTCTAATGTAGAATGCAGACATTGGAAAGGCATTATTCTTATTAAAAAAAGCTGGACCGTGTAATTTTATTTAATTCCGGTGAAGATTTGTCGGTAGTTTTTATATTAAGTAACAACGAGTTTCATGCACCTTAATTTTCTCAATTTGAGTTATATAAATACAGAAGTGATGTGTTACAGATGTTAGTTAACTCCAAGATCTAGTTGGGAGAGCATCACAACACAACCAAGAATTCTCTTCGTAAGTACTTTAGCTATTTTAATTTATTTCATCCTAAGGATATTTCAGTTTATTTGAATAATAAGCCAATATGAAGTTATTTTGTTTATAGATTTCTATTATTTTAAGTGTACACCTTTATTAGTTGTCTGTTGTGTACCTTCAGTGCAAAACTGAGGGGAAATTAGAGATAAAAGCTGTTTATCTGATGGAAGTTTTGAAAAAGCTTACTGAGACTGAGTAAACACCCAAATAATATTAAAGTTATTAATTATTAAATTTTATTTTAAAATTACGAATATTAAATTAACTAAGTTTGTGTTACCATCTTGCTTAATTCTTATCTTATCTTTTCCCCAGTTTTATTCCATAATACATGTTAATCACATCTTGAATTATTTTGTGGAGTGTACATGAACATCTCGTTGTACTAATTAATTATAAAAAGAATATTAGTGAAAGTGCAATTACTGGTGTTCATTACTGATTAGTAAAAATATGTGTTCTCTTTCAGTATCATCCCTATAAAGCCAACATGCAGTCAACTACTTATGTTGTGGCCTTCGTAGTATTCAGTAAGTTGTATTAATAAATAAATATCATCCATTATATTCCTAATATCACCAAGTTTCAAATATAAATAATATTTTATTATGTTTACAGGTGCCGTTACTTTTTCACATGGTAACGCAGAATACTCAACTTCCAAAGTAAGAATGTTTAGCCGGAATTCAATTAAATATTATTATCTTGTTTTATGTGAACACATGTTGGGGATAATGACAGGTATTACAATCAAATGTTTCTTTACTACGCATATATCGTTCAAGAATAAGCCAATATAACCACGTGCTGAACGATGATAATTGCAACTGCATGTTTAACTCACGACGGTGCTCGCCGAAATGTTTGCTCTTTACAATGCAATTCGCACAGGGACATTACAAATTTTATATTTGACTATAGAGCTGGCTGCACACCATAAAACTAGATGTGATAAGAAACCATGTAATCAGAATTGATCTAATTTATAACATATATTTTGTTATCATGTAAGTATACGTACTTAAGTGAGCAAAACATTTTTAAATTAGTAAACATGCTGACTTAATTCTAAACCTGAAGTGTTTCAAACATCACGTTATATTTTTAAAAGGTGTACTTTACATTGTTAGTTCGTGTTCGTGTTCTGAGTAATTCTCATTGTGCAATAATTGGGTTCCTCTAAACATGTGATTATTCCTAGGTGAAGCGTGGATACGTCGTGAACCATGGAGGTGGTCACGCTACGAGCTATGCCAATGTGCATGAAGGTAGCTCTCATATTGGAGGAGGTGGACATGGCGTTGATCTCGTCTCGATTGCCCAAGGTGCCGCTATCCAGGTAAATTGAATGAGATTTCTTTATTTGGTCATTTTAATACATTAATACAGATTGGTCAGACTAGTCAAGTTCTTCATATATCTCTCAACCAAGAACTGCAACATTAACTTGAATGTTCTTGTTTTATTATATTGTTTATATGTTGCATGTTAAATTTAAGCAAATTCAAGCTACTTCATTTTTTTATCAAATATCACTGCATGACCAATGTGGATGGTCACCTAATGTACTATAATAAAATAAATTTCAGTAATTTATGTTTAATCAGAATAAGTTATCACTAATGCTAACAATAAGTTAATGTGGCTAATGTAAAATTAAAATGTACATACATACATTAGTCGGGAACAAAATAACAGAGTAATATTCATCACTTTTCCGTCTGTTCGTCCTTTAAGCTTGTGTCATGTCTAACGGTAAAAAGTAGACATGCATGTTATACGATTGGCATGCGTTTAGTTTTTGGCATTAGCCTCCAAAATTATGACTCGTTGGTCAGGAGGATAGATTTGTTACTCCCTGCACCACCACCAAAAAGAATTGCACATTTTAAAATAAGTTCTATAGTAACGAGATGCCTTGGTCCCTATTTTGACAAACGTTCAAAAATCAATCAATTTTATAATATCCAATTTATTAAAACGTTGTTTATCCAGGCAAAAAGCGCTGTGGGCAACCAGCACAGCGCCGGTCGTCTAGCAGCCTACCAGGCCTCCAGCAGCCTAGCTCAGACCGCAGCTGCTAATGCGGCCACTGCGCAGGCTGCCAGCGCAGGTAAACAAGCTATCGTGAGTTCTCTGCAGCAACAACTTCACGACGCTCACGCGCAGGTTGAGGCTGAAGCTGCGCAGCTGCAGCAGGCCGAGAGCGCAGCACACTCCGCGCAGCAGGTGGCGGCGCAGGCCATTCAACAGGTAAGGTTCCAAAAATGATTTTCGCTTCTTATTAAATTTTAAATGTTTATAATATATGCAATGTACGAAAACTTATAACAGGATTTTCATATCATGGTGTGTTAAATTTTCTCAAATCCAATGAATAAATTTAACACTATTGCAAATGACGGCATACATCAAAGTTAGCAATGCATTGTACCTTAAGAATTTGGCCACCAGAGAAACACAGATCCACCCCATCTAGCTTGAGTTCAATTCACCTCAATCATCATAGCTTCTACTGATGTAAAATCAGAAGGATAAAACACTAATAATCTATTTATTTGCTTAACCGTTTTATTAAAATAAATGGTGTCCTTCAAAATGCATTCAGGTTTCAGATTTATTTCATGAAACTAAATTTCAAATGTTTCTATTTCCCCAGATATCTACACTGACCTCCGCCCTTCATGCTGCCCAATCTAACGCAGATCAAGCGCAGCAAGCAGCTAAAGATGCTGCCCACGAAGCCGCTGCGCAAGCAACCATGTTTGCTCAAGCGCAGCAGCGTCTGTCGCACATCTCTCAAAAGCTGAGCACTGCGCAAGCGCACCATCAAGCAACGCAACAGGCTGCGCACAAGGCTTCTCACGCTGCACATACTGCGCAGAGCAATGCCAACCAGCACATCACTGAAGGGCATGGAGGTGCTGGAGGGGGGCACGGACATCCATGGGCCTAAACTCTACTCACATAACATATTGAATTGGATTAACATTCCTCTAGAAGTAGTTCTGTTACGTTTCACTTTTCTTTGCTATGTTATAAATATTCTGTACATTCAGCAAATAGCTAGTATACAATGAAAATAATAATTAAAAATAATTCAATATATAATTTGAATTTCTTGTTTTTAGGAATATTAATAATAACCGCAAAGTGTGCATTTATTAATTAATCGTTTATGGATAGTAAAGTTGGTATTAATCTTAAATTGATAGATACATACATATTTTTTATCAGACTTGACAGTGATATTTGTTTAGTGGTTATACTGATTATTATTAAACTCTGTAGTCGAAAGATCAAAATTATTATAATATGTATTGCATCATCTAAAATACAGTGTTCTTTATTTCAAATATGTAAGTGCGGTGATTAAATGAAAACGCAAACGATTTTGTAAACTTAGCTTGCTATAGTGGACCTAAATAAGCAATATTAACTATATTCCAACCTGAAAGGTGAGAAATTCTAAATTATATGTTAGTACTTGTATGAGATTAAAATAATTGACTCACCACCTAACCCAAACATGCATTTTGAATTTTTCTTCAATATAAGACTTTCTTTAAAAACACTTCCTTCCTATTACCATGTAAAAATCAACAATTTTTCAACAATTTTCCAACGAGTCTAAAAGATAAAGAAAACATGGAAGGTATTTTTTTATAAAGTGTGTTGTATTATTGGAATCATACATTTATGTTTATGTTTATACTTAACCACTTTATTCTCTTAAATATAGTACACAGAAGATTATTTTTACTTTGTACAGTTCACATAGCATTCAGAGTTATGTTCGGGATTGAAATATTGTTGTATTTTTCTTTATTGTCTTTGGTCGCTGTTTGTTTTCTTTACTAACACTGAAAATTACGTTAATTCAAGCTCTTGCAATACAATATTACAACTGACTACGATGACAATATACACAAATCAAATCATATTGTATAAAAGTATAATGAAGGTCACGTTTTTACTTTGCCCTGTTGCAAAGGGTATCCGTGCTTACTCCCTGATTATTATGCGCATGTATTTTTTTTTTGTATGGGATAATACTAAAAATGGTATTTAAAACAGAAATAAACCGTCAATCAATTGACAAATAATAATATTTATATACTTCAATTTGTTACAAAGAAATCTTTCCAATACCAGAGTCATAGGTAGGTGACTGAAGAATCGCCCAATCAATTCTCGGTATTTGAAATGGTCACACCCCCTGAGTTATGTTTTGTCGTTGATGGCAGTGATTCTATTATCCATGAAATCAGTACGGGAAAGATTAATTCGAAACAATCTAACATGCATTACTAATATAACTTAACTTTCATGTTTAAGCCCATGGATAACCCCCATATTCTGATGGCAGATGTTGATACGCATTACTACGCGCATCGTGTGCAGAACGTGACGCCTTCTGTGCGGCATACTGCGTGGCGTCAAGATGTCCTTGAGCCGCGTCGAGTCGCTTCGTAGTCTGCCACAAACGTTGGTGAGCTTGAGCTAACATGTCGGATTGAGAAGCGGCTTCGCAGGCGGCAGTTGCGGCAGCTTGTTGGGAAGTATCAGCGTTGATCTTGGCAGCTTGGAGGGCTGCCGCCAATGTGTCAACCTGATGCAATCAAACAAATCAAATTTTCATAAGCTACCAATTTTCCAAAGTTTGATTCATTTTTCACGTGTAACATGCGAGTAAATCTGGTTCATAGAAAATGACCAGGGGATTTTTGTTGGAATCAACCCCGGCGTTTTTTTTTATTTTTAGAACAGGGCAAAGTTAAAAATAATGTAGGCTCTAAGGCTATTAAAATTCAATTAATATCCTACGTTACAAAAATCGTGCATGCAATGATTTAACTATCTTCCATTATCTATTGCCTTTCTTAAGGGAGAAATGTATTCCTTAAATCAGTTGTTTTTACCCAAATAGTGGACATTATCGAATAATTATTACTTCTGTGCTCACAGAAAAATAAATTTCGATTATTTTGTATTATTAAAAGTGCGCTTAATGTTGTGATGCTACACCATACATACCTGGTGATTGGCTTGTTCCGCCGCTTTCCGCGCAGTGTGTGCTGCGTTCTCGGCCTGCCTCAGCTGCGCAGCTTCAGCCTGAACTTGTGCGTGAGCGTCGTGAAGTTGCTGCTGCAGAGAACTCACGATAGCTTGTTTACCTGCGCGGGCCGTATGCGCTGTGTCCGCATTAGCAGCTGCGGTTTGAGCCAGGCTGTTGGTGGCTTGAAATGCCGCTAGACGGCCGGCAGGGTGCTGGTTGCCCACAGCATTGTCTGCCTGTACATAAAAGATTGTGATATAACAATTATTATGTATCTTAATATGAATAATAATGAACTTCATTTCTGCTTTCGCCTTGAACTGCATTATTTCCATTAGCACTCATTGTTTTTTCTTTACGCGCTGTTATTAATTTTGCGGTATGATATTAATAGCGGTTGGTAAATGAACCGCTGCTCTTCGTCAGATAATTGACAGAAGAAAGAATCTACTTTAGGGGAGAAGCAGCCTAGGGTGGAGAATGAGTCGAATACTTTTTGTCTTTTTGTGTAATATCATTTAGTTTGAGTTCCGCCATTGACTTCATCACATTTGCAAAATACATTGGAATTATTGTGTTGAGTTGCACAATTGTAAATATATTCAAGTAATTTGAGACAATGTATCGCTGTTTACCTGATAGGCGGCACCTTCTGCAATGGAGACTAAGTCAACACCATTCCCGTTTCCACCCCTGTTGAAAGGTCTTCCGCCGTATCCACCGTCCAGACCTCTCCACGGACCACCTCCATATCCGCCTCCGTCTCCTTGATATGGACCACCTCCGTAACCACCTCGCACGCCCCGCCACGGACCACTACCACCTCCACCACCACGATCACCAACGAATCCGCGATCAGGCTAAGAATAGAACGGAGACTTGCTTGACGTCCACTTTAACATACAACACAATAACAATGGGATTCTTTCTGTAGAGTGCACATCGGTTTACACGGTGGTACTCTCTTCGGATTGAATTATTTTCATGGTTATAGTATTAGTAATAGTAATAGTAATAGTAAATGTAATAGTGTATTGGGTAAATAATGCAATATAAATTACAATTGTGTATCAGGTGACCGGTACACAATGAATTGGTCCAACGATTATAAAAAAGTTAAAAGTTAAAATAACACATTAAAATATCGATGATAACAATTTCCAGCACTCAGACATACGAAAACAAATATTGAAGGGGTATTCACCCGCTGAGTTATTAATTTAGAAATAAACAGTAAAATTATTGGGTCCACCATACCCGAAAAAAATTTCAAACTTGGTATTTTTCGAGCTTTTACCGATGGGACCCATCGGTAAAAATCTCCCATAAGAAATAACATGGGAACGATATTATGCCCCGTGACCTTGGAGGATTTTGATAAAAAGAAATAGACATGATTGACGTACTCTACAGCTTTTTCTGTAATCCTATAAATTTTGTTTTGTAATTAGTAGTTTGGTCAATATACGCGATTGCTAAGAATGGGTGTTATTTTGGAATGCATATTTTTGCGTGTTTGAGTGTTTATTTGGGCACAGTTTCAAGACATGATGTTAAAATAACACATCAAAACATCAATGATTACAATTTCCAGCACTCGTACAAACTAATACAAATAATATTGATAAAAGGTTATGTAGTTAGTTCAAACTGTGTTTCACTGCTGTATTTTTGTTTTGTCTAAGATTTCATTTATAATATAGAAAGGGTTTAAAAGGGGATACTCTTTTAGTCGTTTTTTGAATGTGTACAATATGGCTGTTAGTAACAAAGCATTCGCTGACTGGGAACCTTAGAAAACCCTTCAGTCTGGTGCCACAATAAGCAATTTATGTTGGTTTAAAGTATTAATTCATTTAAACATTGGAACATTATGAATTATTTTTGCACTTTTACCTAGAGGCTAGAATGATCGGTTCATCAAGGAGATATTTGTAAATTAAGTAAGCTTACCGTACTATACGGGTATTGTGCAGTCACTATCACATCTGTAAACAAGAACGTCAGAGTTCAGAACACGCGATGTAAGTAAACTCAAGTTGATTTTATTTGATGACAGCCTCACTAACAATATCAGTCACTTACTGAACAGACTCAGCATCAAGACGTTCGTTACAGGCTGCATGATGGTTACTCTCCTAAACGGAAACTGAAAGTTAAAAGATTGTGTGCTTCTCTTTTATGACAGGGATTATTAAATAACAAGAATAAAATTTCAATAAATAATTTGATATTGCACATTATTTAGTCGCCAACACGTGTTACGCTTAGTTTTAAAGTGTTCCAGTAAAAACCTCCAAGCATCACCACATAATTATTGTGACAAAAGTGAAATTGAATATTATCATACGTGAAATCGTATGTTTTAACATCATTGCACAGTAATTTAGCAAGTCAAATCAAAAAAAAAATGTCAAATTGATGTGATTTCGAGTTGAGGACACGGCTTTGAACTAGCAAAATTTTCAAAGCACAAAAATATAATTAATACTTATAATCAGGCATTAAAAAAAATTTGAAGACTTTTCAATAATATCAGTCATGACTTATGTATAAATGACATGATTTCTCTAAACAGCGCCTTAATTGGGATTCAAACCCATTTCCCTGTGCATGACGTGCCTTGTAAGAAAATGAGCACAAAAATTATACACAGGTCAGATCAAAATGAAAGAAAGCATAGCGAGTAAATGGTGTTTTGTAGTACTGTCCATCAGCCGTTAAATGTAATTACACAAAAAGTTAAATTCCTAGACAGTGTCTAGAGTTTAGGACTCAACTATTTGCAAATATTATGGTAGGACAGGCGTGATAATTAGAAGCTAATGAGTAAGAAGATTAGTCTGAAGTTCACACATGCTGGATGTAACTGTGTAATACACCCACCGGCATAATGTCGTGAAAGCGCTAATGTTGTATATATTGGGGGACATTCCCCGGGGAAATCACGATGTATGTAAACCGTTCGGCATCGGTTTGTACAAGTTGAGCATACCCCAAATTATGCTCATCAAATTAGTGATATAACAAAAATATTTTTAATTATTAAACCAACTGAGCCAACGATGTAATGTGGATATTAAGGCTGTTGTATCGCCCTCTAAACGATATTTTAAAATCAAAGGAAAATTACTGTATTCTTAGTTAAATTCAATGGGAAACTTAATAAAAAGGAAAAGATTTCGTTTCAGTTTTTGGGGGCGGGACCCTGCCAGCAAATTTTGAGCAATTTTGGGATAAAAGTGGTAACACTAAGCTAGATGCGTAAGTTAATTTAGGGCGAGAATTTTTGGTTATATTGTTTCTACGTCATCATTGGCTTATATCCTTTTTAGGAAAAACTATTTTCTGAAATATGATCAGATGTACAATTTTCTTTGCAGACGGTTCTTGCGGATCTGTCTCTGGAGGTCGCGGGTTCAACTCCCTTCAACGAGAAAATGTCACTGAGGTCGTGGGCTACTGTTTGGTAAAATACCGAGAGCATTACACAAGAGCCATGTGGAGTAATCGAGATTAAATCAATAGCAGGCTCAAGAATGATTGTGTAATTATTACAAGAAATCATTTTTGAATGTATAATAAGTACCTGAAAATTTATAATTGCTACTTTTCTACACGCTATACTTTTTCTTCGAACTATGAACATTAAAATCGACACTCTAATGTATTATTATGATTTAATTGCGATATTCACTCGAAACATGGTTCGTCTAACAAAGAAGATAAAGCTTGAAAAGAAGTTTCTCCTGCATTCCGTTAGGGTCGCAGACAGATCTTGACTCGATTGCATGCAACTATCTTGAATTTATGCGAATTATGCAAATGAAAGTAGAATTAAAACAAATGTTTTTCACACGTTCGTCATTAGTTTCGCATAAAACTAACTGATATTTTCATGGTGATAATAATTATGCAGAACAAGTAAGGCATTCATTTTTTGACAATCTTTATAACTTTTATCTGGATTTAAAAAAGCAATGCGCATTTCTTTTTCAAAAGCATTTTGAAACGTATTTACGACAAGGAATTAATTTGAAAAATTGAATTACATCACAAAAGTCAAATCAAACGTATGCTTTAGTAGTAGTTAATCGTAGTTTAGTGCTATCGTAGTATAGCTACAGATGACTGAATGTTTCTGCTGCATTTATTATTTCAAAGTGAACGCATTTGCGTATTCATAAGAAATATATTGAATCTAAATTTTTTTAGTGTTTTATTTTAGTTTACATTAATTGTTGTACGAAGAAATCTTTACTGGATAATACAGCCAACATATAGCAGTTGTTCATATTGTTGTGCTGTTGTTGTTGCTGCATAATTGTTATCAGTACTTCATTTTGTTAGTATGCGTCTATGGGCGATCCTTTTATATTAAACCTGTTATAAATCTGGTCCTTATATTAAACAACCAATATATTTATATCAACTTAAAGTATGAATGATTTATACAAAAGAGGGGACACTGCAGCAAATGTATCAAAGAAAAAATATGCATCCATCATAAAATTGAACTAATATTATTATGTTGATTACTTCCTCAGGGAAATGATTAAATTAAAGATAAATATTTAATATGGAAATGTGACATTGTAAATTCAAAACTGATTAAATAATTATAATGATGAAGTCATTCCATGTTATGGATTAACAAATCTAGCTTCATGGTAATAACGTTGTATGACGTATCGGAAAAAATCTAGAAATTGTGAGTACTCATTTGAATGTTGGGTAATTTCACTGTGGCCGTGCCTGACGATAGACAGATAGCTGAAAAGTGAAATACCGAACACTTCAAATAGAATTATCAGGTGTACATGCGTATTCTTCACGCTTTGAGGAGAGGTTTGCATATTACGATTGTAGTATATATATTATAATGATAGAGAGGATGTAGTCAGTTTGTTCTTAGCTCTTTGAAGAAGACCCGAGTGCGTGTGCTAGAGACATTTTCTTTGGTAATTTAACCTTACTTACATATTACGAAAGTGAAAAGAAACATATTCGTCTAACATTATTAAATTGTGCATTATATAACATTTTATTCGTTCCTGTAGTGCTCTGCATTTTTTGAACGACAGTTTTCGAAAGAATTATTGTTGTTTTGTTATTTGTTCTTATGTAATAATAAGTTTCTATGTAAAATCAAGTGACTTCGACCATACTTAAATACGACTTGTTGCTACAGTTGCAACACGAATATTTAATATAATTTTTTAATAAAGTGATCGAAATAGAGCGTTCACGCATTGCGTTGAGATTGCATTAATATGTTCCTTTAATTTTACAGGTCTTTTGAAGTCTCCTACCACCATGCAGGGCTTAACATGGATAGTGTTTGTTGCTATTTTCTGTGAGTATAATGTCTTATATAATAAATACATGAATGCTACTTAGTGGGGACCCCACTCAAATGTTTATTTTTATGTCAAATAACAAAACCGTATCTTTAAGCGTTCTGTTATAAAAAAAAATTCTTACTGGTGATCGACGGGTGTATTAGTTTATTTACTTTTAGAGGTTCGATTTTCCTACTGACAAATTTGACATTGTTTGATACAGACAGCTAAAACTTTCTCATCAAAATATCACTCTTCTTTGCACACTAAAATTACGTATTTTATTATTAAAAAGTCCAATTGTCCTTAAAATAAAAATCATAATTCGGAACCATATAACTTACCGGAAATGTCAGTGGTCAACATCACAAAAATAGTTTACCAATAACGAAACTTTCTACTGAAGTATGAACAAACCTGTGTCCAACGTTACGTACTGGATTTCAATATTAATTTAGAATATTTAGCGTGTTTTGTTATTCCTATGTCATAAATCTGTTTCCGTACATGAATATCTAAATACTAAAATGTGACCAACTCTGACACCTTGTAGTGTAAGTCTACTCTCTCCAGGAGGCCCAAAGAAAAAATATTGATTGGAAATTTGTGCAAGACAATTAAATAGAGAAAACGTATATTTTGCTTAAAGGGGCTAAAAACCCCAAAAATTATTTTTTACCACGTGATCTATAGCACAATACTACACTAAAATGACAGTTTAAAAAATTATATCTTGTTACTGTGATTTAACACGAATTTTTGAATTTTTTTGATCCAGAAATTTGCGAAAATTGGTGTTTTGGGAAATTTCTAAAATCGGCTTTAACCTGCTTCTTTTTTGGTCCACATAGATACTAGAGCATAGTACCAATCTAAAATGCCCCTTTATAACATCGTGTCTTGAAACTGTGCCCAAATATACCCTCAAACACGCAAAAATATGCATTCCAAAATCACACCCCATCTTGGTAATCAGCATATTTTGACCGAACTACTTGCTTAAATTACAAAACAAAATATAGAGAATTTACAGAAAAGGCTGTAGAGTACGTCAATAATGGCCAATATTTTTTTGGATCAAAATCCTCCAAGGTCACGGGGCATAAAGATCGTCCCCATGTTATTTCTTATGGGAGATTTTTGCCGATGGGACCTAGCTCGAATAATGTCATGTTTGACAATTTTTTGGGAGGTCATGGGGGCCCCAATAATTTTTCTGTTAATTGCTAAATTCATTACTAGTTAGCCTGAATGAAATATATTTTTTTAGTTTAGCGGTTAAATACCTCTTTAAGAATTTCAAAAAACATTTTATACTTTATAAGCATTATCATAACGAAGTATTGGTATTTTTTAAATTCCATGTAAAAATCGTGTAAATAACTAAATATAATGTTAGGTGAGTATGAAACACACAATTAACGTTGTGTTTTAACTATATGACAGCAAACAATATAACACATTCTAAAGTTCCTTTATTTGGTTATTCGGGAAATACTCCCGTAGGTGGAATTGTTATGATACATTCAGAAATTAATAAGAAATCTATCTCGACAGAGGTTTCAACGCGAGTTTTTAATGCGTTAGGAAAAGACATTATAAATAATGATTGGTGGTCAATTCAAAGGCAACAGCTATTTATTTCCATCCAATTATAACTATAATGCACTTTTAGAAAAACAATTAATACAAAATTAGAAAGTGAATTCACATTTTAAAAATCGCATTTTCTTTGCTTGAAGCATTATGATTTTCCGACCAAGTATTAGTTTTAATTAAAAAATTTAAATATGAATGTTTTCTTGTTCAGGTTCCGCCACTTGTTTTCCAAAACACGACGTGGATGCAGATAAGAAGAACACAACTAGGGTACGTGATAACAGGCTAGTAACAAATAAAACATATAAGTACACCTAGTGATGGCTAAGTGTTCACACGCGGCGTGAGTTCCATGATCTAATTCCTTTCGCCGGCAATCCAGACTGACGAAGAAACTAATGTACTCATATACTGTAATGTTAACTTAAAAATGCAATACAGTGAATCTTGAATCTTGTTTTAAAGGGTTTTCTTGATTCACAAGGCAATCACACGAATTAAGAGTCGTTAGATTTAATTTCCGTCTCATATAACCGTGATTTTATAGGCTGTTTATTATATCAAGTACCGAATTGCCCCCTAAATCATGCAGTTCGTCTACCACTACCTGAAGGAGTAATTAATTAAAATGGTTGCATTAATTTTATTCAGGGTTTCAACTAATGATAAGATAAACTTTTGTTTCTAAAAATCAAATATTACATGATAACTTTCCAGCGAATCAACCAACCCACTACTAACAATCGCATCTTTTCCAATTATTGTGTGATTGTAAATTTTGCAACGATGTTAAGATGGTGTATTTTGAATAGTATTTTGTATTTAATTACGGTATATCCTTTGTTTTGTATAAATATTATTTTATTGTGTTTATAAGTGGAAATGGATTTTCTGTGTGGGAATAAAATTGGTTGAAATTATTAAAATAGGTTCATTTGCTAAATAAATTAATAGTTTTAAAATATAATAATACCTACAAGACTGTAACTCCCATTCTAAACTGATTTCTATTGTTGATATAATAAAAACTGTTCACGTATTATTGTGACAAACCAATTTTTGTGTTATTGTTTTTAGGAAAAACGCGGGCCCATTACTGATGGCTACAACCACAGCGAAGGGAACAAAAGTGGTTGGAGGGGTTTCGGAAACAGACCGGATTTAAGAAGTAAACTAGATTTTGGAGATAAACCAAATATTCGGACCAAGCCAGAAATACTGACTAAACCAGATTTACATAGAAAACCAGACATTCGGACTAAACCAGATTTACATAGAAAACCAGACATTCGGACTAAACCAGACTATAGAAATGAGCCAGAATTCAGAACCAAACCAGACATTATAAGGGGGTCTCATACTCAGACTGCACCAGAATATAGCAGTGAACCAGAATTCAGAAGTAGGCCAGAATATGGAAATCACTCAGACTTCAGAAATGGACCAGATTTTAAAAGTAACCCACACTTTAGAAACAGCCCTGAATCGGGAAGTAACCCAGAATATGGGAGTAGACCAGACTTTGAAGTTGGACAACACTTTGAAGGCAGCCATGGATCTGAACTCGTATCCATTGCCCAAGGCGCTGCGCATCAGGTAAATCAACTTATAATATTGTACATTGTAGTATTAGTAATGTCATAATGGAATTGTTGGCTTTAAAACAAATTGTGTTGTGTTGTATGTTGTGCTGTGCTTATAATGCTTATACATCGAGTTGAGAACAACAAATAAAATAATCGAAATAATTCAAAACAAAGTTTCGAAAAACTTTGCCTGACTAAAATCAAAAAGTTCAAGCAAATAATGAGCATAAATACAAAATGTAGATCGATGTATAGATAACTCATATTTAAGAATGTGCTTAATTTAGCAAACTCAATTTCTAATCAATTTTTTACTGGTTTGATATGCGGATTGTTTACTATCAACGACTTGATTTTTCTTACAATTAAATGTAAATGATTTCTAATTTACTAATTTGTATTGTTAGAAACAGTGGAAAACTAGATACATAATCATGTTTAATTATTCTATATTTCCTCCAGGCTAAAAGCGCTGCTAAGAACCAGAAGGGAGCTGGCAATCTAGCAGCATACAAAGTTACTAACAATCTGGCCGAGCACGCAGCTGCTAATGCGGCCACTGCGCAGGCTGCCAGCGCAGGTAAACAAGCTATAGTGAGTTCTCTACAGAAGCAGCTGCACGACGCTTACGCGCAGGTGCAGGCTGAAGCTGCGCAGCTGCGACACGCAGAGAATTCTATGCGTTCTGCGCAGGAGGGGGCTCATCACGCACGTAAACAGGTAATGACGTCACACAATCATCACTTTGTTTCATTATTTATTCATCCGTGTTCTGCTTATTTTTTTACATTTTCTATAATATTTACTATCAAGCACGTTACTTGTAAGTAAACGGTTATATTAACTTAATTACACCACTATATTGGAAGCAGCATAACAATTTGGCCAAAACGTTTTTTTTATTAAAAAATTGTCGGATGAAATTTTTTTCTAAAGCAGCAACATAATATGATACTGAAAAGAAATAAACATTACAACTCTGATTTTACATGATAAACAAATTAAGCATAGCGTTTAACACAAACTACCTCAATCCTGCAGCCCTTATATTTATAAGCTAATCGTCATCTATGTCAACATCAAATTCTTTTTCAAAATTATTATTATAATCACAAAGTTTATTATTTTCCATTATGACCTTAATTGGATTAAAATCAACCATTAGCCACCCGCGTCAGTGTTTTCGTTCACAGTGGCCATTTGATCATATTTTGTAGATTTTATGTTGTGAATTAATTTTATTAATTGGAGTTTTTGTGTTTCTACTAACTTTTGAGCTAGATTAAATTCATCTTCATATTATTTGGTCACTACTTTCCGGGCTAAAAAAGGTGGTGTACTAGACAATTTGCGCCCCACGTTGGGCGCCAATTGTCGAGTACATCACTACTTTCCGGGCTGGAAAAGGACTCGACAAGGAGTAATCACAAAATACATTAAATGAAAATTAAGGTATATGTCATTTAATGAAAAATGAAATCTCCTATGCAGGTATCTGCTTTGCGCTCGGCCCTGCACGCAGCCGAAGCAAGCGCGTCGAAAGCGCACGAATCTGCTCGAGCCGCTGCCCACGAAGCAGCTTCGCAGGCGGCCATGTTGGATAAGGCACACGAGCGTCTTTCTCACATCTCCCAGCAGTTAAGTGTCGCGCATGCGCACTTGTTGGCCACGCAGAGAGCTGCAAAGAAGGCGACGCAGGCGGCCAGGTCTGCGCGTGCCCACGCCAACCGTCACGTGCCCAAGGGGGTACAGGACTACGAGCATTCGTGGGATTGAAGAACCTTTCAACACACCGTACTGCATGGAGTAGCTTCTTCTCGCATCTAAAGTGGCAGGAGGTGACGACACATTTTCGTGCCGCTTTTAGCCAAGAGAAATGATGCATGGACTTCAGTTGATCTGGAGAACTTCTTGATTGACAAAGTTGAAAATTGACCATTCGGAATCCGCCATTTTGACATGTGATGCTGCTTGTTGCGTAGTGTCGAGACATAGCCTTTCGTGAGACTATCTGACACCAAGTTGCTCTAGCATCATCCCCAACTCCCTTCCGCCGCTATTAATTGCCAGCTCATATCTTCAGCATGTATGTCCTCTATCAATTTTTGAATTAAGGCTATTCCAGAGCACTCTTACCGAAATTTTGAAAGTCAAAGGAAAATGGCTGATAGTTTGTTGAGTGAAGGAGGAACTTTAATAAATAAGAAGAAAAAAGTATTTTTTAACGGGACTAGCTCCATTTTGGCCATTCTATAATATGCAAATTTTTGGTCAATAAGAAAAGGAAAGTTCTAGGTGCAATACTTGATTTTGAGCTTTGATTTTTTCATTGTTTATATACACCTTTGTGTCAATAAAAAGGAAATTCTATCAAACTTGATTTAGCTTTTTTTTCTACGTTTCAGATCTTATTTGTACATCGCTTCAAGTATAAAGGAAATAATTTTCTGAAATAACGTTTGATGTACGATTTTTTTCACCGGTCAAACTCTATTTTAACATGTACAAAAAAATCAAACATCAACATTATTTCAGAAAACATTTCCTTATATTGGAGCGGACCAAACTCAAAGGTTGTTTAATACAAAAAGATCAAAGCTCACAATTAAGTATTCAATAGACTTTCCTTTTCTTATTGACCCAATTTGCATTAAGCCAATCAGACATCTATTGTCCTGTCAATATCTTTTCTTTTTCTTTGAGTTCCTCTTTCATTCAACCAACTTTCAGACATTTTCCTTTGACTTTCAAAATATCTGTAAGAGTGCTGTTTTACGGCTTGACCAACCACTCTTTGAAACCATCTTCAAAACACTGTGTGTCCAAGTTAAGATTTTAAATGCTGTTTTTGTTTTGTTGTTGTTTTATTGTTATTGTTGTTTTGTTACTATACAATTATTTTTATTGATTATAAACTAAGTTTTTATTTCTCCAAATTAAATGTGATCAATTTCCACTGCTTTATACATAAGACGACGTTAATTTCATATCTATCACAGCTTTTCTAGAATCGCTCTGCTGAAAATAAAATGTGTTTACCAATAAAAATGTGTATTTGTTATTAATTTGTATTCAGTTTGCTGGTCTTTGTATGTTGTTACTGTTTGTTTTTAGTGTTTTTTTTTATCCTGGGGTGTGTTCATGCATTAAGTGGTTGAGCTCATAATAATTGAGCCATGCATACACACAACTTGAAAAAATATAGAAAACCATTACACACTAAAACATTGATATCTAAACTAATTGCGAAGCTTGAGAACATTGTTTATGAACATAATAATAATTTGTAATAATAATTTTTATGGGAAGCCTGCCCAGGGTGTAATTCATGCTCCTCTTCAGGTGTCTATCAAGGTATATTGCGGATAGGATAATTGTGAAGGGATGTCCGAGGGCTGTTTAAGAGGACTCAATCCCTTGCATTCGCATTAACGACTGAGGAAAACCTCGGAAAAAACCTTCAGCCAGGATTGCCGGTCTCGACGGGTTTTGAGCCCGGGACCTCCCGAATCAGTCGCGCGCTTAACGCCCGAGCCAACACTGTTGGTTTTATGAACATAGTTTACCGATTTGAACAATTAAACCAGTAGGCCCTTTCCAAAAAAGAAACTTGCTCTGCCTATTGATTCTATCGCTAAAGCAATAGTTGTTTTGTTGTTCCCACTATCTTTGGTCAGTTCTTTGCTCTGGGGTCTTCCTAAATCTTGCTTGTTAGTTGCGGTGGTTTTGTAGCGGCTCCCTGGGCGAGACGGTCACGCAGGGTTTGTATTTACTGAGCGTGACTCAAAGACGAAGATCACACAGAAGACTACAAAAAGCTACTTTCAAATGTGCATCTTTGGAATTCAAAAACCGCCAGTTATGCTAAACTTTTTTCACGGGTTAGTGATTGTCTTGCAGTATAACTTTCAGGAAGTTTTATTAGATAAGTAAGATTTTTGATAATTTTCGAATTTTCGATTGTTTTATTTGGAGACGACTATTTTTCTCCTTAAGATTATGAAAAATAAAACTCGTGATGCGTCGCAAATTAGTTATTCTGTTGCCCACAACTATAAACTGAGTGAAAATTATTTTAATTCAGTTCCTTTTTTATTTCAGTACTCGAACATTGATTCAAATAAAACGGAGAGTTCATTGATTATAAAGTTTTTTTAGATAAGCTCAGTCAAACCCTAACAATCAGGTTATGGGCAAAATGCAAGGGTTTAATCGAGTAAACGAAAACATCTTATGATTTTGCTTAGTTTTTTTTATGAACTTGTATGCCTTTATAGAGGAAATGAGTATTAATTCCTAAGTTTAATTATACATGGTACCAGATCAAGTAATACCCTGACTAAATTGGGACTGAACGGGAGATCAATCTATCGATATTGGTTGTAAACGACGTCTTCTCAATCAAATAGTAGACGATCAGTGAGTATTGCGAGAGAAGGTGAGCGCTCTACTGATGATATGATTGACTTTTATGGCTTGAATGATAGTAAAGAACTTTCTTTCAGTTGGGGGATTTAGTTGATCTATCTGGGCATTTATAAATGTTATTAATATAATTAATGAGTTAATTGGTTATTACAGGTTTCCCGTAATAACTGCTAGTGTGTTCACCATTGAATTATATTTTAAATTAAGAATTAGAATAATTCTTACCTAGTATAACAAATATTCATGCGTATTATAAAGGACACAAATTCACAAACCAACTCCACCGGGGAACGAACCCGGATCTTTCGATTCTCGGGCGACAAATCGCGCACTTGCCATTCATGATGTAATGAATTACATGTGTTTTTAAGAAAAACTTTAGCGCCTATGATTAAAAACCTACAACTCTAACGGAGCATGAAAACGTGTGAAAATTCCCGTGTTGTGTCTCAGTCGGCGTTGGTGCGACTGGTACCACTTCCTACTGCAATGCCCCGAGTGAAAAGAGCGCGTAAGAAACTTGTTACGACTCGCTTCAAATTGGCAACTTCACCCACTTTTTTAATCATTCAATGTTCACAAGTATTTTATAAGGTATCGAATGGTAACTAGACCACTGGGTAATGATCTCTTTGATTTTCTCCGGTCGTGGAGTGAATTAGGAGTCAACCGTCGATCGATCACGCACTCTGTGGTTTTTGTTAACCCCTACTTCCCAACGAATCTTCACGATTATTGTCGATCGATATTCGAGTATAAATATCAATTTGAATCTCCGATAAGTATCAGTTAACGTTTAGGTTCTCAAGCGAGAACATTACTCCACCAAGTGCAACTGATAACAAGTACAGGTAAGTTCATAACAATATGAACCCGTACAACAACACAATAGTTTCGTTGTGGTTATACCTTAATTATAAAAATCATTCGCATTTCAAAAATAACAAATACAATCTGAAATATAATAAAACAGGAAGCAGTAGTTTTTGTAATTGAGCGATAGAAATCTTATCACAAAAAATATGCTTCAAAGTTCAAAGTAAATAGTTCAACAATGGGCAATACCGCATGGACATTCTTGCAAATCATGATAATATGAATAAACCTTCAGGGAATTATACATGTTATTATTATTTGCAGACAACTTCTTTTTAGCACACCTATATATTGATATTATATATAATATCTACCACCATAAAAAAGTCACTGGTGTTGATAAAGTTTAGACAATGCATATAATTTTGAATAGATGTGGAAAGGGTCACAAAATTGTGCTTATGGCAAAATGTTAGTTATTGATAATTTACGAATCTGTTCTGCAATATTATTCAATTTTTAAATTAAACTAATAATTTGTTATTATTTGAAGATTTGTCTCTTAATATTATTTCGTTTAGTTTTTTAAACATTGCTACTAAAATTATTAACCGTATGACCCTTGTGCTGGTTTTAGCCTGTCTCCGCTCCCAGCCGAAACATGAAGTTAGCCATCTTATTGGCCCTCGTTGGTAAGTTATGACTGCCTCTTTGTTGCTTGCTTTGATACGATCTGTGTATTATTTCGTTGGTATCATTTTACATCAAATACAAATGTCAGACATGGTATAATATGAAAGTTAATATATTTTTGTTCAAAATAAGTTTCAAAGAAGAAAAATTGCAGTACAACGTTAGAAATTATTTATCCTCAAATATTATGAAAGTCTAACATAATGTGTGGTACTATGCTCTCTTGAATCTCACCCATTTACAACAATACATAATACTTGCAGTTTTTTTTTAATGTTAACAATTAGTATTAAAATCTACATTTACTAGTGCACTTCAATTTTTGCCTCAGTAGCATGTATCTATACCTATAGATAGATCGTTAAACACATGTCTATAGAGAGCTCTATTATCAGTCTACCAAGAAGATACATAAAAATGTAGATATTTACATAAAACTGTCCCCAAAGTAACGATGTGATTGTATTCATATCGGATGTCTTCCAGGCTACGCAGTGTGCCTGCAGGATCTCATCGCCCAGGAGTCTGGAAGAAGTGAAGTCCGGGTAAGCTCGCTGCCATGTTCAATATATTACTCGATCCTCTCTCGTTGCCTGTTTTATTCAAATGTTGATGCTTCACTAGAATATACGACGGTTTAATTAAGCTGTTTGTGACCAACAAAAGTATACTGATTTTCAATTATTTGTATGGGTTTGTGATAATAAGGAATCAAAAGTATTTATACCCAAGAGTATTTACTAACACAAATAACTTATAATAACCCTTTCAGACACACGTTAAATTGGTCTAAATTAAGTCATTTCAGGCAATGAGTTCAAATTTATAATTTGTTCCAAGATTTTACTATTTTTCAATTTTTAATCTGTGCTTTTTTTTATTAAAGCTTCATTTTAAGTACAAATTCAAATTTGAAACACATTTATAAAACTAGATTTTTTGCAAATTTTGTATTTTTTGTACCTGAAATAATATCAATACTAGAGATTTATTATTATTACATTTCCGAGACAAAACAAATTTGATGAAATACAAAATGCTATTCGGACAAAATTCTCAAACAATCGCTCCCTTAAAACTGCATCCTTACAAGCCCATAGGTAATAGATTAACAAAATCAACTTTTTAAATTTTTAACAAAAATTGAGTTTGGATAACTTTCACTCCTCGGCATGAAATACTTATTTGTTATCTTAGAGTAGTAGATCTTATTTCTTACCCTGAAAAGCGAATATTACATAACCAACTTTTACACCAAGTAAAACTCACTAAGTGTGACATAATTTTCTTCAGGTGAAGCGCAACTACTACTCAGCCAACGACGACAACGACGATGCTGGTTTCGGAGAGTTCACGTCCGCTACCTCATTCGGCGGTTTCGGTGCCCACGGTAACGGCGGCAACGCTGGTTTCGGGGGCTCCTTCGGCGGCGGAGAAAGCGCCCAGTACTACTCTGCTGGTGGGGACGGTAAGAACCCATCGTCATGCAACTATGGTTGGTAGATTGATGGAATCATCAATACAATTAAGGCATAATCATTCCAACCTCGATCACATTTTGTCATAGTCCATGTAGGCCCATCACCTGAATTGTCATTAACACTGTTCACTGATCATTTAAAAAGTTTTTGTTTTAGTCATAAGAAATGGTTTATAAGAGCTTATAACAACAAAATTTGTAAGACGAAACAATCAGACGTCAATAAGATGACCAATCAAAAAGGGTTACTTCATTAAAACTAACCAATCAGGATATCGCATATCTTATAACTAAAACAATTCCTTACGACGGTAATGGAACTGGCCTTAACTTTTTTGATATTAATTTTTTACGTGATTCTCGTGTTGTCTGATCCAGGTGGCAGTGGAGGTGGAGGATCCAGCAGCGGTGGCGGCGGTGGAGGTGGCGGTGGTGGTGGCGGAGGGGGCAGCAGCAGTGGACACTACAGCAGACCCTATCACCACGTGGGCGCCCCCCTTGTGAACGTGGCCGAGGCCGCAGTGGACGCAGCTAACAACGCCATCAACAGTCAACAGGACGCCGGCAACCAGGCGGCGTTCACCGCCAAGAACAAGTAGGTTATCATACAGGACCTCTTCTATATACGCAATACACATGTGCGCAGCTGGACCGGGTCATTCAATGTTGAGGGGTGGTCGTTAGATGTTTGGAGTATGTTCGGCTCATAAGAAATAGCACGGAAATGACAGAAGACATATAACTCTTCAAATATACCCCTCGCAACGCCATCCACATTGAAAGGTCCAAAACCCATCTTTAAATGCATAATTTTATGATAGGGAGGCGTAAGTAATTTCATGGGCAAATATCTCTTTAGAAAGTACATTACTATTTGAAAAAAAAACAGCAATGGCGTATTAGTATAGATTGATTATTATTGCCAAGTTTGTACAATCTTTCTCTATAAATAAAACATCTATAGAGCCGCAGCATAAATAGTAACAAAATAGTTATTTTTGTGAAAACAAACATTAATTTTTATGCTTTTTAAAGCTATGAAGACCTATAGTATACAGATAGGAGAATTCCGAAAATAGTTTGAGCTTAGCCTATTGTAGCTGATTTAAAAATGGTGCACACATTCAAAGTTACAAGTATTAAATCACATTTTATACATTTACCTTCCTGTTTTGATAATGTCTCTTGCTTCATTGTGACTTTATTTTTCCAGTCTTGCGCAAAGCGCCGCTGCAGCCGTTACAACCGCTCAGGCCGCAGTTGCTGGTAAGCAAGCGATAGTCCAAGGACTGCAGCAACAGGTACGCGACGCTGTATCCCAAGTTGAAGCCGAGGCGCAGCAGTTGCAGCAAGCGCAGCGCGCAGTTCATGCCACGCAGCATGCCGTGGCGGCCGCCAACAGACAGGTGAGATGGGATGTTAGAAACAAATTCGGCTCAACCGCGCGAGGATACATATTATGATCTAATTCTAAACCCACCAGTTCCTGTGTACATCTGTAGAAACATTACATTTTTGAAAAATACAGTCTGAAATACTTGACAAAGTCACTCCTGAAGGTATAAATCTTTTAACATCAGGCCCTTTAAGCCCCTTAAGGCCCCTTAAGTCTTATAATAACATCTTTTAGCATACTTGCTTTTTTTATTTGTGAAGACACTGGCAGGATCTTTTTTTTAAACCTTGAGAATAGGAATAATTCATGAATATTTCTACTTAACTAGTAGAGGACTCTGTCCCTATAGCCCCTTGTCACGTAAATTAGATTTTGCTTGTGCTTTTCGACCAACAACGCAAGAAAGGCCTCAATGAGAAAAACACTACCAAAAACTTTAAGTTGAGCTCGCTGGTTTGACCCAATGTTTGCACAGAATGGACAAAACTAAAAATAGCATGGATTTCTGCAGGTTGAAGCTATGACCGATGCTCTTATCACTGCTATAGTCAACTCCAGACTGCAATAACGATTCCCCTACCGTTGAGATGCTAACTAATAAAACATGGCTGTCCGCAGGTGAACGCAGTGACAGCCGCTCTGAACACAGCAACGGCCAATGCGGAGCAAGCCCTGCAGGCAGCAGGTGAAGCTAGCAACGAAGCTGCGCAGCAAGCCAGCATGGTGGCCCAAGCCAAGCTCAGACTCAACCAGATCAGCGAACAGTTGGATGCTGCGCTCAGCGACCTTGACGCGACTCAGGACGCTGCGCAGAGGGCAGCACACGCGGCGCAGACTGCGCAGGATAATGCCAATAAGCATGCTCGAGGGGGCGATGGTGGTTACAGAAGGTTTTATTAGAGTTTAGGAGTTAAGATTTGCGCGGATTCAATCTCAGTTTGCACTCAAATTAGGGGACGCTGAATAGCGTCGACTGGAATAACGTCGACCACCTCGTTTGTACAGGCCTTGCATAACGAAAGGTTAGGAGGAACAAAGAAAGTACACTACACACGAGGTGGTCGACGTTGTTCCAGTCGACGTTATTCAGGAGACTCCTCAAATTATGTATATTATTTGCATTATAATGTAGAAACCCCTCACAAAATCCCCTCTAACAACCCTCTAACCTCTAACCTTCTAGTGCACGGCATGGTTCAGATGGTAAAAGATCATCCACACGTTTTATTAAAATTAATTTTAGTAAAAGTTTTAAGTAACATTCCAATGATGACGTCATAAATTAAGTGAATCGTGGCCAATCAGCTAGTCAAAATTCAGCTTTGTAGGCGTAATAATGTGTAACTCTGATATAGTTGGTTAGCCAAACCTCAATGATCCATTACTTCAAGATCGGTAGAGACCACTGTGCACGTACACTAATCTCACCCAAACTTTTCTCTTTTATAACTTATTCCCTGCTGTGTAAAAATTCCAATACCAATATTCAATTCACCATTTTGATTTAAACACTAGTACATTAACATTGAAGCATCTAACTATAAAGCAATGGTAAATTAAGTTGCATTTCTTGCAACATGACACGAGTATCACGAGTATCTTGAGGACTGTGTCACTGTTTATACAGTTATGGATCGCATATAGGTGATGCTACACCTCAAAAAACTCTTAGCGACGAAATATCCACGCTTTGCCAACCATCATCTTCATTTTCTGTTGCCATGTCAGTAAGGGTAAACAGACGCAGCGAGCGCAGCATATGGCGGAATAACCGGAATCCAAGATGGCGGCGGTCACGTGTTTTCGGTCGCCATCTTGGATTCCGCTTATTCCGCCATATGCTGCGCTCGCTGCGGCTATTTACCCCTACTCTACTCATGTCCAACTCTTCGTTGGGTTGGCATTGAAGATAGGACTCTTCATCTTCTTTTCTCTTGCTTGGCCACTACACTTAACCTCCCCCCACATTCATGTCTTCTCCTCGCTGTTCTACATCTTTTCTCGCACTATCCTGCCATTTTCCAATACTAATACATAAATATCTTAACTTCAATTTTATTCCAATCTTGTCAGTCCACGCTTCCTTTAGACTTCAATCTCTTGAACGCATGTTCACTTTTATCAGCTTTTCTTTCTTCGCACGTATAATCATCTTAGAAACCGACTTTTCATATTATCAATCTCACTTGTCCCATACTAATCTAGCAATGACAAATGTGAGATGCATCCCCGCTTGATTAATTAGTAACTTTAAATTGAGTACGATCTTGTGTAAAGTGCTGAGGATGTGAGCAACTCTGGAACTCTGAGTTAACTGCATTTTAATATTTTGACTATGTGGAAATGCACTTATTCAGTAGCTACACTTTTCAACGGGTTTTCAAAATGCGGGAAAGCTTCTTAAGCATTTACAGTTCAAGTTGAAGTCCTTAGTGTGCTTTATATTTTACTTCACGGTGATCTAATTTTTAACTTAAAACCACTGTGTTAACCATATAGCATTTGATAAGATTGCTACTTAATTAATTCACGATCACTTTGAGCAGTTGTTTCTAAAGAACCAATTTTCTCACATCGAATCATATTTCGTGAATACATTTAACCAAGGATAGTCCGCTTTCGATATTGCCTTTGCTGTACACAAGTCTCACGAAATCAATTGCGATGTACTTCTTGAACTAAACTGAGATTGAATACGTGTATCGATTATTATTTTTTGTTTTGTATTGTGTTATTTTGATACTTCAATCACAAGTTCCTTGACATAATATCAGATTGTCTGTTTTTTGTCCTAAAGTTAATGATGTGTTTAAACAATTTATATTTTGTAACGTGTGTATTTCTACAAGCATCTAGATTTATTTTTACACAATTTTATAAAATATATTCGCGTGTGTTTGGACAGTGGGTGCCTGAAAATAAATTGTTTGTCAATGTAGTGTGAGTTAAATGTTCAGCAAAATACCTTACAATCTGATGTGTTAACTCTTTTTATTCATGCACAATTTTGTTAATAAAAATACATTGTTGTTATTAAATCTGCATCTGATAATTTGTTATCCCACTCCCACACGTATCTACTCGCAACTGTTTATTTATGTTGTCTATCTTGGCAATGCATTAATTGTATTACAATACACAAATTGTAAGTCCTATATTGAATTCTACCCGACGAGGATAAGTTTTAGTAGTGGTTAAATCAAAATTAAAATCAAATCAAAATTCGATGAGATTATTAATTATTGCTTACGAAGGTACTCTGGAATATATTACAATACAGTGTACAGTACGTGACAAGTCTCTAACTCTAAACAGTCAATCTCAAGTGTATTCAATTCAATTCAATTTCAATAAATGTTATTCTTTTTTTTTACATACATTAAATTATTAACTATGTAATTCACTTACATTTACAGGTCTACTCTAAAAAGAATGGGTGTATTAATTATTAATCGTGAAGCGAAAGACGCAAGCAGATACTTTTCGTGGTGTCAGGAGGGAATTTCACGTCACAAAATTTGTGACAAAAAGGTGAGAAGTGTAAAAGATCTCCCTACCTTTTGTCACTCAAGATAAGCTACAAATTATATGTAACTATTGGTATCACCACCAAACGTCAGATTAGCAGACACTGGATACCCAACCTTGTGCCAGAGAAAAGGTCTACTTGCTTGCATTCCTCATTATAATATGGAGTAATATAATGTGAAATTTGGTGGGTATTTTTTTTAAAATATTTGTAATGTATGAACTTATAAAACTATAACATAAAATTGAAATAACCCTAAGATACGAAATTGCTGTATAATTGTAGGGTGTACTTTGAAATAAAATCAGGCCGCTCCTCGCAGCAAGGTGCAAAGTCCACGTAGGCGGACGTGGCGTGAACTATAGGGCCAGGGTGCAAGTGCAAGACCACGACATTGACAACGAGTCATCGCCCGTGATGAGTGACCATGCAGTCGACAGTGCGAGGCATATGGGTGCGTGTGCGTATTGTGTTGTGTTGTGTAAGAAAAGAAGCCACGGGAGACAAGTGACGTTTTGGCGGGACCCCGCATAGTGACAACGATCTTCATACCATGTGCCGTTGGCGGTGAGTGGAATACTAAAACACATTCATGGTGGTATCACTGTTCAATGTTGTACTACGATAGTGTCATTACAATGCAATACAGCCAGGAAAACTGATTAAACCTATCCAGGTCTATTCTTGCTTCAACAGAATAGAAAATTGTTGCAATATTTAAGACCGATCATCATGCGATCTATTTTCATCCTAATTATCAAGGTTTTCCTTGTTGTCTGAGGCGCAACTTAAAACTTTTTTTATGTTCGTTGTTTATTCTTGATGCTTGTTTTGTGTGATGTTCTTTGATTTCAACATGTAATATTATTTATTGTATCACACTTGTTGGGCTGTGCCCCCAAAAGCTTCTTTACGATGTTTTGTAGGGAATCGTAGGTTAGGGAAAAGGGGGGGGGGGAAGGCGAAGCGCGTATGTTTTACAATATGTAGGGCTTACTTTGAATTATATTTCTTTTAACACCAACGCGCTTCACGCAAAACATCTCAAAAAGCATTTGGACACCCCCAACCGAAGGAGTAGGCCTACCGTTCCCTGTTGCTGATAAATAAACAAACGAATGATTTCTTTAAAAAATCGTGATGAATTGTGATGAACCGGTGCTGTATGTGGGGGCTCATCCGGTTAGGGCGCAGGTCCGAAGCGTATAACTCCAATGACGTGGGTTTGAATCTCGCAACACGAAAGCACTTTTAAATTGTCCCCATAATATACCCACGAACAACATTTTCCTAGGGACATTTCAACACAAAGGTCTTACATTTTACCGGCAATAAGAATGTAATTAGTGTTTCACTGCAAACTATCTAGCACGATATTATTTTGTAAGTATGTTTTGCGAGCCCGGACGGAAGCGTGGTGCGTATAAAAAGCAAATATGCCACAGAAGACGACAGGATATAGTAACTGCCATCAACACGATCGGTAAAGAACTGAAATGCGCTACTGAGCGGAAACTTGAATACATTTTGTATTAGTTTGGACTTTAAAATACGTGTTTCAATTTTTTTAAATAAGGTACAGATATACCTACCACCGTTTCGATCTTACGTGATTTTGTTGCCATATTTTTTATTAAACATTTAATCATTGCCAGTTTGATTTTAGTATCGAATGGATGTAAGTGATAATTAATTTTATTAAAATAATTTAATATTAATTGTGGAGTACCGGTTAGCATTTATCAAAATCGGACATTTACAGCAGTCGACAGAAGTAAATCAATAACAGAGTACGGAATACAACAAATTACTTTAAATAAAATAGTGGCTAAATCGCAAAATCGTCCCTGATCAGACTTTGTTTGGTTTGTGCCTATTTTCATATTAAAAATAAGCTTTGAAACTGAAATTTATCAAATATGTTTCAAAAGAACATATTATAATATAATCATGGTCATTGGTCCAATTGTTTCAAACAATTTATACTCCTATGTAATTCTTTGGATTACATAACTCATTGTGTCAATGTTAAACAATAGGTTGCAGGGTCTATTATACAATTTGCCAACTTGTTTACATCTCTTTATTAAAAACATTCATACATCAACTTGCCTGAGATAAATGTCAAACAGTTACACAGTCAATATATGCCATAAATACAGAGTATACGTAAAAAATAAATATATAAGTAACTCCAGAGCAATATAAATATACAATACTACTCTGAACAGAACAGTTCAGTTCTATATGCTGGGAAAATGTCAACCTCAATGGTTTCGCGCATGAACGATGGCTTTAATTCTGTCTTACATAAAATAGTGTGTGTTTCAGTGGAATGTCTGGAATTATGCGTTATTCAACACAGCTACATAAAACAACTACAGTCGTTTGACAGTGTGACCTAAGATTTTACAATGTGGGGCTTATATACAGATAATTTTTAAATTTCCTTTCTAAAATACAATTTTTTATGTCAAAAACATTATTCTTCCTAAATGGAACCATTTAATTATTTCTCCTTAATTTGATCATAAGTCAAGTAATTTATTTTGCTGGTTGATCTACATTTCATTGCATATAAGATTAACAAACACACACACTTCAAATAGGTACTATACATGCACTTCCTTATGGGCAAACAATTTAACAAAAAAAGTATTCAAATGTACTTGGTTAAAGTCTTCATTGTGAGAAACCCAACCTTAACAGATTGACAATTACGCTCTGGCAAAACGTTCTTTTACACGTGACGTGACACAATACAAACTGTGATGGGTTGTTTCATCAAAGACATTAATACTAGTCATCTCCTCAATGCGTAGGTCACGTGATGTCACGTCGAGACACGCACACGCACCTTAACACAGCTAGCATTAATAACAGTCATAGTAAGAATGGCCTAGACTTCCACCAGTAATGATGCCACAATAGAAACCTAGACGCGTATACACAAACATCTCCTACGAGGTTCTAACTAAATAATGATCAGTGCGTACATAGAGAATGAGGTAACATTACATGTTTACCGTTCAAGTTATTAATAATGCTTTGACATATAAGTAACTTTCAATGTATTATGATGTTTGATGATGTTTTACTGTGACCGTATTTATATTATTACGTCATAATATGTCATATTCAAATGTCAAACTGGTGAATAAGTTGATAAATATTTATGTGACAATGTCTTAAACGTACCATTCTTTATCTACCGTGACAATTAAGTCTTAGTTTTGATAGCAACTTACAGCAAAATGTAGAATGGGCAGAATAGTAGTCCTATACCCTACCCGTTTAGTTGAAAATTGATATAAACAAATGATAGCTTTTCAATAAAAGATTCGCACTGGTGGAAATGTATGTTTCTGTTGTGAATAAAGACTAAATAATAAGAAAACAATATTCTTGAAATATGTTTGTTTAATTTGTTAACGTTTATAATTTCCAGTTTTCAGTTAAACAAAATAATATACTGAATTCGTTTTTTGTTTAATTATTATTGAATGTTTATACCGTACGTGCACACGAAACATACTAGGCCTAACTTTTGAGGACAAGTAAACATAAGAATTAAATATGTCTCGTCATCGTGTAACTTTCAACGTGTTTGAACATTCATTAGAAACCACTTGAATTACTTAGCACCCAGCTGAACATTCTAGAGCGGATGACACATCCTATGTAGGTTAGTGTGCTGGAAATGGTATAGTCCTCTCATAATCGACTTTAATAAAGTTTCATCACTAAGTGGTATCTAGCCTCTAGGCTTCTGAAAAGAGACTAAGGAAAACGCAATAACTTGTATATTAATTTGATTTGTTGGAATTATAATAAACATGCTTTCATTAGAGAAAAATTATGTACGCAAACAGGCAGAATCTAATGTTATCACGTTTTACAAATATAAGAAAAAATACGCGAATAATTGGCCAATGTTTCAACTTAGCTGTCGTTTTTTGAAAATAATGAAATTATTAGCGTGAGGTTATTGATCAGTAAATTGAAGATAAATAGGTTGATGTGTAGTAACAACATCTCATCAGTTTCAAAACACAAATCTGGATTTGATTGAAAAGAAATCGCTGTCCTTTCAGATACATCAAGCATTTACCATGTAAATTACGTTTTATCAAGGTACTAAACCATTGTCTTACTATGCAGTTTGCAAATGACATATTTTGCAAGGATTGCATTCCGAATCATTATGATTATAGATAATCCAAACACATTATGTGAGGGATTCGACGACCACTTTTCCTGCTTCTTTCAAAACTCGCAATGATAATACCAACAACAATACCACAAGATTATTTCTCAATTTCATTAATCGGGAAACACTCCCGTAAGTGTAATTGATTTTATGTCAATTAATTCAGAAATTAAAAAATCCCCCTCTGAGATGTTATTTCTGGATTGATTTACATCAAGATACAAGACTAACTCAGTTGCCTGTCAATCACTGTATCTTTACATTACCAATTTTCTGTATTCATTCCAGTCAAGCAATAAATACACGCTAATCAAAATTCCAAAGATAACCTACTAACATGATCGCACATTTTCATTTACGATTAAATAATAAATTAAATAATTATTTGTATTTTAGGGCACACATCAAAATCATCAGTACCCATAAATCAAATAAAAACTTATTATATTTCCTTTAAATAATAAAAATAATGCCACTCTTATTTTCTAAACAAAATCACAACCATTAGTGAACAGTATAAAAATTTAAACCTCAATCGTCGATGCTCAAAACCAAAACCAACCCTTACGCGCAGAACAATAATATTGTCCGTACAGTAACACGAGGCAGTACTTTGCTCATATAGTAAAGACACTCTTATTTACACACTACAATCTATATGGCCGTTCGTTCGTAGCCAAACGCGGATTATCTTAGCACATGAAGCGCGTGGTGTTATGGCTAGCTCTTCTTGTACGCCGAGAAGAAGGCGAGCGCCTTCATAAGTTGGTAGCTCTTAGAGATGGGGATGTTCGAGTCGTAGAGTTTCTTCGATGATTTGCAGTCAACGTAGAACCACCAGTTGCACTTTAAGATGGTCTGGTCGAAGAGGGTCGACTCCGGACAGAGGAAGCTTTTCATGATGAGGCCGTCGTCGGTGAAGGCACATACGTGGAACACCTAGAGACAGGGACGTTGTAGTTAGACATGTAGACGACCACCAGTTGCATTTGAATTAGTGGAATCACATCTTCATATTTCATTGTCAAACTATCATTTTTTCTGAATTTTCTGTTACAACAGAAGAGTGTAATTATATAATTGGCAAATGCTTTTATTTAATTTTTTTTTAACGAAACCAAAAAAAGTGGTAAACGTATTATAATGTACACAATGTTGAAAATTTTGGAATTAATATGGGAGAATAATATAAATAGAGATTTTTAATAATAGGTGTGTTGTTTAATCGGGAAAGAAAGGTAATTTATATTAGGGACAATGTATGATATCCCTGATAGACCCTTTGCCTTCGATACACCACTGCTTAGATATTATACACCCTCGACTAGAAGTAAATCCAGGGCTGGGAGTAGTAGACACAACTAGAACCCTTCATTTACTCATGGTTGATGGTGTACATAACGATTCACAAATTCAAATATCCATGTCAGTCAATATTACAAAATATTTCTTTCAGTCATTGACAATAATGTTTCGCTTGTAGCCAGTTTGCCAACACAACCTTATCTGTTGCATATTAAATAACTGTACCTATTGAGTGCCGTGTTGTCCCATCTCTTATGAATAGATTGCGCTTTCGATAGTATCTACATCGATAGACCGTCTCTTTCCCCACTAACAGTATTTAATTAGCAATGATATGCAATTATTGCATAATAACAAATGCTTACCATTCACACACCCTTCACTGCAGTTCATCCCACTTTGTATGTAGAAGACGCAAACGAGGTGTGTTTCAACTATGAAAGAGTTTTAACAAGTAACATCGTTTTCTCCACTGACTTGCACAATAACATAATGTGTAAAGCTACGTCTAAGCAGTAGAGATAACGTCTTGGTAACATGCATAATCAATCATTTGAGTCATGCACAAGAACATAACCATCTATTGTCATTGTTTGACATCAATTTCTTTGCATACATTCTATAAGACTGCAATTTTATTGCATTGCTCAATTTAAATTAACCTACTTCATAGTCAATCACAATCAGTATGAAATGAGTATGTTATATCGTTCAGTCAAGGACATTTTTACTCATTAAAATGAACAATATTTTACTTTGAACTTTGATTTTAATTTTAATTTTTTAGAGCGCTTTCATTTAAGTATTGTCTATTATTGTGTCTTTTTTAATGTTGATTTTAAACTGTAAAGCAACGGAACCGGAGGGTTGATTGAAAATTATATTGTTTAGTTTGTGAAAATACATTATACTTTTGTTATTACTCTCAAAAGAGATTAAGAACAAACTGAATTTGATATAAGGTTAAAAACCGAATGGATCGACTAACATTACCCACATCAGTTAATTTTCCATGCTTAGCAAAATCATCAAGTCTATCAATCAACGACCAATCGTTGTAATGTCATCCATCAAACAATATAAAAAAAGTGTGTCAGTTAGTGTTTATACATAGCCAAATAATGTTTGGTCTATTATATATTTATATTTATTTATTATATATAATATTGTTGAACCAGCATGTTTAGTGTTAAAGGATGCGTACATCTAAACTGTGGACATTCTACACAAAAGCAAACATTCATGCACTAGGCCTATCCAGTACTGTGATTTTAAACCATCCAGGTTGGTAGACCTTCTCGATTTCACATTCAAGATAAAAGAGAATCACAAAAATAAATTTGTCGATTCGCGGAAAAATAGTTTTTTCGTCTGCAAGAAAGTGACAAACTGCACGTTTTATTAATGACATAAAATGTTCTTTTTCATTTATTTAATCGTGCTGGTTAAGGTGTATGAAATTTTTTATCACTTTTAAGAAGAAATTTGACACGGGTCAATTTTATCTGTTCTGACTAATTGGTAGAGAGCATTTACGAACATGCTAAGAAATGTTTATAATCTAATATAGGCATATACATGTTATTTAATCCGAGAAACTTCCCTTGGAAATACCGTTACAGTTGGAAATAATCAGTGGGGATTGTCAGTGATTAAACTTCAACTGACATCACTGCTTACAGCCTCTCACACTAACGCTAAGCTAACTCTATCGGAAGAAGAAAATGAGCGCGTGTTTTTATTACTCTACGGTCTGCTAAAGTTAGTTGTAGTAATCAAAAGTGCAAGTCATCAATCTTCATTTAGTCATTAATTAATCTGTGTTCAACATTAAGAATCAATCAAGCAAATAACTCGCCAGCCTCTCACCTAATTAAACGCTATTGAATCTAATGAATGAGCCTGCAATCTATGTAGTATAAGGTGTTAAATTGTTCGTCCTCAATAAACTTTCTCATCGAGGAGAAGCGCCAGCACAAACTAATCATCATCAACCTATATTCATGTTTAATAATGGTAATAATATACTCTCGCGTTATTTGGTTAATTAAGAGTGCATGCTTTTGGCAAATGTCTATATTCTTGCAGCCATGGAGAACAAGATTTGTACATACCATATTGCGTAATTGCTGATAATGGTTACGCCTATAACGCAGATGTTCAATTTGCTATCTTTTTTTTTTTAAATCTACCCTATTCGGATACAAAAAGTTATTTAGAAAATTAAATAAAACTACGAATATAAAATGTGCATGAAATAATCAAAAATGTAGTTATAAACCAATTTTCGAAATAATAAAATAACAACATTATACACGACCATATGATAAATTGTAGATCAATCAGGAAAAACTGTGACAAACGTATGACACTTAAAAACAACAAATTAATGCGTTTAATCGGATACTATTTTCTATACTACCCTACTGTTTTTACATATAATTATATTGTACTTGCGCATGGGATAACGGCTCACTTGTACTCACATGTAGTAAAATGTCAGCAATACTGACTCGTTCCTATGATTTAGTATAAATTAAGTAAATAAATTGGCGTCTCATTGTTTCCTCTAAATGCCTCTTAAGAGTATAATTTTAAATATAATGAGGGAATGTCATTATGAACGAGGTTATATAATTTGTGGATTGCCGCACACAGTAGTATAAATGATAAAAACTAATACTTTATGTAATACTAACTATTCAATAACAGTTCTACTTCAGAAAATTGCTACTTTATACTTACTTACTTAAATGTACTTATGTACATAACTAAAGTATAATGGCGTATATACAGCAGATTCGATGAAGATTTTCAATTCGTATAATGTACCAAGAAACCAGAAGTTATTAGATAATCTGTACTGGTGGATACTATTTAAGCTATAAGTATAAAATGGAACTTAAAATGGAAGACCCGGTGAAATACCCGCCCATGGTTGTATTTGCTAATCTCTGAATTTACGCCTTAATTAAAATCATTATATTAGTTTATTTGGTTTGTAGTTTGGCCTGTTATATATTATTAGATGTATACACAATCGTTCATTATATATTCAGTACATACTAATTATTTAACGCGCATCTAAAATAAAATCTAGCCGCAAAGAAAGTCGGTGAGTAAGTGAATTCGATATCTTGTTAACACATTATTTTATATGGCTCGTATATGAAAATTGAACACTAAAACTCATACCTAGTATTTGTATTGCAACATTCTGTTTCGAAGGCAGTCTTGATTCTAACAAGCAACCATTTTCTTCAAGCTACGCAAATAATTATATACACGTCATATAGAATGAATAAAAACTCAGTTTCCGTCAAGCCTTCGCCATTTGTCTGCGAAACATAAAACTGTTTTATGTTTTTTATCGATTTTCTTTCATTTGGTAACTCATTCTCTTTCATAACTCGAACATTAACAGCCAGTCAGATCATTGCGAACACCACACAGTCAAGACACATCATTAATTTAATCATTGAGCTGTGTCTAATTGGAGGTAAAAAAGTGTGAAAGATTTCACCACATACCAATTAGCACATTGATGATACTAAGATTTATTTTTATGTGTACACATGATAGATGAATCAGTGTCATCATCAAACACAGGTCGCAAAAAAGTGTTTATTGTCAGTTTCTTAAGATAATGCATTTATTTATATGCTTCTTCTTCAGTGTCACATAGTTGTAGTGAAAAATTAATTAATTAAAATCACATTTTAACACAGAGGTTTACTTCAAAAATTATTTCATCCCCACCCACCCCTTGTCATAATCATGATGTTTGGCATTATCCTTTATTTAGCATCCATAAAGATTTAGATAGTATAACGTAAACTATTTGTTATTGCTGATAAGAGATTAATGTACGTCCCAATCATAGCACATTTTTTTAAATTTGAAATTTAGTCTGAATACAGATTTATTTTGGCACGTTTATCCTTTTTGACAATGAAAAAGTGCCACAATAGGTAAATTTATATTTTATTATTACATTATGTAAAACACACATTTTTTGTTTTGGTTTACTGTCCCCCACTGAAAATCAGTTCTGTAACTGAGTGGGTAGACTCTAAATACAAATTTATTTAATTTTATTTATTTATTGTATTCAAAATGGCTTAGTAATTAGAACATAATTTAAAACGCATGGCTGCCTCCTGTTATCGCACTCACCATACACCCCAGGTCCTCGTCGGAGTAGAGTCCGGGGAAGTGCTTCTGATCCCCACAGTAGAACGAAGTGTCGGGAAGTTCCACTCTCGAGGCGAAGTTATCGTCAAAGTTCTTGTCGTAGCCGACCGGGTAATACTCTTTGGGCGCGTTCATGACCTTGTTGACGCCGGTGAGAGCGTACTTCTTGGTTCCGCCGCTAGGGGGCAGCGTCGTGGGCTTGGACGTCGTCGTCGCCGCGAGCATTGCCTGGCCAACCAAACACACTTTGATCAACTCATTCTTGGAATATGAGGAGTAAAAGGGAAAGAAGGATTGATTCATTTATTGGATATTGCTTAACGTCTCACATCAATGCACTTTGGCTATTCGAGACGATGAGGATGAAGATGAAGTATGAACAGAAAGGAGGAGGGGAAACCCGGTACCGTCACGTAGCTTACTCCCTTAGAAAAGTACCAAGGGGACCAACGGCTTAACGTCACATCCGAAAGGAGGTGTTACCTTGAAGTCATATATAGACTATCAGCTACGTCCCCATTTTCGAGAAGATGGGCTCAATCGTCCGAACAAGCTGAGAGAGGGCTAAAAAAATTCGTAATTTCCCCCTGATTACAGTAAAGGCAACCCGGAAAACGAAATCGGTAGCTTTTAGCTTTGAGGGGCAAAAAACGGTCAAAAACGGCAAAGTGTAAAAAGACTTTAAGAAGACATACAAACCTAAACGCTAATGCTCACACGAGATCATAAAAAATAAAGATGAAATACAAATCGGTAACTTTCAGCCTTTAGAGGCCCAAAAAACGACCTAAAAACGACCAAAAAAGGCAACATGGAAAATAGATTTTATGAAGCCCGATTTATCAATGAGCTAACGCTAATGCCATCACGAGAACATAAAAATAGATACGAAGAATGAATCGGTAGCTTGTAGCTTTTAGGGGCAAAAAACGACCAAAAAAGGCAAATTTAGAAAAGATTTTAGATGGCCGATGTAACCATTCACTAACACAAATGCTAATACTAGATCATAAAAATATAAAGAAAATATGAATCGGTAGCTTTTAGCTCTTTCAGCACAAAAATGGATAAGAGGGCACACTAGGGTCGCAATTTCATCTAAAATACCGTTAGTTTACATGCGTGAGTATTATACAATAGCAGTTTGCACATTGTTTATATTAATTAGAAATATAGCAAAAACTTGTAAAAAATACAGCCAAACCTTACACACTCAAACGAAATGAGATCTAAAAAAGGGCCAAGCTCATCTACCCTTCCACACAGTGTCCCGTAACAACAACCTTGAAAACTTGGCAAAATAGAATTTGCAACTATTAATTTAACGTAATAGTTTATCCAAATTCTTTTTTTGTAATAAGTTTAAACGTAATGTCATGCGAATTGTATTTGCAGCTTTCAAGGATGTTGTTCGGGACAAAAAAAGGCAAATTGTTTTTTGGAAAAAATGGCTTGAAACATGCTCAAAATCACTTTAAGGATGTTAGCTACTACTACTGCTACTACTGCTACTTACATCTAATACGTCGGCCCGCGATTCTGACCAGACGGGTGGGACTACAATGTTCATATTTTACATGGACATTAAGGTTATAGTATTATAGTCTCTTTTGAAAAAAAAAGTTGAAAAAGTTTGTTGGAAGGCTTCCAAATAAAGGTTTTAAAATAAGCCTTAAACACTTGGCATATAATCAACAAGTAACCATAGTTACTTGACACTTGTTGACGGTATAAGCAGAGTTAGGCGGGAAAGTGCGATACGTAAACAAATGGCGGACATTTAAAATTTTTCTTCTTTGTGTGGAACGAGAAAAGGTGTCATTATACTCTCATAAAACAAATCAGAAACCGTCCCTGGCCTAGGCCCAGATGTAGAAAATTATTTATAATACAACAGTGTAGGTCTAAAGTTCCATTAGGCTATAGGACTAGATAAATAAATACTTACACTACATGTTTGACAAGCCCTAGGCCTTTCTTAGCCAACCCTAGGCCAGCACAACCTTGTTTTGACACTTCCCGCACAAATAACTAGTTTTGATTACTACAAGCCTAATGCAGATAAACAATGGTATGATAGTCCTAGGCTATTCCAAAATTTACGGCAATAATAAGCTTTTTCTTTACTTTTATACTCACGCAATCTCCTGTCACTTTTAATAAAAATGTAAAACAAAAGATGGTGAAAATTTTCAAATTCTTCTGATTATCTGATGATTTACATGGCTGTGGGTCAAGGCCGTCTAGATATATCGCTTCCCTCGTGTGGTGCAGTGAAATAGGTGTAAAATTACATTAGTTGTGCGTTTGTTATTACATGGGAAAGTTTTAATAGGATGTGAGTTGCCTAGAATTAACCAGTCCTTAAAACCGTCGTTATACCATGGTTATACCACCTATACCCAGGATGTACATGAATCCGGGCCTAGATATTTTACATCCTATTGTTATTGCTAATACCATAAAAATTAAATCAACTTTGATAAAAATATTATATTTTAACAAATAATTTTGTAATGGAACTTGAAAAAGTAATAAGATCACACACATAACAAAAACTTGTAGAAATACAGCCAAACCTTACACACTCAAAAGGAATGAGATCTAAAAAAAGGGCCAAGCTCATCTACCCTTCCACATTTGCGCATTCTTAATTCATAAACGTACAGTGTCCCATAACAGCATCCTCGAAAAGCTTGGCAAAATAGAATTTGCATGTTTACGTTTAAATTAATTACAAAAAAAGAACTTGGATAAACTACTACGTTAAATTAATAATCGCAAATTCTATTTTGCCAAGCTTTTCGAGGATGCTGTTATGGGACACTGTACGTTTATGAATTAAGAATGCGCAAATGTGGAAGGGTAGATGAGCTTGGCCCTTTTTTTAGATCTCATTCCTTTTGAGTGTGTAAGGTTTGGCTGTATTTCTACAAGTTTTTGTTATGTGTGTTTAGATGTATACACAATCGTTCATTACATATTCAGTACTTTCTTATAAGTTAACGCGCACCTAAATTAAAATCTAGCCGCAAAGAAAGTCGGTGAGTAAGTGAATTCGCTATCTTGTTAACACATTATTTTATATGGCTCGTATATGAAAATTGAACACTAAAACTCATACCTAGTATTTGTATTGCAACATTCTGTTTCGAAGGCAGTCTTGATTCTAACAAGTAACCATTTTCTTCAAGCTTACGCAAATAATTATATACACAGTCATATAGAATGAATAAAAACTCAGTTTCCGTCAAGCCTTTCACTAACAGCGCCATTTGTCTGCGAAACATAAAACTTTTTTATGTTTTTTATCGATTTTCTTTCATTTGGTAACTCATTCTCTTTCATAACTCGAACATTAACAGCCAGTCAGATCATTGCGAACACCACACAGTCAAGACACATAATTTAATCATTGAGCTGTGCCTAATTGGAGGTAAAAAAGTGTGAAAGATTTCACCACATTCCAATTAGCACATTGATGATACTAATATGTATTTTTATGTGTACACATGATAGATGAATCAGTGTCATCAAAAAACAGGTAGTAAAAAATTGTTCATTGTCAGTTTCTTAAGATAATGCATTTATTAATAATATGCTTCTTCTTCATTGTCACAAAGTTGTGGAGCAAAATGTATTAATTTTAATTAAATGAAAAATACAGAGGTTTATTTCTAAAAGTATTTCACCCCCACCCACCCCTTGTCATAATCATGATGTTTGGCATTATCCTATATTTTGCATCCATAAAGATTTTATAGTATAACGTATAGATGTTATTGCTGATAACAGATTTAAGTACGTCCCAATTATAGCACATTTTCAAAATAATTTGTAATTTAGTCAGAATACAGTTTTATTTTGGCACGTTTATCCTTTTTGACAATGAAAAAGTGCCACAATAGGTAAATTTATATTTTATTATTACATTATGTAAAACACACATTTTTTGTTTTGGTTTACTGTCCCCCACTGAAAATCAGTTCTGTAACTGAGTGGGTAGACTCTAAATACAAATTTATTTAATTTTATTTATTTATTGTATTCAAAATGGCTTAGTAATTAGAACATAATTTAAAACGCATGGCTGCCTCCTGTTATCGCACTCACCATACACCCCAGGTCCTCGTCGGAGTAGAGTCCGGGGAAGTGCTTCTGATCCCCACAGTAGAAAGAAGTGTCGGGAAGTTCCACCCTGGAGGCGAAGTTATCATCAAAGTTCTTGTCGTAACCGACCGGGTAGTACTCTTTGGGCGCGTTCATGACCTTGTTGACCCCGGTGAGCGCGTACTTCTTGGTTCCGCCGCTAGGGGGCAGCGTCGTGGGCTTGGACGTCGTCGTCGCCGCGAGCATTGCCTGGCCAACCAAACACACTTTGATCAACTCATTCTTGGAATATGAGGAGTAAAAGGGTAGAAGGATTGATTCATTTATTGGATATTGCTTAACGTCAGACGATGACGATGAAGATGAAGTATGAACAGAAAGGAGGAGGGGAAACCCGGTACCGGCACGTAGCTTACTCCCTTAGAAAAGTACCAAGGGGACCAACGGCTTAACGTCACATCCGAAAGGACGGTGTTACCTTGACAGTCATATAAGTTCCTCCACAAACCCGGACTGCCGAGCAGACGTCGAGGAGAACGAAGCCGTTACACTAGCTCTCGAACCCTTTATCTGCTCTAACCAGCGGTATACGTGAGTTTCAGGGCAAAAAGGGTAGAAATTCAAGAAAATGTTTCTGGGCATATTCACAAAATATGGGGGGTTACTGTAACTGACCCAATCAGTCAACATGCTTACCTCACCTAAGTACTAGCATTGATACAAGTGTGGACACTTAAAAGAGGGAGGGATAGTGGTTAAAAATTTAATCGTCAAATACAAATTATTTATACTATAATAATACCTAACCAGTTTTTGGTCACCTATAATAAGTTAGATAAATATAGGAAGCTAATTGTGGCTACTGATGTTATCGTTCTGCTGAACCCGAAAAGAGTTGTTTTTACGAATTAAATTGTTCGTTTTGTTTTGAAAAAGTATTTTAGCAACATAGTGGTGTTCGAGCTAATTTTCGTTATAATATATAAAAGATTCGTTAATTTTCGCAGATACTCTTAATCTATTTTCGAAAACAACTTCTCATGAACGGTAACTTCTAGAATATCGGGGCTAATTGAACGATTTGTAAAACATGCTGAACATCATCTATCAAGACGCCCTATCTTGAAATGCGATTAATAATCCGGTATGTTCCGCAACGAACGTGAAAGTCTTGGGCGATTTACAATGAAGCCAAACTGTGACCTTAGGACCTAGGTGAGATTTGATTTTGACCCATGCGAACATGCGTTTCTCTCAATCGTCAATTAAGGCTGTAGCAAAACATATATTCACCTACACAAACGTGCTTTAACTTACACGTTGTCCAAACTAAGGTTAGGGGTGAAATTCGTGTCTATCACTTCAGATAACTCTTTTATTGCATTGAGAATATAATATAATCTTCTTATTATTGGTCTCATTGAGAATAGCTGATAATTACCGTTAAGAATTTCGTTTTAATGGCGGTTTAAATGTTGGTTGCCAAGTAGCGCTAATAGCCAACTCAGTGTAATCAAGGAGGACTTTACCACACAGATCTGTGGAGAACGTCGGTATAATTTAAGCTGTCAATCATTACGAACACCTAGAGGTGTAATTAATGGAATTTGTCGGTTGGTAGTTGGTAGTTGGAAATGCAGTTGTTATACCCGGGAAAAGATTGTGATTTTCTACCTTAATTTCAACTAAAAAACAGGAAATGACGTTCTGAAAACGTCAATCGTTGTGTAATCCAAACTGCAATAATAATTTAGTTAATTCCACAATTCTGGCGGATATTCCATCTTCGTAATAGGGGTGTTCTATGTATGTATTTACTAATATATTCGACACATCACTTTGTAATCTCCGTATATGCCAAACAATGACAACAATACATTTTAGAGTTTATTGCGATCATTGATACCATTGGGAAATTGTCAGTCATGATAAAAATCTAATACTGAAAGTAGACGGAAAGTAGACCTGTAATAGGTCGTCGATTTTAGTATTATAGCTAATACTTTTTTAATCGAATGCGCAAAATGTATCAAAATGTACAGTAACACAATAGGTATTTGTATTTTTGATTCAGAGTTTCTTCAAATCTGGTAGATTATTACATTCTATATCTCACTCTCAAAATTAATGCAGTGATAGAAAACTTGGACTTATTAACCGGATTCGGATTAAAAATTACAATAAATTTAATGTTATTTGCAATGTTGATATGCCACATCAGCAACATCTTAACAAAACGAACGTCGTGCAGTTTTAAGTTGTTGGTCATGCAGTAAAAAGTATTAATAATACGATGTAATTAGTGCATGTGGTGCCTGGGTCGGTAGGCGGCGAACTGAATAACCTCTTTGTTGACTTGAGACGTTCTGACAGGCAATCAAGCGATGTTGAACGAAATAAAACGTCCATTAAAGAAACTAGTTATTAATTTGTTATAAGAACATTCTCAACAAGTAATTAAATTCGTTTACGATCAAGAAAGATGATTTACTAATTATCGGCGTGTGCACTTTTATGACAACTTGATACACGTTCAGATTCTAATGAACATTTCAAATTGAAAATATCACGAACAAATAAGATATCTAGGCGTCAAATTTTGGAACAATTATTGTTTTTGATGACGTAAATGTGTACAACTTTATTCGTTACTTTAAACTTGTTCTTCACAAAAATTCTCCGAAAACATACGTTCATTTTCACAACCGTTTGACTTTGCACAAAAGACCTATAAACAAAAGTACAAAATACTCCTTGCAGCAGAGACTCGTCCGCATGGTTAAAACGGACATTGCCTTGTTTTCACAAAATGATGTACAGATACACATCCAGTCGTAAATGATAAAGAAGTAATGTTAATTGGCAAGTATCAAAATTGCAATAATTTTTAAAATTACTTTTTTGGGCTTTAAAACCAAATCCAAAATCATCTTAATATTTTTCGTTCTGCTTTTTTTCATTTCGGGTTAATCATTGGCACTAGATTGCCATAACAACTATGAAAAGTTTTCAGCATAAATTATGTCAATTTAGGTCGTGCAAACAATAGTTTGACCGGTATCCTATGAATATAATTTCAGTGAATGTTAGTTTAGTAAAGGACATGAACTCTCAATCTGTTGATTGCTAAGGAAAATTATTTTAGGACCTTGGTAAAAATGCAAGTTACCTGTTTCTGCTGTTTAAGCAGCTGCTGTTGTCGCACAGCAATGGCTGCCGTGATGGCCTCTTCGCTTATGTTGGAGGCCTGAGACAGGGCCTTGATAGAGTGGCCCATCAGGCTGTCCTCAGTCTTAAGAAGGGGCGTGTCCTTGGACAGCAGCTGCTGTTGAGGCGCAGACGGTGGCCCACTGCGTAGCGCCAGAGAGTTGGTGTTCAGACCGTGGTCGTAGCCAGGGGCCATGGTGTCTTGTCGGACCTGCAAGGATGGTGCACGGAATCAAGAAGAGCGACTGCACCAGTGGCGTATCCAAGGAGGAGAGTTGGGGCCCCCCCCCCCCCCCCGTGGCCCAAAAAAGTGTGAAAGTGCACTTCAACGTTTCAATGGAGAATATAGAATAACTGTTTTATCGCAATACTACGACAAATTACCATCTGACCAAAAGAGGATTTTAGTAGATACAAAGGATTTATTGTGATGCTTTAAAACTCACAGATTTTCACCAAAAGACCTTGAAGAAGAATTTTTTAGCCAAGCCCCCCGGACCCCCCATTTAACCTTCGGTTCATCTATGAATTAATTGGTTGAACCCCCCCCCCCCTTATGAATTCCTTGATACACCACTGAACTGGACACAGATGCAATTGACAGCAAACGCGACTGAAAACAACGCAACTGAACTCAACTAAACTGAATATAGATCCAAGAAACACAAACGCAAGTGAACACAGTTCAACTTATCATTGACTCAACTACACAAACCGAACTGGCTACAGATGATCATGCAGTGTGTTCAAGGTACATTCAGTGTGTTCAGTTGGTACAGTGCCTTCCAGAAGTGACCACCAAGCAAATGAAATAACTATTGGTAGGCCTACTCATCAACATTGTGCTCTACTAGATAATATCAGTATTATTTCCTTTTTGTGCGATTTTGTTTTCATTACATTTGCACAGTACTTTTAACAGCAATTTGGGTTGGGAGAATCTTGAATGTCTGCGCTTGACATAAGATGATAGAAACGCGCCATCCGTATTCCGTATTGTCCTAGGTCCAGATTCAAATGAATTTCTCAATTCGTTTGTAAAGCTAAACCAATGATCAGGTTGTAATCAATTAAATAGTTCAAACAATTATAGGTACTACGGTGTTGTAGTTCTTCGTCAACTGTGTGGGAATGTTTCAAACTGTTTTTATACAACTTATTTTGTATTAATTATAATAAATTTTGTGGGAAGCCTGCCCAGGGTGCAATTCATGCCCCTCTTCAGGTGTCTAGCTAGGTATGTTGTGGATATGACAATTGTGAAGGGATATCCGAGGGCTGTTTAAGAGGACTCAATCCATTGCATTCGTATTAACGACTGAGGAAAACCTCGGAAAAAACCTTCAGTCAGGATTGCCAGTCTCGACGGGATTTGAATCCGAGACCTCCCGAATCAGAGTCGCGCGCTTTACGCTCGAGCCAACACTGTCGGTTTTCCTAAAAGGCTGAGAAACAAGTTAAAATTTGCAAGTAGGTGAGAAGATATTTATAATGACCTAAAAGTTAAGAGACCAATGAAATCAAAAATATATACTAGGAAAACGCTTAAGTCCGCCGCGTTTTGGATGAGCGTAATGGTGAATTGAGCTGCCATGTGTTTTGCGGATTTTCTGTTGTTCTGTGAAAAAATCAGAACTTTGTTGAATTTTTTTTAAAATTAAATCAAAAACTTAAATAAAATTAACTTTTTTTTTTAATTAATCGTAATTTTAAAGAAAAAAATTAATATTGAAATTTTCCATAAAAATAATATTCGATTTACACATTTCCACGATTATTTTCTTAAATAGGTTCTGTGAAAAAATCTTAAATGAAAGTTAAACAGAATGATTTTAAATGTAAAATTCGTCTTTAAAATAATATTTATTACGCTCCATTTCCCGTATTGATATCAGATTCATAAATTAAGGTTCTTAAAAATCGTTACAAGCTAAACAATGTAGGTTGTTATTTGTCGCAATTGAAGTTTTAAACAATTCGAAAAATCGTAATTGGATGTTTGAGTTCTTCGATAATGTGAGTTGATTATTGGTTTTTATAAACTTATCGTGATATTTTCCAAAGGTTAACAGAAACAAAAATTAAAAGTGCAAGTAAGGAGAAGATAAATGGTTAATGTTCACAGTTATAAAGGGAACTCGTTCGCTGTACGAGCTCGTCGAATATAATTACACAGACACCTTCTAAAAAATGGAAACTGGTTATGTATTATGTAGTTACAAAACCGCCATGTGCTCACTTTAACAAATAAAATAAATTCAAAATAAATTCTTATTTAGTCCATACCCACTCAGTGACATAACTAAAAAAAGAGGGAAAAAAAGTTTCTCCTGCAATGTTAGGCTACGTTTTTATTATTCAATTTTGCTTTCAAGCAATAGCTTTCAGCTGATTGAGCTACATTACGTAGGCTTCCCTAAAAACATTTTAGTTTCTTTGTGACAATGAATGCACCAAAAGTATGTAAAGTTACCTAACAATGCAATGCAAGATATTACCAACAAACTTTCGTTAAGCTGCTTTTAAGGTTTTATTAATTACTAAATTAGACGAGTTGAAGCGCATTATGTAAAAGTTAAAAGAACCAAACTAAAAAGTAGGCCAAGTAGAAACATTATGGGCGTCAATGGTGCTCTGAATATAAAGTGAATGAACGACAAATAACATTATGGATCCATTGACATTCAAACTAATTGCGAGGATTTACCTTTAAAACATATGTAACTTGAATGAAGACTACTAAACTTGTCAGTGGGCGATATCACGATTAACGAAAGTAAGTCAAGATATTTATAAGTACAAAACTTGGACATCTTTTCACTATAAACTTGACTTAACAGCAAAATTAAAAGCCATGATAAGCAAGTTTTTTTAAGAGAAGAGAACGTCTCCATTAATTTGTCTGAAAGTAACACTTATCTTCACAGCTTGAACCAGTATGTTGTTTTCCCAGTTCTGCCAACAGTTACACTTTCGTTATTCACTTTATATGGTGACTAAAATCATCGGATTTTGAATTACCTAAGCACTTTATCACTAATGAAACTTAATGTAAACAAATATAAAGATCAAATCATGGATTCTAGTTCGTAAAGCAGGGCATGCAATTTGGTAAGTGTCCTCTTTTCCCATTCATTGTCTTGAATAGTAGAAACAATTATACGACAAATAACCGACACCTAACCGGGCCCGCATTCTCAAAGCAGGGTTAAATTTGGGGGGGGGTAAACCATCTAACCCCCGTGTTAAACCTCCTCTCTAACCACCAAATTTAACCCCGATTTTCTTCAACACCGCTTTGTGAACCCGGGCCCACCAGGCCAACAAGTAAATACTGGTAATAACTTGTCTTACACATGAAGTACCACAAGCAAAAAAACAGTTCATTGTATAATTAGGCCCAGGCACGATTGTGTATTAGTTTAATATGATTTAGATCGTGCGTGAGTTCCAAGCTCAAATTCTGGTCTGTTCTCAGTTTCAAAAATAGTATTAGTTATTTGTATGTGTTATGTAGTGTTCAGAATAGTGCATGACATTATACTGGTAGCTATAGAAGAAGCTTTGAGACAATCATCATTGTCAATAGTTATTATTACAGAGTTGAAAGTGAAGTGAAATTGAAAGTGAAATTGAATTTGTATGTGTGTATCGATTAAATGAGCTAATTATTATAATATAACTTATCATCACCAAACAAATATTGATCTAACAATTAATATGTTGGAGAGCTTTACCATATACGCCATGAAGTAATTGTCAACTTAAATCAGATTTCAGAAACTTTAAACTTAAACTGTGACTTATTGTTTTCTGAGGTGTTATGATTCATCCGGTAGACATCTTGTCTTCTTGAGAATGTAGCCGTAGACTTTCAAAGCAAAACATTATTGAATTTGTTTATTGGATGAGCGAAGCGAAGACTTCAATTTCACTGACCCCCCAAAAAATTTAGCTCGGTTTGTTTTTTTTTTGTTTGTTTGTTTTTTTTTTTTTTTTTTTTTTGTCTGTTTGTTCGCACGATTCCGGGCAAACGGCATATGCGATCTTGATGAAATTAAAGGGGACCTTCGAAATCTCTGAACTTAGACGTGCCACGTTTTTGGGTACAATCGAAGAAATATTTCTCATGAATATCGCACTTTTACGATTTTTTTCGATTTTTAGTGCGATATTTTCGAGACATTTGGGCCGATTCTGACCAAACGGGTAGGGCTACAACGTTCATTTTTCACATGGACATTAAGGTAATGGTGATGTATTGTTTTCTGAAAGAAAAAGTTGGAAAAGTTAGTCAGAATCTATAGAAATAAAGCTTTTAATATAAGTTTTTTGACTTTTTGTGCGATATTTTCGTGCCATTTGTGTCAATTCTGACCAAACGGGTGAGGCTACAACGTTCATATTTCACATGGAAATTAAGGTAATGGTGATGTATTGCTTTCTGAAAGAAAAAGTTGGAAAAGTTAGTCAGAATCTGGAAAAGTTAGTCAGAATCTATAGAAATAAACTTTTAGTGCGATATTTTCGTGCCATTTGGGCCAATTCTGACCAAACGGGTGGGCCTTCAACGTTCATATTATACATGGACATTGAGGTTATGGTGATGTAGTACCTTTTAAAAGAAAAAGTTGAAAAAGTTAGCCAGAATCCATAGAAATAAAGCTTTTAATATAAGTTTTTTACGGTAAATAATACCAATTGACAGGTAACAAAAGAAATTTGACAACAATCACTTACAATGCGTAGGTAGCAAAACAAAGCACTTGCAAAAGTAAAGATATCCCACGCAAACTAAAAATTTTAAAAAGCTCATCCATCAACGCGGCGGGACTTTAGCGTTTTCCTAGTTTTTAACACATAAGGCAAATTTCTGATCATTACCGTGAAGCTAAATAATATAATGATGAAATATTATTACATACAAACAAGATCAAAGATCGATAAAGGCGGCAGCCATCTTGTTTTAGATATGGCCGGTCTCGGCCAAAAAATCAAGACTCTCACCATCGAAATTGTTTATCTATGGCTCACTAAGAATCGATTGATACCAACCACACACATTTAGGGCGACGGTCGTCGCCCGCAGTCAAGCGCACGCGACTGCTAAGGCGACGACGAACTCCAGCCATGTATACAGCTATACGAGTTGGGGGGTTTTCAGCTATCTGCACACGCCACCCCGAAAGAGTTACAATCTTGAAACTCGGTATATGACCTGGTATGTTGTCCATGACCTACCAAAAAAAAATTCAACCCGATCCGACAACCCGTTTTGTGTTAAAAAAAGGCTCTCAACATCGTTAAAATCCTTCCGGCTGGCTGGCTGGCTAGCTGGCTGGTTAGTTAGTTCTCCTCGGAGCTATATTGAGCCCTACAGAGAAAACGGTAAATCTTAGAACTATGAAACTTGGACCACACTTAGATGTACCTCAGACGCAGTGTCTTTTGCTTTCAAAACCAAAATCGGGTAACTGGACCGGAGAAAATCAAAATTTGGAGGATAATCAAAACACGTAATTACCAAGGCGTGGTAATTTGTACAAACTTGAAATTAAACATGCTATTAACCATTATAAATATCTTGCGTCCAAAACACAAGGGGCTAAATTTGGGGAGGACCATGGGCCCAAAAATAACAAAAAACATATCTGAACTTTAAGAAATGAATCATTCAAAGAAAACGCTACAACTGAGATGTTTCAAACGTGGAATACACTTTGATATCTCTCATTCTTTATCACTTTTGAATATGGAAAGCAAAATTGGGTAACGGGTACCGGAGAAAATCAAATTTTTAAAAGCTAGGTAATTCCGTACTCTTATGAATAAGACGCTATACAGTGAAAACGGTTCATCTTATAACTTTGAAACTTGGGCCACACTCAAATGTACCTCATGTGCAATCACTTAAGCTTTCAAAACCAAAACCGGGAATTGGGACCGGGGAAAATCAAAATGAAAACCAAAACGCGTAATTACTCAGGCGTAGTAATTAACACAAGCTTTCTAGCGCTTAAAACACAAGGGGCACCTTTGACGGGACCGTGGGCCCAAAATGTAAAAAACAAATCTGAACGAAACAAATTTAATCATTCAAAGTCCATCATTCACGCCTTGATAGCAAACAAACAACAAAAATATGTAATATCCAAACGAAAACAAAAATTTGTAAAAAAAAAAAAAAAAAACGACAGTCAAGCTCTCTTTCAAAGTCTTCGGCTGTGAATGCCGTGATATATAGAAGTTGAGCCAAGCTTTTTATTCTTTATCCCTAAATTCGTTTTGAAAATAAGTAAGATCATTTAGCCTGTTGACGAGCGCCAAGCCAACGATTTTTGTGGTAAAAAAGTGAAATATTTAAACTCGAAATCATAAAAAATTGCTTGGCCATTGAATTTGGTTTATGGCCAAGCAATTTTTTTACGATTTCGAGTTTGAAAATTTTACTTTTTTACCACAAAAATCGTTGGCTTGGCGCTCGTCAACTGGCGAAATGATCTTACTTCATTTTCAAAGCGAAATTAGGGAGAAAGAATAAAAAGCTTCATTCAGCTTCAGTCACAGCCGAAGACTTTTGAAGGAGAGCTTGACTGCCGTTTATTACACATTTTTGTATTTTAACTATTTCATCTAAGCTTCCACGGAAGCATGTTTTCATACGCTATGCTCCCCCACTATTTACAATATTTTCCGACAATGATGTCCTACTTATTGGTTCTTTAAAAAAAGGAAGTAATTTCAAATGCACAAACAAATCAAGAAATTCTAACTGCACTTGTTTGAATTTTGATTACTCGCCACGTCACTCATTTGTCTTTGAATTATGTGTTAGTTTTGTTGTCGCAATACCATGATTGTACCACGTTTAACAAGAGAAAACATAAAACAAACCACTGTCAGAATATTATAGTCCTTGGCGGGAATCTAAAACCTATAACCTTTGGAGTCAAGCTAGCATTGAGCCACTTTCGTTGGTAATTATGAAAAGTACTTGGTTTACAGGCCAAGCTTTGTAGTTTTTCATTGAAGATACCTCGCCTAAATTTTGCTTCCTGTGATGGTATAATTTCAGAGTAGTAAACATACACTTCCCATTCAAGTTTTGTTTGGATGAAGTATCCTTAGTGGGAACTAGATGCTGCTAAGTATATGTGCGGCGGGATGCGTCTGTTTGCGATACTTAAATTAATAAACATTCGTTTCTCGCTTGTAGGTTTCAGGTAAAACTGTAATAACATAGCACGTTTGATTCGTATGAGCTACACCTGGATATTCGAGTCTATTGGCATCAATTTTTTGGGAAATGTTTGGGTGTATGAGTTTTGTATTACAGTTTGGATAATGTAGATCTTATAAGTTTACTTATTGCATGCGCTTGTAGTTTTACGAATACTTGCAGTATTGAATTAGTTTATTAATAACTTTAATTATTTATTATTTGTTTTATAACATATTATAATGAGACAAGTCGCGCTCACGTGCGGCTTGAAGCCGCTGCGCGGAGGGCTTGGAAAGCCTCGTACATGGAATACCTCGTAGTTTGAAAACCTCGTTGCCGCGACAAACTCGAGAATCGGCCCGCATACGGCCACGATACGGTAGTTAGCAAGTCACGTTTGTCGTTGAACCAAAGACTTGGGTTAAATATGTTTTCCGGGACACTTTCGGTACGCCGCCGGAAGCTGCCCGACGCCTCGAAGTACCGTGTAAAAGAATTTTCGAAATCGGATCATTTTTATTCCTTTTGTGTAAAATTTTTGGGAAATGTTTTCCTGGGACAATTTTTCGGGTCTCTGATAGGCTCTAATCGCCGTCCCAGCATGTAGAAAAAAAATCGACCACTTTACCAAATTTTCTTGTAATTATTCGGGACGCGAAATTTTCCGAGACGCTTTTCCGGTACGAAATTGTTTTGCTCATCGTCCGGTTTCATAGAGCCCTAAATGGACCCAATCGCAACGAAAAATGCCCGAACAATGTTTTATGGATTTCCCAAAATACTAACAACTATTTTTGGATGAGCGTAGCGAGCGTAGCGAGCGAAGCGAGCGAAGCGAAGATTCCATTTCACTACACTGGAGAAAAAAAATCGGGAGTGTTTTTTTTTTTCTTTCTTTCTTTCTTTGTTTTTGTATTTTTGTGTGTCTGTGAACACGATTCCGGCTAAACCAATACTCCAATTGCGATGAAATTTTATGGAGATCTATGAAATCTCTGAACGAAGAACTGCACGGGGGGAAAAATTGATCGAAAAATTATTTCTCTTGAAAATCGCAATTTTACGATTTTTTTCGATTTTTAAAAAAAATTCTTCGACTTACAACACCTACATGCTTTATCCCATTGTAATGATTTTTTCACAGAACTTTAATTTTATGAATTTATATATTCGTGTGAATTTAAGCACAATCGAAAAATCATTTCTTTTGATAATCGCAATTTTAACGATTTTTTTCATTTTTAACATTTCTTCGACGAATAAAACCTACATGCTTTGTCCGATTGTAATGATTTTTTCACAGAACTTTAATTTTATGAATTAATATATTCGTGTGAAATTTGAGCGTAATCAAAAAATTATCTATTAAAAAATCGCAATTTTACGCTTTTTTCGTTTAAAAAAAATTACGCTCATCCATCAACGCGGCGGGACTTAAGCGTTTTCCTAGTAAAAGAATATTATTCAGTATTAGGGCCGTAACCTCTCATGCGACCCTCTTAAGGCCATTGGAATCGCAAAATGAAATGGTCTAAAGAGATTGATCAAATTTCTTAATTTCCATTTCAAAATACCACTTAACCCCCCTCCCCCAAACAGTGCCATTGCGGCCTCGCACTTGGATAACTTTCGGGCACGTCAAAGACTTATCCTCATCCGCGCGGTTCCGTAGAGTCCAAGATGGACCCAATCGGACAATAATTGCGCCTTTTGTAAAAATCCGGGACATAAGTTTTCCGGGACGCTTTTCCGGTACGTCTTAATCTATGCTTCGTCTCCGCGGATCCGCATAGTCCGAGATGGACCAGATCGGACATACTGCGCATTTCGCGAAAATCTGGAAAAAAAAATTCCGGGACCCATTTGCGGAACGTCAAAATATGCGCCTCGTCCGCCAGGTTCTTTTTAGATTTTTTTAATTTTACTGCGCAATTTTTTTTTTTTTTTTCAAAATTCCGCGCATTTTGAAATGTTTATCGTTGCCCCGGCCAAAGTATTGGAACGGTACTGAAACCCTTCACGGTGCTTGTACCCGGAAAGATGCCGAACGCGCCGGTACCGTCGGCGTTGGGGTGCAAAGCCTACTTTGGGCGCGGCAACCGTGAGTGTAAAAACAAAACTTTTTCAAGGTCAAATTCTTGCCATCAAGAACTATATTAGTATGGACAAATTAAGACGAAGCAAATAACACACACAGACATTCGTATGGGTGTTTTGTAATATGTTGAAATTCATTCCTATGCTTTTTGTATTAATAATTTCAGAAACAAACAAGGCAACTATATCAATAAGTATCACCTAGGTTGCACTTGCATGTCCCGACACGCGAGTCAAAAAGTGAGTGGTCAACGTAATTATGCTACGGTTTCTGATTATAGAAAGATAACCGAATGGTTCTTATTTCTTTCAAAGAGTAGGTTTCACCGCCCTGAGGTGGATCCAAAGGGCCTGACCTTGAAGCGTAGGCTAGTAGTCAACGCAAAGCAATTTGAAATCATACGAAAATAATTGAGAATGTGATTGCCAATCAAGTATTGAGCAGAAGATCAACGTATAATTGACGAAATAAAAACAAGTTTGGCTATTGATGATGATTATTGTTTGCGTGCGTGTGCTCAGCCACAAGATGTAAGCACATTTATTGCACATGCACCTCACCTGTATATTCATCAGCATCTTAGACAATCATCTTCTTATATCATTTTTGTATTTCACATTCTTGGGTCTACACTCTTCTTTGGAAGGTTACTTAACGATACTGTCGAGATAGCCATAGCAATATTACCAAAATGGACGTTTAGACATTATAATTTTTAACAAAATCATCAAAATCAATTTACTGTTATTATATTTTAGCATGTCTACTGTATAATTATAACACTTTATAGCTGAGTTTCCATGCCATACGGGTATATGCGCAAAGTTTCAGACATTGTGTTGTCAGTCGTACTCAATTATCTCATTTAACTATAATTATATGCATTATTGTGTAGTAATGGTGTAGTCAAAAGTGTACGCAAGTCTTTTGTACTTTCAATGAAGTTGAAATATAATTTTTTACTTTTAATTACTATTTAATTTATAATATTATTCAATGTGAATCATTCTCCATCATTACACTTTTAAGTGAAATTTATTTACAGGGTATTTGTAAATGGTATAGTGCTGTAAATGACTTAATTATAAATACATAAATACCTGGAATCTGTTTGTGGCGGCCTGCAGCGAGTTCCTGAAGGCTTGTTGCGCGGGCACGACCTTGACCCCGACCATGGGCGCCACCTGCACGCTGCTCAGCTTGGTGATGGACGCCGGCAGCGCCTGGAAGGCAGGGACTCCCTCCTCGACGCTCTCCAGCGGCCCGACGTACGCGAGCCTGGAGGGGCGGGACCCGTTGCCCACCATGATGGCGGGGCCGGCCATGAGGTGGTGGTACTGCTGCGCGGTGGGGCGGGGCGTCCGGTCGGGGGCGGGCAGGATGGGCTTGAAGGGGGGGATGGTCGCCTGGCGAGGGGCGGGGACGCGGTACCCACCGGACATCGACCGGCCGTTGCTCTTGGTCACCTGAGGACGGAACACAAAGAGACCGTGAATTAGATTCGTTGATTGATATTGGGCTTTCTTCTTAATTCTTACACAAAACAAAAATACTGTCGTAAAACACCATTTTGATTCTACCAATTTACCATCAACTGTCAACTGTGTTAAAATTTCAATAATTTTCTCTTGTTATTGATATAAAATTTGTCTTTTGGCGCCGGAAATTGATGCTTTAATGTTATTTTAAGGATTAAGTTTAATTTTTTTGACTGTCATTCCATACATTTAATACGGGTAAATATCACCCGATACACATTGTAACATATTGTAATAATTTTCCAATATATTATGTATATAACTATCACATGTATGTGCTTGTACTATAGCCCCGTGATCGACATATACTTGATTTTATACTCTTTGTAACATACATATTTCTTTATATTAATGATGAGCTTAATCTAAGGGAAAGTGGAATGAATCCACACAACGATCAAAGGCCTGTGCTGGTCAGATCCAGCCTCAGGCGACTCTAGATACCCAACACACCAGCGCAGAAACCGAACGAAGTATAGGCAGTGATTGCTGTTTCCTAACTCATTTTGCATTTAGCAGAGGCTTATGCCCTGGGCTTAACTCCACCCTGGGCCCAGACGGGGATTGTGAATAATTAACATTAAGTTTACCAAGCACGAGTACGAGATAATTCAAAATATAGGAAAATATAGGACGCTAAGCCTACAACATAACTCGTTGTGTACTATTCTTATAGTTTTGGTGGAGGTGCCGGGTTAGCAGAGCCACCCTCTGTGAGAGGGTCACCAACATACAACGTTGTGTAATATTTATTTATTTATTTTTTGTTCGCTCGTTCGTTCGTTCGTTCGTTCGTTCGTTCGTTCGTTCGTTCGTTCGTTCGTTCGTTCGTTCGTTCGTTCGTTCATTTATTTATTTATTTTATTGTTTATCCTTGTTGTTATTACATTTTTTAACAACAAGAGAAGGCGTCGACGCTAGCAAATATTTTGCTAAAACACTTGATATCTTTGTAGAAATATCGTGCCGCGAAGAGCCTTATATTCTTATAGTTTTGATGGAGGTGCCGGGTTAGGAGAGCCACCCCTGTGAGTGAAGCAAGCTCTGTCTTCTGAGCTCCAGGGTCACCAACATGGCTGTGTATCATCCTTGTAGAAGGGACTCGTGTCTACCAGAGGTCATGTTCGGTTTCAACCGTGAGACGTAATACAGACTGACGGACAGTCAAACAGGTGGACAAAAAAGGGGTCTCGGCTCCCTAACCACGGTTTACTAACACAATCCCTTGCACTTTCCAATATTCACGGAGATTACTTGCTGTAAATTATTTTACAGCGGTTGTCGATAAACTTGAATGTTGAACTTAATAGTCATCAGTCATCACAAATAATTAATTAAAAAATACTTTGTATGTGTGTCATCTATAGCTTTAACTGTTGCTGCAATAACTCTGACAAATGTGTACATCAAAATTAATAGAAAGCTAATGAAGTTTATAATGTACTTGGTTATTTTTAAATACAAACCATTCATGTGCATAACACTTATTTTCCTCGTTAAAGAAACAACAAATAATGAAGTACGCAAAGTTTCGCAATGACATGAAAATACATTTAGTAATTAAACGTGTTTGGGAAAAAATATTTACTGTTTGCGAAACAACTTGTATAATATATTGTCAAATGTGAGTTAAGACTGTTTATCATAACCTACTAAATGTTTTCATCAATAAACATTTAATATACTTAAGCCTTGCCTCCACGAACAGTAAAAATGTATTTTTATTTTTAAACGTCTTGGTTCCGCCACATCTATATAGTTTTTTAATAAGTTGCGTCACAAGGTATATAAAAGTTATGTTAGTAATTGCAATTAAACTAGACCTGTGTTTAATAACTTTTTGTCCTTAGATTGCACGTTTAATTAGGACATTCTTGATTAATAATATTAATCCGTAAAATAATGATACCTATTGGTAAATTGTTAACAAAGATTACTGTTAAGATTCGCGTTTAATTACATATCAGAGACGCCAATAAATGTAAAAAAAAAAATTATGGTCGAACAAGTTTAGTATATAATCAATTATAATTGTGTTGCGGCCATTTGGAGAGAGAAACAAGTTAAACATAAGTTATTAAAGGTATTTTTCTATAAGTGCGAATATACTGGACAACTTTCTTACAAGCTCAAGCGGCCTTGACGCTATATGAATACGCGGGCTGCAACACCGCAAGGAATACGCACAACCACCAAACATATTATACGCAGTACAAACAGTCAATAAAGCAGAAACTATAAAAGCGGGTACACCAATAATTGTATTTTTCTGTGTCCTGTCTTGTTCACTGTATCACATGAAATAAACCGTTGCATTGTGAACGATGTTAAACCGTAATATTGTAAGTCGTAACCTGAAATTATATCATATCCATGCACAACTAACGATTATTCTTTCTTCCTTTATTTAACGTCTATCCTATTCAGTTATAAAAAATTATTAACTAGGAAACGCTCAGTTGGACGCGTTGATAAGCGAGCACGTGCTATAGCTGCTAGACCCACATTGCACATAAAATTTATGGCGTTTGCGTTTCCAATATTATTTATTATTGCCAAGGTATTTGGGTAAACCCGTGTGTAAAAACCTTTACTTTGTGGATAAAATCCACCGCCATCTAGAGGAACTTGACTCCTTGGGAAAACTATTTAAACTCTTTGGTGACAATAATAGACTGCTTTCTCGAAAGTATTTTGATTACTTCTAGGTGGCAGTGTATTAGATAGAAACCTTCGCGCGTCTTTTCGTTGCCATGGCAACGTTACTTTTGTTATAATGTAATTTCCATCTACACTACTTATCGGATCAAAATAAAATTAACATATTCTTGACCGGACGGACATTCTAAATGATTTGGCTATCTCAGATTTTGTCGCCGGTTAGTTTGAAAAAAAAAAACTTTCGATTAACTTTAATGTAACTTTTTAACTTTTGAACGATTTTGCCACAAAACTAATGGCATTCAATCGAGAACAAAGCTTGCGGATGGTCAAAATTTCAACTCGATCCGAGCCTCCGTTCGAACGTTATGGCGAGACATACAAACAAACAAAAAAAAAAAAACAAACAAACAAACAAAACAAAAAAAAACAAAAACCAGTGACTAATTTTTTCCGGCAGAGTCATATGGAAACGCTCGCTTCGCTCGCTTAATAAAGAAGGACAACTAAATCACTATTCAAGCAACCAATCATTTGACGTAAAAATGAACCATAGTTGAGTAATTGATAGTTTAGTAATATTTAAAGAGGAGTAGAGATTTCAAATTAAAAAGAAAACGTCAGAAAATGCTTTGTTATTGAAACAACTATTAGAAACACAACTATATTTTAGCTGAAATTTGTCTGTTTCTTTGCAGGTGGTATTAAAGTCAGCTGTAGCACCTACAGCCAATAAGCATCTGCACCTGGACCTGGATAAGGAGTTGACTAAAAAGGTAAACTACAAAAGACAACTATTAATGACAATGCCTACAATAATAGGCTCGGTTGTGAGATTAATGTGGCCGTAACAGTTTCCCCAGAGCTATGGACATAGATTTTTCTCGAGGCTTTGCAAACCAGTATAATTATGAAAACCTAAACCACTTAGAAGTTGTAATTAATTTAACGCAAAATATATTAATTGGTCAGTAATCATTTTACTAAGAATGGTTACAAATGGTTAAAATCGTCGTATGTAATATTCAATGTTTTGTACGACAATTTTAAATCTCAAGGGTTCATTTTGAATGTTTGACCATTCGTGTAGGTGTAAAATGCTATTTAATCAACGAAGCAATTGAGAGTTTTGCTCAAGTATGATTGCAGACGACTTCAAGCAATCATAAGTAAATTTCGCATTATTCTCTCGCCAATTTTCATTCAACTGTTATCCGCACCAGTATTTTTGTCCATAATTTTTATGCAAGCTGCCAAAGTTCTCACTGCCGTGTGTAATTAGTAACTAGGAAACGCTCAATTGGACGCGTTGATAAGCGAGCACGTGCTATAGCTAGACCCACATTGCACATTTTTTAAATTTTAAAATTTACGACGTTCGCGTTTCCAGTATTATTTATTATTGCCAAGGTATTTGGGTAAACCCGTGTTTAAATCTTTACTTTAAAATCCACCGCCATCTAGAGGACCTTGACTCCTTGGGAAAACTTTTTAAACTCTTTGTTGATAATTAATAGACTGCTTCCTCAAAAGTATTTTGATTACTTCTAGGTGGCAGTGCATTAGAGACTTCGCGCGTCTTTTCGTTGCCATGGCAACGTTACTTTTGTTATAATGTAATTTCCATCTACACTACTTATCGGATCAAAATAAAATTAACATATTCGTGACCGGACGGACATTCTAAATGATTTGGCTATCTCAGATTTTGTCGCCGTTGAGTTTGAAAAAAAAACTTTCGATTAACTTTAATGTAACTTTTTAACTTTTTGAACGATTTTGCCACAAAACTAATGGCATTCAATCGAGAACAAAGCTTGCGGATGGTGAAAATTTCAACTCGATCCGAGCCTCCGTTCGACCGTTATCATGAGCCAAAAAAGCTGCACGACTTTCCGTTGCCATGGTAACCGTACTTTGTTATAATGTAATTTCCATCTACACTACTTATCGGATCAAAATAAAATTAACATATTCGTGACCGGACGGACATTCTAAATGATTTGGCCATCTCAGATTTTGTCGCCGTGAAGTTTGAAAAAAAAACTTGCGATTAACTTTAATGTAACTTTTTAACTTTTTGAACGATTTTGCCACAAAACTAATGGCATTCAATCGAGAACAAAGCTTGCGGATGGTGAAAATTTCAACTCGATCCGAGGCTCCGTTCGAACGTTATCGCGAGACATACAAACAAAAAAACAAACAAACAAACAAACAAAAAAAAACAAAAAAAAACAAAACCAGTGACTATTTTTTCCGGCAGAGTCAAATGGAAACGCTCGCTTCGCTCGCTTAACCACTCAGTCATCCAAGTAATAAGTGTCTTCAACTGCACTCTGAGGCTGTGCATACAGGTAATGTGATATATTTGCCTAGAGGATCCGGGAGACCCAGATGACGCGGGTAATCTCAGCGTGGCGTGTCCGCTCTATCGCTCTCAGATGAATCAGGGTCAGTGTCTGGGTAAAGACCGGTCACTCTAAGGGAAGTCCCTAGGTTGACCCGATGATTTATGTTTATGAGCGGGAGTATTTTAAGCTTTATTGCTACCAGGAACTCACCTAATAACTATCTCTGCTCTGGAAATGCATGCGGTTGCAAGAAAAACTTTCCTTCTTGAAGGAATCATTCTAAATGGGAAACTCATTAACTTGTTGTTGGGATGAGGTTAAATATAACTAATTTGTTGAACACTACTCTTTGAATAAATGGGAAATAATTTGTTACGTGTTAAAAGTGTGTTGGTCAAACTGAGATGTCAGTGTTTGTTTTTAACTGTTATATCGTTGGTACGTCAACCAGTAAATAAACCAGTGGACGACACCGAATTCTAAGTGTAAAATCTAAGAGAATATTTTTCATTTATTCGAAGAGAAATATGTATTGAGATATTGTTTTATTGACTTCACGAAAGGAACCGCTTCTCGTTTTGACTAGAAATGTGTCACTGTTGGGGTACAACGACGACTAGCTGTCAATGTCATACATGCACACATGACAAATAAAATACGTCAGTTTGAAAATACATAACTATGGGGCAGATGCAGATGATTTCATTCTCGCATTTACTTTTAATCTTACATGTCAAATGTTGTACAAATAAATTCAAATATTAATTAATAAATAAATATATATAATAATATTTTATGTCGATCCGTTTTTTTTCGTATCGAATAGATTTGGGTTCAGCTTCAGAAAAAATTGAGTAGACTACTTGTTGGTGTTGTCAAAACATTGAATAAATGTTGCATCGGTGGCATTGTTGATTTGCGCACAAATAAATTGTAATAATAGCAATATGGCTACATAAGTACACAATTACGTATACGTATACTACAAATCGATGTTTTGTCTTTTTGCTACAGACAATAACAATAACTTTATTCACCTTGACTCATACATTGCATAAGTATAACTCTTTTTAGAGAAAGTGAATAGCCTAGCCTATGGAGAGTAATACATAATTGTTAACAATTTTATAAAAAATATACATTAAAATATACATTTCATAATTTCATAATATCTTTCCTTCTATTTCTATACATAATACTTATTTTTTTTATTGAATTGTTTATTTATATTAAATTATATTCATGAAAATACATAGTAGTTTCAGGAGTGTGAAGGAAAGTTGAGTGTAAAGCTATGGGTGGGGTATTTATATTTTCGGGCACAAGATTAAGTTAAACGTCAGCTGGATGAAGGTATTCATTGATGGTGTAGAAGCAACGCTTTATAAGAAATGATTTCAATGTATATTTAAAAGAGTCTAGGGATTGTATATTTTTTAAATTTTTGGGGTATATGATTGAAGATTGTTAGACATTGGTAATGAGGTCCTTTGGAGAAACGCGTTGTATTATGAGTTGGGACATGAATTTTTGATTGCGATCGTGTATCATGGTCATGAATCGTTGAGTTTAATTTGAAGAGGTGAGGGTTTGATTTGACAAAGACTGCTGCAAGTTGTATCAAAGTACTTGCTAAGGTCAAGATTTTTTGGGTGGGGAAGATATTTCTGCACGAGGTACGCCAAGAGGCTCCTACTATAATTCGAATGGCCCGTTTTTGTAATCTAAAAACTCTTATAGCTTGTGGCGAGTTTCCCCAGAAAATAAGTCCGTATGATATGTGTGAGTGGATGTGAGCATGGTATATGAGAATAAGGACGTTGTGGCTGACTAGGGCTTTAATTCTTCTGAGGAGGAAACATCCACTCTTTATCTTTGAGCAAACAGCGTCTATGTGGTCTGTCCAATCAAGAGTGTCAGTCATATGTAGACCCAGGAACTTGATGGCGTCAGAGCAGGCAATGCTCTTAGATGAGATGCGAATGAGGAGGCTTTTGGTGGGTGGGAACTTGTGAGTGGAAGTTTAAATACACGTTTTTGACGGTTGAAGAGAAAGGAGGTTTTTGTTGCAGTATTGTGACATTATGGAAATTTGTTCGTTGGACATTTGTGAGAGTGGTGCTATTGTGCTGTGAGTATATGGCTGAAATCATCGACGTATTGTGTTAGTATACCAGTGGTGAAACATTCTGGCATATCGTTGACATAAAGGAGGAAGAAGGGTGGTCCAAGAATGGTTCCTTGTGGGACACCACTTTTTCAGGATCAGCGGTTGAGAATGAAAAGGGTGGTAGGTGTTATTTTTGAGTTTGCGGATTTCGACTATTTGAGACCGGTCAGATAGGTAAGAGGAGATCCAGGAGTGGGCCTGGCCTCTGATTCCCATTGATTCTAATTTGTATAGTAGGATAGAGTGATCGATGGTGTCAAATGCTTTACTAAGATCGTAAAAAATGCCTATGGGAACATCCCCTTTATCAAGTGCATCGTGGATAGTTGTAAGAAGTGAAAAAATAGCTGTGGTAGTTGATTTTAATTGAATATTATGTATATCGTGCGTTTGTTTTTTTAAGTGTGACATTTCTTTCGCGTTTGGTCTGATTTCCCGTCGAGTGTGGTCGAGTTCGCTTTATTATCGTGACATGCTCGTCTTCTGCTGGTAGTCAGCTTGTTAGTATACACGAGCCTGTGGTGTGAAAGTTACTCCGCCCTACAGAGTTTAAAGCACGTTGTTAGAATATGTTTAACATACGTTCCTAGGGTTAAGATATTCAATGCGAAGATTGTAGATGGCTGCAAGTGTAGATGACGAAAAATGAAATATATTCCATGCTTTATGCCGGATTGGAACCGGCATCCCTAAGAAAAATACAGTTTGGACTTAAACCCCAAACGATAATGAGCCACCGCGGTCTGTTTATATTTAAGGTTTAATTATTATTATTATTTATTATCTCTAACAACAGGTATTATAAATCCACAAGTGTTAGGTATAACTAAAACTAAACAATTAAAAAATATACAATTCAAAATAATACAAATACGTTACCTATACAAATCAATATGAACACTATAAAAATTAAGTACTATAAAATTAAGATTTTACAAGTATAAACAAGAAAAAATTGAGTAACAAAAGAATATATATAAAAAACGGCTAAAAGCCCAAGATGAATGAAGAAAAAATGAGGTTATAAAATACAAAACTGGTGAAAAGTTGATTAGGTGACAAGAGTGATGAGTCATGTTGGTAAACTGGCATAAACAGCTGCTTTAAATAATTGAAGTTTCATGTGGTTGATGTCAATTTCTGGATTAATGGTTAATAATTTGTTGTAGGTGTCTTGAATTCGGTTAATGGGGGAAAATTTAAAAACATCAATACGAGCACATGGAATTTTGAAGGGGATGTAATTTCTTGTAAATCTTGAAGGGATATGAAAGTTTATATTTTGAAGTAGGTCCGTGTCGATGAAGTTATGGAGAAGTTTGTAAAGGAAAATTACGTCGGTTGCACTACGTCGACTTTCTAGTGTTGGAATCAATTGTTGTTGACAAAGTGTAGCATAATGTGATCGGTGAAAATTTATATTATTTTGAAAACAAAGAAAACTTACAAATTTGTACTGAATACGTTCAATTTGCTTAATTTTTGTGACGTGATGTGGATTCCACACAATACTGGCGTAGTCAACGTGGGGTCGAATCACGAATACATACAGTTTTCTTGTAGTTCTGGGTGAGAAGTTAGCGGTACAATTTCGTTTGATAAACCCAAGAATTCGTAGTGCTTTTTTAAAACAAACAAAGTATCTAAGAATCAAAATTTCACTTTGTCTTCTATGTGTGCCAAAATTATGTAAATCGTTTAGCCAGATAGCCACCTTTTTGGTATTTATACAAATAAGATAAGTTAATGCTTATAATCTACCTGCAGTTCGTCATTAACTTAAACTGAATGGGTTTGGATATAGAAATGGAATACTTACTTTAAAATATCACCTGTAATTTTGAGAAAATCGAACCCAAAATAAGTTTATTCATTTTGTTTTATCATCTTACTCCGGATAAGCAAGGCGGTTTGCAAATAATATTAATGATTTGTTGTCAATCTCTTAGTAGTTAACATAGTCATTCTTCAACAGGTTAATGTGTGTTTAAATGTAAGGAACGGCATTGTTTGTTCGGAAACTTATCTCGCAAGTTAAGGACCTTGTTAATTTGTTCTGAACGGTCCATCCACAGCGTTATCCTAGTAGGTTAAATTATTCGACAGCTGTTAGTAGTTTTCCGGTGTTTGGCAACAAACACCTAACTTTACAAACAGTGCGTGTAATAAATACACAAACTGACTCGCGCACTCGGTCAACCAACCAAACAAGTCTAAACATCAGCTGGGATAAAATGCAGCCGCTGCTAGGAAACTGGTTTGGTAGCAGCATAACGGCACTTGCCACACACTTGGCACCTAGAAAGAAGTTGCACATGGATAAAGTGTGCACCTAGACCTATGACCAATCAATCTAGCACCTACCTAAAGCACCTTGAACGAAAAAATCTAAATAGGTTAATTGGTTGGTTGCCAATAAGAACTTGACAACATTGCGATGTGGATTCTTAACGTGTAGCATTGCGAGAAAGGGAGCATTACATATCGGAATACTCTGTTTCTTATCGGTTGTTGTTGTTGTTGTTGTCGTCGTCGTCGTCGTCGTCGTCGTCGTCGTCGTCGTCGTCGTCGTCGTCGTCGTTGTCGTTGTCGTTGTCGTTGTCGTTGTCGTTGTCGTTGTCGTTGTCGTTGTCGTTGTCGTTGTTGTCATTTTTATTGTTGTTTTACGGCACATTTCGTCACTTGATAGTCCAACAAGACTCGTGATTATTCGTGGATGATTCGATCATGGCAAATGATTACAATAATTATTCCCGAAATTTATTCGCAAAATGGTAATTATTAACGAAAACAAATTTTGGTTTATTCGAATTATAAATTTATATAAGACGCATCAGTGCCCAGGTACGCCTATGTGTGTTCTAGCAATCTCATTGACGTGGCTCAATTTCCCGAAAACAGCATTTAACATCCTTCATGAAATTGAAGTATGTTTGTATTTTATAAACTTGGATATAGTTTCAATATTGTGATTAACACTAGAATCATAAACACTACAAACTCTCGCAAAGAATATCAATCAACCAAGAGTCGGATATAAAACGTCTTTATCTTGACATCATTTCATAATTCATGTTACATTCGTTAATAAATGAGTGGACATGATGGATAACAAGATCACTGAACGTCCAACAATGTTTTCGCCATATCATTATATTACTTTTTCAGGTGCGCATATTTATCTCAGTATGTATTTGTTACTAAAAAAAAAAATAGGGGTATATAATAATACTTAACGATTTCATTAGTTTCATACTCATATCGTATAAGTCTCAGCATGTAAGATGAAACTATCCTGTCACATGTCAACAGTTAAATTGAGATCGACGTTACATATTTATTCACTGCGTGAAAATGTAAAGGGGATTGGGAGAGAAGAATCCTCCTCACCCCTCTCCCCCCCCCCCCCCTCACCATCTCGGGTAGTAAATAAATTAAATAAACTTTTGCTCCTTTCTTCGGTAGAAAATAATGTTTTACTATCGAAATATTTCGTAAGGTTTCACCATCCTTCGACTGATATATATCTTATCCTTCTACTGACAGATATGCAATAATCATCTTGTTTTTTGAAATACCATTCGAAAATCTGTACACAATTTCGAAAATAAATATCAGTGTATATCATGATATTACGTACGTTTTCTTACGTGAAACCAGATCTAAACTCGATGAGGTTATGTGTGCCAACATGGCTGTACATTACACCTTGCTAGTAATTATACCGAGTAAATCGAATCCTTCCTTACTGGTACATGACCCATCACACATTTATGTTCTTCTAGCCTCTCGTATGTGTACAAATCTCTGGTAATAAACATTCCTACACGCTAAATTATTTGAGTGGTTTTGTTTCACTCAATACGCCGAGCGGATGGTCACTTCACTCGTTTTGAGTGTTAGCCCACTCAATTTAACTGGAATTGTCACTCGATGTATTGGGTGATCATTATTTAGCTCAAATGTGCTGAGTGACCGTGTGACACCGCTCTTTAGTTAGCGATGTTGAGTCAATAGTGAGCGATGCATAAAGCTTGTTCAAGGGATTAGTGTTGATATTTATCTAAGGGATGAATGGGGCTTCTTCTTATTGTATGTCTACTGTATTGTCCTGATCGGTGCCAAGTCTAGGAGATGAATAGCAGAGATTTTACCGGCGACGTTTCAAACATGTCACTGGTGATTGCTTTTCATATACTCATGGCAAAGAACGAGGTAGGGCATTCCAATATATATCAACGGTCCTCTGACCACGCCCGGCATCGTCGAAACCAACTCGTCAGTGTGTGTTAATTCGTGACCGTGTGCGCATTGCCAGTGTAAGTCTTCTAGCAAAAATGGTTGTGACTGGTGTAGTGATGAAGTGTTCAACGTTCTAATAGAAAGGGCATTTTCTGCAGAAAACGCCGAAAAGCAAAAGGTAAATGTCGACATCTGTTGTACTTCTATATGCACGAATAGTTCATTGTGTTTTCATTGTTTTAGTTGAAAACAACATAATATTTCATGTGTAGGCCTATATCATGTGCTGTAGGCCTAGATAATAATGCATATTATTTTATGCATGCCTTTTCATGGCGTCCACAGTGAGGAGAGAGAACGCAGTCGTCCATCTACATATTATTACCGTGATGTTTGCATACAGCTGCTTTAGTTAAGTTAGTTTGTCTAAATTTTGAGTGATTTTAGCTTCTGTTTGAGTTATTAATAGCCTGAGTAGAGAGTATCTTTAAAGCCAAAATATCGCTATTATTTGAGTGAATTTCGATCTTTTATTAGCGATTATCACCCTTATTTCAGAGTGAAAATTTCGCTCTATAATTGAGTGGAATTATTTCACTCAATTCTAGGAGTGGTGGTCACTCAGAAAGAGTGGTGCAAATACAAGCTAAAAAAGGAGCGAAATTTCACTCGATTTGAGTGTTTTTCCGCTCTTTTAATTTAGAGTGTAGGTCACTTCCTTTCCGAGCGACCTGTTCGACTCTTATTGACTAATATGCAAATAAGATCATTGACTTTTTCTCCTACTTGTGTCATCAAACATCTATGTCAGCTAACACTAAGTCACGTCTATGAAGTAATTACCATAATCTTATATCTAGGCTGAGGAGCCCATAGAGTTCAGTTGAACGAACTGTTAGTTATGCACGGGAATTAAACGAATATTTTGAAACGATCAATAAAACATTTGGTAACCTATATGTTGGATAGATATATTTATTAAATTTTCTTTGAATTACATCACAATAAGGTGGCATACAATACTGTTACAACCAAAGTGAGACTTTGTGTGGCTTGTTGGTCTTGTGGTTAGCGGCTCTGCTTCCAATGCAGGAACGATTCCTGTTATTGGCTGAAGTTTTTCCACTTCTGATGTGGACTTAAGTTTTACTCCATGAGGCCTCAGTCAGAAAGAGTTTAGCTTACAACGCCAAAGTTATAGGGCTACATCTTAATTAAAAACCAAAGTTATGAAATTCAAAAGTTAACATATTGGAGAAACGAAGTTGGTGAATGGTTATCAAATGATGCTGCACAATAATTTGATAGAAAAGCGTTAGTAATAACAAGATTTTAAATATATTTTCAATGAAAAATTTTGCAATGGTTCTTAAAATCAACATTGAAATGAAATGTCTGGACATCTTCACTTTGTCTCCTATTCTGCACCATCTCATCTGTACCACACAAACCTTTCGTTTACTTTCAGCTTCCAACGTGTTAAGCTCGCACGCGTCATATAATTGTCTTGTATTTACCGCTCGACACACCTAGAATCAGCTGATAGTTGATCCGGGCGCACGCTAAGAAAACTTGTCATGAGACCGCAGACAAAATGAGGCCATTAAAAAAACATTGCAAACAATAAATGAATGCAAGGTTAGGATAAAATTCCAATCACTTGCGAGAGTTAAGTTCAAGAGTGACAAAGTTTTGAACGTCACACTAGGCCCAGTTGCATGGCAATGAGGCTGGTACATGGGCGGGCTACATAATTATAGATTGGATTGATTGAATATTGCTTAGCGTCTCAAATTAATGCACTTTGGCTTTTCGAGACGATGAGTGGTGATAGATGAGGGTGAAGTATGAACAGAAGGGAGGAGGGAAACCCGGGACCGGTACGTTGCCTACTCCTTTCGAAAAGTACACAAGGGGACCAACGGCTTAACGTTCCATCCGAAAGGACGGTGTAACCTTGACAGTCATTTAGGTTCCTCCACTAACCCGGACTGCCGAGCAGAAGACGAGGAGAACGAAGCCGTTACACTAGCTCTCGAACCCTTCATCTGCTCTAACTAGCGGTATACCTGAGTTTCAGGGCAGAGCGTTCACCCACTCTACTCCTGACCACGCCCGAGTTTGCTTAACTTTGGTGTTCGAATGGGAACCGGTTAAACTACTACATAATAATAAGCACGGTAAGGGAGTTTTTGAAATAGGGAACGAAACGACTTTATCAATAGATTGTCGTAAAAAACAAAATCTGATCTATCATTGAAGTTTCTTCAGCATGTGCCACAAGTAGAAACATGAACTTTTAGAAAGGCTGTGTTGTCAATTCCGTTGACCCCATTATCACCAAAACATTTTATATCACACTTGTTGAAGGGAAATATTAACGCAAAACTCATGCCAATCGAAGGTTGTATTCGGTTTTTAAATGAAACGTGATAAACGCACAGATGGACACATAGAAAAGTGATAAATGCATGTTTGGAAGCTTCTCTACCAAATTAAACCGATATGAAAAATAATTTCAAAAACCATATTTAAAATAACATTTTACATATTTTATTATTTCAAATTACCTGCATTTCATAGATACTAGAGTATTATTTCAACCTAAAATAAACCATTTATTTAATGTCTTGTATAACTGTGCATAAATAAAACCAAACAAGCAGGAGTCATACTTTAGACGTCTATAATCTGAGCATGAGTACATCCGATTCAATTGTGGAAGCTGGCATTTATCAGCCATTTCAGGTAGTGTGCTCCACATTTTTCAAAACTCTGATAACTGTTGGTGCTTGTCGTTTACTTTTAAATTAATATCATGATGATATTATTCGAGACAATGACGATATAGTGAGGAATTAAGTTGGAATTATGCAGGATAAATCCCACTACCCATTGTTCCTAATGCTTTTGACCCGCGCCCAAACTGATTGTTATCGTAGGCCGTAGGCGGGTATTGTTTGTGTGCCATTTTCGGAAAGAAGTGCGAAATCAAAAATTAACAAATGGTCCAGAAACTCCTCCCTTTTATAATTTGTTTCATAATATTGTTCTGCGGCGACATGAATGTTGTTTGCAATGTATATCATATCTGTTGTATTCTACTCACCGATAAACTTGGTTTTATACTAAAGAACCAGGCTTGTTTTTGTAAGCTAGACAACGAATACACGGGAAAAAAGTCTATAAACATACATAGAATGCAATTTCTCCACTTAACATTCTGTTGTTTTACCCTTGGGCGTTAAAACCAGACAATCTCTGATGTTCTCAGGTCAAATTTGAATTTTATGCTTAACGGAGGCCTCGAGATATCAAATTAAACTTTCATAAATACCTATAGTAAATGTGTGCTCTGTACGATTGGTGCCTTTCGACAAACAAGTTCAGACAAAAATAAATAAATAACATAAATTGTATTTAGAGTCTACCCATCACTCAGTTATATAACTGATTTTCAGTGGGGAACTTTAAATCAAAACGACTAAGCCAACCCTGCATGCCCCGACCCAATCGACGAGTGAGCAATAACCAACCAAAGATCGTTATAGTTTAATAGGAAATAGAGCAATCAGTGGTATGGACAGTGCGAACATACGCGAATCAACGCCAGAATCAATAAGGCCGATTCAGCACAACTCTGAATTTATTATGTGCTTCGTTGCTAGGACGGCTCCAAAGTCACCGACAACAGCTAATAAAGAGGACTTAACCTTAGCATTCACATTAATGCCTTTCACACACGCCTTCTCGTCGACTAACTCTATGAATGTGATGTTCTCTTGTTGTCTTTTGTTGTAACTCTGTAATCAGTAATCAGTGTGTCAGGCAATACAAAGGGACCACGTGTGCTCTGCATTAGCCTTCCTGCCCTCTTCCTGCCCTATGGACAGGTAAAATTCGTTAAAATAAATAATAAATTAACGACTAGAGAAAGCTCAAAACAACTTTCAATCTGGATTACCGGTGGTGGGAATCAAACCAGAGACCTCACAGATCAAGAGTGTCACGTGGTACGCTTGAGCTACCTCTATCGGTTACATACCACGGTATCTCTTCCTTATCCCACTGAAAATCAGTTGTGTGACTGAGTGGGTAGACTCTAAATAAGGATTTTTTTACGTCATGATTATTTTCAATATTTTATAACCTAATTGGGCCTTTACCCGATTTAATAATCATTATTCAAAACCCCATCTGAATGTCTCGATTAGCCGAGTTGCATCAATGAAAAGAGTATCCCCACAACAGTTTCGTTAGATTACGCCGAGTACATCACCTTCCTCGCCTCTCTCGTCTCTCGTGCGTATACGCCAGAATGTGCGAGATGCGATCATCACGTCGTCCTACATCGCATCGGTCACACCCGGCTATAAATTTGATTCAATTTAAGGTTTCGCGTCGAAGACCCACTTTTCCTTGTCGATGAGCTACATCGTCCGCCGGTGATGTCTTCTCACTAGCTAGCTATCAGGTTTGCCGAAACAAGTGCAGAGAAACCGAACGAACGACGCGTTGGGTTTGGCTAGAGATGTCTACAGAAGGTGTTTTAACGGTGTCTACGGTTTGAGGCAAATAAACTCGCATTCTTCAAGTCGAGATGTTTGGAGAAGGGGAACCTATGTTTTCACAAATATGTGGGCTTGTGGACGTACTAGGCAATTATTTAATTTGTATTTAAAACAATTACGAATTGGATATTTATTTATTACCTACAATTAGCTTTGATATGCAATGCATACAGACACTAACCAGTACATTCTCACAGCCCCACAATAATACACTCCAAAACCTTTTCAAACGAACGTAATTCTATTTAGGTACATCTTAAGGAATTACTTTCTTTAATGTTTGTGGATAATTTTCATCAGTGTTCATTAATTTTTATGGAATCAATCATAGAGAAAAAACATTTTTATTTAGGAGTTAAAAACAATATCTCTTGTGCATATTAACCTGGAACTGGTGAGTGGTGACCATTGGATATATTGAAAAGGAATATGTCACAAGGGCCATACATCGCAATATAATGCAAGAGTGAACTCATTTGATGCATGTAAATGCTAATTTTTAGTGACACTGAACATCAACATGGCAAGTTTATTAAGCACATCCATAAGTTGTTTATTAGATTATTGTTAATGTTTTTATATTTTGTTTGATATATTGATTTCATTTCGTATTTTAAATTTGAGTTGTTACTATACTAGGAAAGTTCCAGAGAATCTTTATTCCGAATGCGATATTAGAACACACGACCCTAAAATTCACTTCAGAAGCAATTAATAAATTTCACTTGTGTGGGATTCAGCCAATGTTTTTACATTATTTAAACTTATTGTAACCGCAAATGGAAGTCGTCATTGGTTACTATATGCGGCCTCTTTGAGACTTCATACAACCAAGGTTGTGGTTTGAGAATGTAGATCACGAACTTACGTGTATAGTATCCATATTTGTTCAACAGTTATAATTGGTTTTCAGCGTATTTCACTAACCTCGTCAACCTCTGAACACATCGGAATTATAATCTTTAATTCCCTTAATGTTAAACTTTGGTATTCTTGACGAGTTAGAGGAATTGTTGGTGGCTGTGAATATATGTGGGTGGTGGCATGGTGGTTTTCGATCGTATTAATTAATATATTGGAATTATTTGCAGAGAAGCTTTAGAAATATATTCTTGTGTTGCAAGAGTGCTGCTATAGAAGCTTAGAGAACTAAATATCCATTTTTACAGTCAGAATTACTGAATTAACTTGTAGTTTTCATTCGTCACAGGCGAACTGGCGATTAGTTACAATTAACAGCCATAGACGTTCCATCCTAACTACTCTAGCACTATAATTACCTACTCATTTTATTCGGGAGCGAAGCTCTCCCATGAACACCACCTTTCCGTCCGTCTGTGCGTGAATCTCGTCTCACGATAAAAACCGAACATGACCTCCGATTGTCTTTCTTGGCAATGCCCTTACAAGGTTGATACAGTTTGTTTTTTGGGATATAGGTCTCCTGGGGGGGGGGGGGCCTTGCCTCTTTCAAAGGTGTGATATATATATATATATATATATATATATATATATATATATTTAACTCGGAAACTCGAAAGAATTTCATTATGTCACATTATATCCGAGAAAATCTACGTAAAAACATATTTAACTCGGAAACTCGAGAGATTTTCATTATGTCATATATATATATATATATATATATTAAACCGGCACCTCCACCAAAGCGAGAGTACGTTGGAAGGATCGTTGTATTAGTAGGCTTCGCTTCCTTACGTGTGCATTTTTATTTAGTTAGCATATTTTTCCCAATTTGTTGCAAACAATTATTTACGCCACAACAGACACTCCACAAAAGTTTTATAAAGTTCTAGACAGAAATTTCATGTTTACATAAAAAGTGTGTGTGCGTGCGGATGTAATTGAAACCGATAGCATTTTAATTGGTACCAGTTGTCCTGGCTGTATTATCATCAGAGATTTATAAGTTTATTCATATTTTTATACCTCTTTAAACTAAAAATAAATAAAAATAATAATCATTATTGTTATCGGACATGTCAACCGCCTGGCTACATCCGTGTGCATGCACTGGCTAGGCAATATACGTAAAGCAATTCTTGCATTTGTCCACGCTTGTTAAAAGGCAGCTTGCAAGTTGTAATACAGAATAAATACAAAACGTCACCGACACAAAAGTGTATGTAACATAAAAAGTGTACTGTACTTTATTCCCATGATCCTGTTACATCGTTAAGTCTCTAAGCTGGTTCAAAAAGGAGGGACTAATAATACGGTGTGTCCAATATGAACGTCTCAACAAACTATATTGCACACTGATTAATCGCTAACCCAATGATGTATTGAGCTTTGACCTAGTCGCCAGCGGCAAGAAATCCTAACGTGTTCACATGTACATGCTACAGGTTGGCCAAATTAATCAAAGTAACCGATAACTATTTTTATTGACGTGTGTACCACTTTGCGAAATTACTCAACATTAACATAGTGCAGCGTCATTGGGTATTGTGAAGCTTGAGCCATTTCGTTTTCTTTCTACAGCCATGAAACAAAACGAAACGTGTATTACAACACATGTGCAATATGCCAGACACCATTAGTTATCCGAAACAAGTGATGCAGTACTGCAACAAATTATTAGTTATTGACACATAAATTGACATCAACCACGTGAAACTTCATTCGTATAAAGCAGCTGTTTATGCCACTCATTTATCACCCTTTATCAACTTTTCCTTTTCACCAGTTTTGTATTTTAAAACATCAGTTAATTTTTCTTCATTTTAATTTTTCAGACATTTGTTTTTAAATATTTATACTTTTGTTATTCAAATTGTTCTTATTATATATGTTGTATAGTTTTAATTTTATAGTACTTGTTCGTGAATTTAATGATTTGTATAATATTTGTATTTGTTGTTTGTTTAGTTTTAGTAAAGCTGACACTTGTGGTTTAAATACCTGGTGTTAAGGTAAATAAATATTATATCATTGAGTATAGATTCATTGTAATAATCTATGCTCAATGGTACTATCACTAGGAACGAACGCGGTTATCGAAGAAAGAGTTCTTGCCAGGGGTAATCCTGTCTGAAGGTTTTTAACATTAGGATTATTGTGTATTTATTTTTACAAAGGATGCTAAATACCATACCCAAAAACAAACCTACACAATTTAACTCCGACTTGTAACCTTGAGCTATACATAATTTGTTTCAGATTTATGCATATTTAGAAATGTTCAAGTATATATATTTGGAGATAGAATCAATTACATTAATACAAGCACTTATCTAGCATAGGAAATATGAGAAACATTTCTTTGTTCGGGCCTACTTACGAAAAATATTTGTTGCCAAGTGTAAAGCCTAATAAGGAGAATCCAGAAGCAATTAAAATAAATCAGAAACTGGGAAAGCTTAGGGTGGATGCGTAAAGCATTTTTTTATTTAACGTGTATCCTATATTCAGTTATAAAAACTGATTTACAAAATAATGAGGACTGAATAATTATTTTTCGTATTATTATTTCAGTGGTCACTCAATACCATTGTTTCCGAATAGAGATAACAATTATAATTACAAGTGTTTTATTTATTATTTATTTATTTATTTATTTATTTAACGTCTATCCTATTCAGTTATAAAAACTGATTTACAAGGAGGAAGAGTGTAAAATTAAAGTTGTATGTGTACAATAAAACTTAACTTCTAACTAGACCGCGTAATACGAACTAATCATTATTAAATAACTCGGTGAATAAGTAACTTTTTAATCGGAAAAGTTTTGCCCTACCTTGTGTACAACGCTAATTGATCCTATACGGACGCTATTTTGAACTTTATGACATCCAATCTGTTTTTATTTGTCGGTCACTCCCTAGATTTTACAATTACATGTGGTCGAGTGAAGAGTAATTTCAGCTGATTGGGTAATAAAGTAAACGGTAGTTTTAATTTTAATATTTTACTGCAATACTCTATTTAACGGTAATTAAATCACTTCACAAAAATAACTAGCACACAATTGAGTTGGCCTGCAACTGAAGGTATACTTTAAAAGTGCGCGCACATTCTATAGCATAATACCAATCTAATTTGACCCTTTGAAAATTATATCTCGCATAACTGTGATTTTACAAGAATTTGTTACAGATTTTATGTTCTTAAGTCGAATATGACATGCTAATGTTTCGTTTTTCATTACCAGAGAGCATTGCACCGTTCTAAAACGACCTATTTGCTACTTTTCTCTTGGAACCAAAAAAATATGCGACCTCAAATCACACCCTTTTGGTATCGACATATTATTATTATTGATTGTTACTAAACCGAGTGCCTAGATTTAAATCAAAATTAATGTGTGTACAGAAAAGATCAATGTTATTATCCATGGATAATTTGACGAGTAGACTGCGTCAATAATTGTTTTTTACTAATTTTTGTATTTGGGGGTTTCTTATTACCAGAATTCTCCAAGGTCACGGTATCTATGGCCTTGGGGCTATGAATATTATTCGCATGAGAGATTTGGCTTATTATTTGGGGAAAACTACGAAGTTTGGTTATTTTCCCCTGACAATGGGGAACGGGTAAATTCATAACTAAATAGCATGCAGATTTTTTTTAAATTTAGGGATGAATATACCCCTTAAAACTTACCCCGTTAACTGTAGTAACCCGCTGCACCCCCAAGTCGTTGTTTATCTTCTCTCCCTGAATGACAGACCGAGGGATGCCGTTGACCTTGGAGACGGTCTGCACCCCTAGAAGGTTGGTACTTCTTGACCCCAGGGTTGACCTCCGCTTCGAGGTGTCCTCTGTTGAGAGCGACTGGGGGAACCCTAGCTCGTCACCAACACTGAAACCTGGAACAAAACACTTTTTAGTAAGGATGCCCGGCCGCTGTAGTGTACAGTGAACACATCGGTTTTATCCTCGTTACGAAGAGGTTGTTACGACGATAGGATTATTGTGAAGAGAATGTCCAAGGGTTGTTTAAGAGAACTCAATCCTTGCATCTGCCTTAACGACTGAGAAAACCTTGGAAAAACTTTCAGACAGGATTGCTGCTGGCGGGATTTAACACATGACCTTCCGAATCAGGGCCCACACATTACATTAAATGACATGAGCTATTACTGTCGGCCAGTCAGATATTCGCAAGATACTTTAGCCTATACTAGAGCAAGAGGATATTTAGTATTAGAACGGGAGGTTCTAAATTTATGTGATTCGCCAGAATAATAATTAATTATTATAAATGAAAATTATCACGATTAGTATATGTTGTGGGAAATACTTGGAATGATTGCTATTGCTTCAGTAAATATTTTGAATTTTTTTAATAGACTATGAAAAGTGGTTTAAATTTGAGAACCTTGTTACAATAAATAAAACTGCAGGCATACTAAATATATTAGAAATGTATATTATAAAGGGAATACAACAGTCATATTTGTGTTTAGAAACATCTACAAAACTAATGCGACTGGTTGTTAAGATAGAAAGTCTTATGATGAGTTATGACTATGAGGCAGGATGGACTCATCAAATCGGATCGAACTGAGCCTAAATGTTCTTAAGGTAGTTATTAATACATCATATTTAGTTTTGACTAAAAACGTTAAAACTAATGCGACTGGTTGTTTAGATAGAAAGTCTTATGAGTTATGACTATGAGGCAGGATGGACTCATCAAATCGGATCGAACTGAGCCTAAATGTTCTTAAGGTAGTTATTAATTAATACATCACATTTAATTTATTTTGACTGAAAACGTTTAATTTTAGGTTCCCATGTCGAAGGAGGTAACGTTAATTATACGGTTGAGACGATAGATCACTGTTTACCTAAATGAAGTCACTACATCCATGATGAAGTTATCCTCTCGCAATATTCGTAAATAATGACAGCACTTTACATGAGCAACTCACGCGGACTGCGAGTGATTCGACGCCAAATTAAGATGTAGTCGCCAGAAAACACTGTAATTTCACCCACGGAATCCTATTGATGCGTGGTCGAAACTAATTAACACCACACGATTCGCAACTTATCATTTCGATTGGTAATTCGATACTCGTCCTAAAGACATTCCTTAGTTCTAGGTCTGCAGACGATCAACTGTTGACTGTGGTATTGTATCATGTTAAATAATAACAATGAATGTAAACCCTTTTCGAGGTATCGTTGGACAATTCAGTAAACCATACATTTTATAAATTTGCAATGAAAACACTACATTTTAAAACTTAATTGCAAATTATTTCAAATTTCAAGATATTATTTTCAAATTACGAAAATTTCCAAATACATAACATGAAAGCGATTTCCGTCTTGTACAATTTTCTCATTTGCATTATAGGAATTACGGCAAGTCATTAAACCAAGGTGTTGGCTTTAAAAAGGAAATATTGCATCTTAACAAGATTTTGGAAATCAAATCGTCAACATTTTAACGGTTATGGTTGAGTTTGAATTAAATTAAATTTTAGTGGTTTTATTCTGAACATCGTAACAAAGGTCATTTTCTCAATATTATCATATCTACCAACTTTTGGTTTGCCGGTATTTTCGTAATTTGAATAAGAAAAAAGTTTAACAATTTTTAAACAAAACGTGATATTATTCAAGGATAAATAATAAATCAAAATAATGCTCATTTACTATAATTTCAGTTCACGGCAGCGTTTGAACTTACGTATTTTTTTATTTGGTTATCCAATTCAAAATTTACGAAATATTTAACAGAAACAAAAAACAAAAATATGTTCGGTGCCCTTAAGTTTCTGAATGAAGGGTTGTGCCACATACGAAATATAGGAGAGCTGTGTAAAAGTTGAGAGCATGAGGAATGGCTGTGTGCCAGGATAAGGATGAACGAGCCTGCAGGACTCATTTACCAGGCAGGTTGTGATGCAAGAATATCTTTGTTGGAACGGTGGAATAATGGTAATAGGTTTATGAGTATATTTACTGCTAAGAGGGCAATAAAATATTAAATTTTGTAATGAGGAATGAATACATTATTTTGGAAAAATAAAACGGTAAAAATTTGAAATTGGATCTTTTACAAGTATCACAATATTTATGATGTAGCTAATAAAGTATTCTAAGAAATGTGTTTGTGTCGTCTGTAAGAGTATGACGGACCTAGCCTGTGGACAGTATAATGCTAATATGGTAGACACTAACCCCTAGTCTAGCTCGTAGTCTAACTCCTAGTTTCCCCACTCACCTAACTCACAGCTCACTGCCGCCTGCTTGTGACGATACTTTTATAATTGATCAGTCATGCTCGTGTTTTTCTTTGTTTTTTTTTGTTTTTTTCTTCAGAAAAATACATTGTTTTTAGCCTTTAAATTAATAAAAGTCATCAAATTTCAGCAAAATTGTTAATTCTGTATACATAACACATGGTCAAAATATGGAACAATGAAATAAATTTAAATTTGGTTGGCCTGTTTACATCAAAACAAGCTCAAAGCTCAATTCAACCGGATTCTGGCATTTTATTGGCACAACAATTTTTTTTTTAAATAAAATTTATCTACATTATTTTGTGAAAACAAGATAGCTTGTCATTTATTTTGTTGTATATCTAGGTACAAACGACAGAAATATAGTTTTCTTGTGGATTATCTGTGAACATCAATCCGCGTACATGATTTCTTCACAGTGCCTGGCACCGTATTCTGATCCATCTGTGTGTGGAGGAATTTACAAATAATTTCACCAAGAATTGAACTGGCTTAAAGATATCTATTGCTCCCAATAACGTAGTTAGAAGGTAGAAAAATAAACTAGCAAAAACTCTAAACTGGACTCTCTTTTTACAACTTGCCGCGAACTAAAAAGTGTATTAATGGGTAGTCTTGCAATACTCAATCCGGTTTTCTGTCTTGAATTTCTTCGATTGCAGATTGTTAAATCATGCTCTTGTATTAAATTTAAAAATTTAATAGAGTAGAATTATTAAACAATAATAATTACACAACACAATCAATAATTCGCTATTTTTTCATCGCATACCAAACTCATTTGATTTGACTCGGTGTAAAGCAACCAAAACCGAAAATCTTTATGCTTGGCAATAATGTGTTGGGAAATTGTGAATTGGGCTTAATCTGCAATATTGTATTGTGCGATATGATATTGGCTTGCAGTTAGACATTATAAATTGTCTATGAAGTAAGCCTACATCCTGCGACATAAACAAACTCGGAAAATATTACTATACATTCTTTTTTAAATTAATTTCATTTTATAACTAGTTATTGTTATGTCAAAGGCATAAGACCTATGTGTAAATTGAATCATAAATAAAATTAAGTTGGTGTGTATATAAAAAAGTCTGTGGACGATTTTTTATAATGTTAGATAACGTATAGAAATTACTTTAATAATATGTTGGCATTCATTAGTATTTTGACGTAGTGCATGCCTTGAAACTGTTTTGGATCGTACAATTACAACAGTGGCGACATGCTTTACATTAACAAGAAAATTGTGATGCAATTTTAAAATTGCATTTGTTAAATATATACAATGAACGGCAGATTAATGCAGATTATATTGTAATGTAAATGCGGGAAAATGTATTGTCCTCCTTTTAAATACGTGTTTATAACTAAATATGTCCTGTATTGCTGTATATTATAATAAAATAGTAAAACAATGTTTTGCGCGTGTATTCATATTATATTCGACACAAAATGATCTATATACAATGCTGAGCAGATCCTACAATGCTTATATTGATGGCTGATGAAAGGCGCTTGTAACATGAGATTCGCATCCTAATTTCTTGTGTGAGTTGTTCTTATAGTAGGTCGTACTTTCGAATATTTCTTCATTGGAGGCTGATTTGAACATATGTTTACACTTGATCAATTGTAATTGAATAACTGAAAACACCATCCATGCCTAATGTTAATATTCACAATTATAAAAGTGTACACAACATTACAGACATGTACTATACTTGGCACATTACCTACACAAGTACCTTTCCGTACTGTCATTGTATTGGAAAGTAATTGGTAGTAATCTGTTGTATTGCATGATAAGCTTTACGACGAACACCGGCATTGGAATGAGTGTTAATGATCAATCTTAAGGATTTCACATTTAATTAACACAAAGTTGACCTACTTATAGCAAGGTGTCTGTTAACGGGTCATATGTCAATACGTTATGCGTATAATGTGTGAGGCGTAAGTTGGGTGCAAAACACAATGTCTTGATGATGAAAGAGAAGTCAGAGTTTTATCATAGTTATGTATTTTAAACAACAGTCATGCGCAGTCGTAATTATTGATGTCAGAGGTGTTCGTTTACTTTTTCATCTTAGTTTCTTAGGTGCTTCTTGAAGATCAGGAGATGAAGGAAATTGCGAAATAAATGTGTTATTAACTCTTAGTCTTAACGATACAAAAAGTACTGTTTCACCATCATCCCATAAGGATTAGACGTCGTACATTGAATATATTGTTTCAGAATTGTGTAACAGAGAATTTAAAATACATGTCGTCAGTAAATTAGTAACGATATAATAAGGCAAGTATTGGCTACGCAATGCAATCAAAAATTACTTGCACGACATAAAATGTGTATGTACAGCATCGATCATAAGTAAATCAGGGGGTCTAGTTGTATTGTATCTACTATAGCCAGCAATTAATTTACTTTTTATCAAGAGTGTACTTATAAACTAGGGAAACGCCAAAGTCGTTGTTGGACGAGTGAGTGAGCCATGTGTTGAGTACGCGGGAACATTTGCATTAGGTTTGATTATAATATACGTATAAATAATCGGGTATTTTAGTTTAGGTCATAGTTTAGCCCATAATGCTCCACTGTAGCCTATGATAGGCTAGGAGGCCTTAGGTAGGGGGAAGAAAATGAATGTTAGTAAGTACTCAACACATGGCTCACTCACTCGTCTAACAACGACTTTGGCGTTTCCCTAGTTATTCCTGTTTGATCTTTAATTGTTTGTACCAAGGCAGTGATCAAGATCCACGAATCTCAATGGAGTTTCTACAAACCATGGATGTTACTATTCTAAGTCCATGCACAAACCAATAGTATTTTCTGTCGTTAAACGCAAATTTGTAAAGTATAAAAAATTACAAAAGACATAAAAATTATATGGGATTATTCATGTACATCGTACTTTATTTCGCATGCCAACCATCTAGATTAATAATATTAATTACAAATAAATTATTTCTGTAGTGTTTTAACATTGCAGAATAGTATAAGAAACATAGCCAGTACGAGAACGAGTTAAGATTGCAAGGTTTACTCAAATCTCCGTGCGGAGTTTTGGGTAATCTTGAGCGTGCAAGTTTCGATACATCTTGGCCGGTGCCGCGCATTTCTTGACATCCACAAACATTATAATTCTTCCCGCAAACACATTGTCGTTAAAATAAAACCTACACATTTAAGCCCATTTATCAATTAATTATTTACCAACTGAGGTCTCCCCAGCCTATCATAGACTAAAGTGGCGCATTATTACCTTACAGTTGACGTGCCCTTATACCAACTAAACTTAAAACCCTATTATTTTATTCCTATATAATTATCAAACTTAAATGCAAATGTTGCCGTGTACTCAACACATGACTCGCTCACTCGTCTGACAACGACTTTGGTGTGTTCCTAGTCAAGTTGGCTAAAGCGCCCTTATAGCCGAAATGTGGGAGACGTGGGTTCAATGGTCGGGAAAGATTTTGTAATTTTTGGATCATATTTTTAAATTATTTAACATGTTTTGAAATGCATATAACGCAGTGTAGTCCATCATCTGTGACAATACTATGGAAAACATAGCCAGTACGAAATACGTGAAAATATTGCAAGGTTTACTCAATCTACGAGCGGAATTTGGGGGTACCTTGACGTCCAACATTCGATTAACCTTGGACACGGCATTTCACAGCCAGGTAAATAACAAACAAAAAATATTATTTCAAAATGAAAATCATTGTCGTTAAAATAATTCCTATGCATTTCAACGAATTTTCCAGTTTTTATTTCTTGCAGGTTTAAATCACAACAGATTGTGCTCATTTTGTTAGCAGTTCTCAGTTACCTGGTCACGGATGTCTGTTTAAAATTTCAGCTCAGTCTATTTGGCCGTTCGGCCGTATGGGACTGGACAGACAGACATTTAACAAACATTTAACATTTAACATTTAACAGAATTAATCACGACCAAGGCCCGATCGAGTAGCGTTGTAGACTACGTTCGCTGCGCTCACTCGTCTAATTATTACATAGATTTTATTTGATTGTCACCAAGGCGCATGGCGGAATTACGGGACTAAGTTTGGTTTTTCTAGGGACAGACAAAGTAACAAAAGTTTTTAAAATTAATAACAGTACTTTCTACCAACGATAACAGACGCTTATGCAGTAATTATGTTTTGTGATCGACCTCGTTTATGAATTAATGAACTTAATTTTCCATAATTAACACATTGTACAAGAAACGCATCCTACTTGTTCTACTAAAGCTTAAAGGTGCTGCCCTCTTTCACAGCGTACTTCTGTGGATATAGATTCTCGGCAATGGAGGGAATCAAAACTCAATTTTACTAACTGAAAATTGATCATTTTTTGCGCCTTTCGTATTGACGTTGTCATCAACAGAAACCATCTTGTAACTGGCTAACATAAAGAGTATTAAGCAAGCTACTCTAAAGTAAACCACTACTTGGATTCTCTCATAATACGCGTTCATTTCTAGGTTGAAATTCTTTACGCGTAAATAATCATGTGAGCCCAGAACTAATTGTTATCGATGTGACTCTTTGTATTCACACGTGATTAGAACGTTCACATTAACTAAACCACCAACATCGCTTTCTAGTGTATAATAAACTATAAATAAAGTGTATAGGTGCTTCCTTGTAATGCAATCTATGGAATTGACTCACTATGTGTCTTTTTATTAAACATGATCTCAAGTGTTGTATAATTTCCGTATTCACGCATGCGCATATTTGTAGTCTCACGCTGCCTATTGTGTAAACAACACTTTGATGAAAACATTATTTGTAGTATGTTTATGTCTATTATTACATTCGTCTTTGTTACATTTTATGATGTTGCTATTTCTTCACAATTGTTGGTTAATTGTATCTTAGTTGATTGAATTCTGTTATCATGTAAATCGCTTGTTTATTGATTTCTGATATAAGAAATCATTGTAGCATATTAGAAATTAATTAAAAGTATGTCAGGATGATATGTCTACGATATTCACTATACACAGATACATTATGCATAGATTTAAAATGTATCACAATTCTAAACCTGCAACAAGTTAGTGCAACTTATGTGGCTTCCCTGGATTACAATTCTATATGATTGCTAAATTAATTAGTAATGTAATTGTTTTTTTATCTGGTCGATTTTATTTACAATTACCAAAGAAAATAAATAAATGGTTGCCAAATGCCAATTTCTATCAGGATAATGTGCCAATAAAGTGGCTTCATTGTACTTATTGAAATAGAATTCAATTTGAAAACGTGATAACTTCAAATATAATTAAAAACGTGTTATATGCAAATATGTACAGTACATACGTTAAATTGTACGATTAACCTAATACTAGAATTATTTATTTATTTTTGTCGCAAATCTTACTGAATGAGATTATAAAGACCTACTTGAAATTCATTTGTTAACCGATCTAGATTAATTAAGATTATAAGTATCTTGTAACCTAAACTGATAAATAGACGTTAAAGTTATAAAAAATTAACAGATTAGCCATCAATGCAAAGGCGCAAATCGTAATCTTAAACAAATTCATAAATTGATTTAATCGTGTTGTCGTCCATTTTATACAAGACAAAATATTAAAACAACAACTTATTGCAATGTTGGTATTACTTGTCATCAAAGCTTAGTAACCAATGTTATGTTCTAAATATGTTTTTAATGTATTCGTATTGAAAAATTTATTTCTTAAATTTTCTTTTGATTTAGTTGGTATAACGTGAATCCACGTTAATATAAACTGGGTTTTATGACCATGTTCTCTTGTTGTTAATTTAGTAAACAAACAGTTATTACTTTCTCTACAGTAAGTTTACTACAACAGATAACGTACCCCAAAAACGAGCAAGTCGTAATATTTATTTATCTAAGTTAATGAATCCTTTTTTATTTATCATTCAACAAGTTGTATAAAATGGAATATAATTATTTGATCTAGAATTTTATTTTGAAAGTAATATTTTTAGCTAACGTAATGCATTGTTTCAATCTTAATGAAGACGAGTTCGTTCCTGACTACGAGTTAAATTGACCGCAAGAAACAAACAGCATTATGCAAATTTTTGCTATTTCGGAATTTCCATAATGAAAGTTTACTTTAAATAATTAAATTGTACTTAATTAATAATCTTATAGATATCAAATGATGGTTACACACAATACATACAAAATAAAGTGATTACGCCTGTAAGTAATCGGTGATTACGGCGCAATAAAGAACGTGTTACACAACTGTATTTATATTTCGACCTTGGTATTCGAGAGCCGCGTCGGACTTTCGGCAACGCTGTGTAAGGACCAACGAACATAGGAATCAATTCTAACCAGGCCAGACGACATGGTTGATCTACTAAGACGACCGTCTAATCAACCAGTGAGGACGAAATTAGGAAATAGATATTTGAACCGAGAGATTGACTTGACCCACAACATCTGTTGGCTTTTAGCAAGATTGCCAAAATATGTAGGTTTATGTTAGGAGAAAATGAATATCCACTCAATAACAGAGTTAAATTTAGTACGGTGTACTTATTCTAGGTACGTTGGACCGGAATAGGCTCGTCTTCTACCTCTAGAACCACGAATTTTAAAAATGCCAATATTTTCAAGAACCGTGACTTGTTCAGTCGAAAAGTTATTCTTATAACGCATTTCGCCCACGATGTTACCTAGTTAAATAAAATAAATAAATAAATTGTATTTAGAGTCTACCCACTCAGTTATATAACTGATTTTCAGTGGGGGACTATCAAGATATTAATTCCTACTTTTAGCTTTTGAACATTTGTTTTATATATATTTAAAACAAATTGCGTTGGATATTTCTACTTGTTAGTAAAGTTATTACTCAAATACTTTTTTGAGGAAAGGTACTTCGTTTGAGATTATTTTATATGATCATTGGATCGACATAACTTTTGTTTCAGGTTTTCGATGAAGTAACGATTTTCCTTTTATTTCTTCTTTACACAAAGAAATAAATACAATCAAACCTTTAATAAAACGTAAAAGAAAAATTAGTGATGTCGTAGACCTACGCACATATAAAAATAAGCCAATTTTAAGGTAGTTTTACTTACTAATGTAGATTCTTGTATAAGTTACAATATTAATTAATCCTAGCCATAAGACGTTACAACCTTAGTATTAAAGAAAAATCAACCCTGCAATAAAAATGTTCCACGTTGGACAAGATACAATGTGGTGACGACTATTAGCTGTAAAGAGTAACAGTAGTATAGAAATAGAATAGGAAGAAGTGTGTGCGTGTGTTATTCTACTAGTCTTCATACTTACGTGTTTCGTTTTTTAAGTGTTACACAGAACTGAATTAAATACTCGAGGTACGGAAGTGAAATTACGCTCAGGAGGCCAATGTTTGCGTTGTTGTATTGGGAAGTGGGAATTAGTGAATAAATGTTAGTTGACTTACCGAAACCCACATGTCCCTTAACCCCGCCCAGGTTTCGAACCCGGAAAAGACCGGATTTCTTAAACCCGCAGTTGAGTGTGAAACCGAAATCAGAGTCGAATACACACGTGGAGTCCACGTGGACCCAGAGACAACCTGTGGAAGAGAGTGAGGGTTAGTTCCGAACCGACAGAAGAAGAACAAGATGGGTATTGTATGTGTTCGTTCAGCTAGACTGGATGTATAGGAAATACAACACTACTGGTGTCTATTTACTAAAAGTGACAGCGACAGTGACAGCGACAATAGTCGACGGAAAAGACAACTTTAGTGAGCTGCAAGTGAGAACTGCAACCTCGAATTTTTATCATACTAAATTAAATAGTAATTTCTTACATTTGCTGTAATGTAGTTGTTTATTACGTTAAGGAAAAATTGGCAGATGGCATTAAAAATGTTAAATGTGTTGTTGCCAATACACAGCTTACAAGGTAATGTATAGCTGCAGTCAGACGCGTGACTATTGTCACTGAAGTTTTCGTTTTGGTCGACCTTTGTCGCTTGTCGCTGTCGATTAACTGTTGTCACTTAGTAAATAGACGCCAGGTTTAAAGTCAAGAGTAGAGTTAGTTAAACATACAAGTAGGGATAAGTTAAATAAGTTTATTTATATATAATAATGTTAGTCAAGTAAAGTAACGAGAAGTAAATTGGAAGGACGGTTAAGTCATTGTAAAACGTTATAAATTGTGTCTTTCTAATGCATGAAATCATTTTGGAAGTTTTACTGGATTTTAGTAATTCCTTAAAATATACAATTTGATGTGAGCTTGAAACTCTTATTTTCAACAAATAACGTTTTTAAAGGAACATAGGGCCTTCAAATTCCAACTCGACAGCCTTCTCAGCGTTGCGTGATAGGGAGTTTCACTCCTGAACTAATGGCGAGCTGTGGTAGTCGCGTGGACCCTTCCCTTTGACCCTCCCCGACGGCGACGACAATGACACAGGACGAGATGAACAGGTAAGACAGACAGGATGTGGGAAACCTTGCCCTCCATACGACTTGTGGCTGGTTCTGACCAGCAAGGCCTGTCAACTCTTAGTCCCCCTTATCCTTTTATCCCTTGTGTCTCTCGATTAGCCAAGTTTGAATATTATGGAGAGTAATGCAAATATCCCAATCATCAATTTAAAAGAACATATGCCTAATTAACTAACAAGACATCACAACTGGTTTCAGATAGCTATTTTTTCAGGGTTCACATACAATATCAGGTTCAATACAGTAGTTCAATTTCTATTGATACAATTGCATCATGTTTGGGCTGTTGTTTAGAGTTTACTTGGAATAATTTAATTATTCCTGGTATTTTGTTGTTGTCATGTTTAAGATTGTTCTTTTTTTTTAAAAAAAAAAATCTTCCCTTTGAAAATTGTTGCTTTTAGTGTGCAACAAAGTTTGTTGGAATTTTTTGCTGTCCAAATATTGATGAAATAGACGGTCACTTTTTTCCGAACAGAATAAAAAAAATTGCGATTCTCTTCTGTAACTTGACCTTACGAAGAACATCTTTGAATGAAATACTCGCAATTAGTTTCAGGGACTACTTTCAAATGCCTCAGATAAGGCAGGTTCTGAGATTATTTAAGTAGCCCATCTACAAGTCTTCTAGCCTCAACTCGTCATAACAGGATTTCACTTATTTGATGAAAAAAAAACTCGCTTGGAAAAGTAATATTTATTTGACCACTGACCCCCCCCCGAAATTACACTCATTTATTAAAAGTGTAACTCAAACATACAGTACTAATTGCACAAAGATCAATTCAATACCTGTACACAGTAGTACCCGTTGAAACGAGTCATTAGTTACTGCATAACACGCTTCAAGGAGCAAGGCTCACAAGCCGTGAAGTCGTGAGGCTGCAGCTCGGATGAGGTAGCTGCCTGACGCTCGCGATGCAAATCCCGTGGTAGGCACATGCCGAACTTACATACTTCCACCATAGGTTTTATTCAAATTTCATGTGAGAGAAAAATTGAAGTTAGAGCGCAAAACTCTGTTGTACAGATATACATTTGCCACATAAACACAGACTAAAAAAACATTCTATGTTTAAATAATATTGAAATATTTGGTTTTAAATACGAATATAAAGTTTTGCCCATAAAGGTGATTGACCCTTTCAACGCCATCATTGCTACTGTTGGTACTGGCATTAGATATAGACATCAAGGCAAATGGAAAGCACATCATTAATGTAATACATTGATTATGTTCTGAATTATCTAGCTCTAGAGAATGGCGTAATCGATTCAGGATTACATAATAAATAAATAAAACCTACTTATGTACCGTATTGTAGGTACTATACATTGTATGTAATTAGTAATAACAATCAATTAATACTTAAATTAATATCAATGCCCATCGAACAATTAAAATACTATTATAAATTGAAGGCAGCAGAAAACAATTTTTGAGGAGAATTTCACAAAATCTAAGATCAATGTGATCTAAAAACAAATATCATAAAACAAGTAAACATATGAAATAGAAATATAAGTCACAATGTTTCAAATTTGTAGGTTTGGAGGCCTATCCTCACCTGGTTGGAGATTTGGAGGGATTTAAGGTTATTGTCAAAGTGTATGCGGTGATGTAGCACATAACTGCATCCCTGTCCATAGAAACCTTTACAATGTGCAAAGTTTCTTTAAAAATTGCCTTCAAGGCTACAAACTTAGGCCAATAATGTACTTTTGTGCATGTGCATGATGTTGAAAGTGGTAACACATTATGAAATGTCAGTGCATGACATGTAATCAGCAAAATATGTAGGACATTTCACTGTAAAATTAAGATAATGCAATTAAAGTAAAATAAAATAATGTTTTTTAAACCTAACCGTGTTTTGATTGTTTTTAGAATAACCTAGGCATACAACTTCGATAAATTGTACTTCATTTTCATCTTCATCCATTCATACTCACAAATAATAAGAACCGTACACAAAACATCCACTAATGAGAGAACGTGACTGTCAAAAGTTGCAGCACGATCGCGTGATTTTATCGAATTCAATTGTGACAGAAGTGAGTCTAAGAGAAATTCACTTTTTACAATTACTTAATCATAGAAGAGTGACAAATAAAGAAAAATCAATTATAATTCGGTCAAGGTCGTTGTTATTATAACTGTGTATGTGCCACAGAAGGAGAGTGCTCCGAGCTACGCGCCGGATAGACCATAATCTTACGCAAGTTTTCTCTGGTGCGACACCGAACTACGCACGGAGACAGAGCGAGTAATGTCATGCACTGTAATCGAGTTAGAAGAGCAAAGGTCCAGTTCTCCCACAAACTGTCTGTTTTATGATAACTTGTTTTTAATATTTGTGATATTCAGTTCCTAGATACATTCTCTGTACTTGCGTCGTGATACATATATTTATTTATGTATTTATTTTATTTATTTTTTTGCGAATTTATTAATTATCATGTTTTGGTGTATACCCCGTACATAAAAACTAGATTAATTTGTTTTAAATAAAATATTTTACCTATCATGGAGATTGCACCCCACTTTTTCAAAAACGGTTTGTTTATTTATTTATTAAAACAAAATAAACGTCAATAAAAGGTCAATAAGATGAAAAGAGGGCAACAAAAGAAGAGTTTTATTTATAGTATGGTCGAATACATTTCCCTTTTTGTCTCAATGTATTATTTTTGTTAGAACGTTTCTCAATCCAAATAGCAAAAAGGTCTAATTCTTACATTGATAACAGAAGTTAATTACCGATTTTTGATTAGTGAGCTATCTACCTGTGGGCACTCAACATTATCTTAAAAATTAATTTATTTTACGATCAACGTCCCTTTATCCTTATCCAGAACACACTTGGCTCGAACTTTAGCATTGTCTTTCTCAGCTTGTTTGGCTATAGTTGCTTTACCTCGCCTCTACCATGCAGGTAATAGTCGAGAGTTAGTTCCCCTTGGCAGGGCATGTGGCTCACCGCACACTTGTCACGTCACACAATCGAACGTGAATCTAACGACGCGACAGTGACTGCCTGAGATTAGTTGCTACTTACTTGAAGTAGTTGGATTAATTAGGTGTCACGAATACGTTTGTGCAGATTGACACTTCTGCTTATACTTACACTTCCAATAAGTGTGCTCACTATTTCTACTATTGTAACAAGTCATCTGCCTAAAATAATATGTCCGGTACTCGCAAATTCTATCCATCATTCCATTCCATCCATCCAAATTCCATGTGTATCAAATACTTAATTACAGCATGAAAAAATTTATTTACCTTTTGAAAATAAATTCTTGAAAAAAAGGGTAGGACCCAAAATTTTGCTTTCTACCTTAATAATCTGATTTTTTTCCTTGATCTTTTAGGAATAGAACTGTGATTTTGTATTCCAAATTGACATCAAATTTGAAACAAAATCCCAAAATAGATTTCATTTTTTTAAATAAGATTTGTTTGCAATTTTTTATTTCATCCCATTTTTTTACATGTTCGAATTGAATCTACTACAGGCCAACAAATATCCGGGACATCCCGGAAACTTATGTATTTTTGTTTTTTTTATACACAATTTGATTTTTGAACTATTACAACAATCTTTCTCATCATTAGAATTTAATGAAAACTTCTACCAATTCCAAACAAAATAAAACAGCTTTTTGCCCGGGTTAAAAGTATGAAAATCTGGCAAATTTAATGATGTAGATTTTGAAAAGTGGTGGTAAGTTTACTCACCGGTAACCTATAAAGGGTTTTAACGAGTGGGGAATAAGAACAAAATGTGTTGTTGTTTGATGATGATAAATAAAAATATGTCAATAACCTTAAGAATACAAATAGAGTAATTCTTAATTTGCATAGGCAAACTGAAGAACAATTATTTAATTACCTCGTGTATAGCGTTTTCAAGGACGATTGTAAACATTATTAGAGTAAAATCAGATAACGTGAAGTAAGAAATGTATATCCTAAAATCTGAACATTTTGGTCAAGTTCTTAGATTTCGACAGCGTGGGTTGGGCTATACAGGCCACAAGTTTATAAGGCCGGCCAGCTCACGCAATGCAACAATTGTCTGTGATTCACATAGGGCTAGGTCAAGTTTCAATAAATTACAAGAAACACACAAAGCGTTGCTTCGAATCCATTGTTTGGGGAATACAGTTATAGTGGAGGCCTTTTGTTTCAAGTTCAATGACGATTTGCATTTTGCACAGTTATTTGCAACAAGAAGAGACGTGACTCTTAACATTAACCTTCATATTTACTTTGAAAGTCTTCCGGTGAAAATGGATATATTATTAGAATATGCAAACCCTTTCCAATTAGTAATAACGTGCCAATTGTTTCGAAATGTCAGTTGTCAATACCTATCCTACAAAATTAGTAGAATTAATAATTGAAGTTGATGTTTTAGGCACGATGTAACGCGGTGTGTTTTCATATCACCATCATATTATCACTAATTAATTGTTGTTATTAATAAATACTTACTAATTATAGGTGAACCTACATGTAGAATCTACATACAATGCATTTATCGTGAATTATCCAAGGTTAAAACTCGAAACAGGCGAAATTACAAATAAGCTATGTAAACCTTGCACATTTTTTTTTATATTAAAAAAAGAATAATAAAGTAACAAGTGTGGTCTGATATTTTATTGAGGCAGCCGTTATATTAAATGCTACTAAAACAAATTGCAATTAATAATTTTTTACATTAAAACGGGTACGTACGTACGTACGTTTCATATATTTATATATTCAATATTATGTGCCACATCATACATAACAGCGTTTACTATATTATATAATCGTATATTAAAAATTATTTATTTTCATTTTAATAATTAATTACATCATTTGTATTTAGTCTTTTAATATATGGGTTTTTATAAAATTCACAGAAATAACGATTACATAATAAGTTTTATTGCACTGGGTCTGATTGTGTACGACTATTTTGTGCACGCCCCTTGGTTCCACACGTTCATCCATGATCTCCATCCGAATGAGTCACACGGACGTGGGTCGCCAAAAAATACCATGAATATTTTAATACACGAATCGTATACAGTTATTTACGAGTAAGCTTCTTCAAACCTTATCACGTCATTGAGGTTGAACTTAGTAGTATGACTGGCCCAAATAGCGTGTAATGAATATTAAAATGTGTATCCATTGTTACGCCGAAATCCAGTACGATGCCTTCTACATTTCATTGCTCCGTTACATAATCAATACACAATTCAGAGTGTGGGGGGGATAAGATCCTATCTGAAGCTTCCAAATTCAATTATCAAAATATGATTTAATGCACGTCAAGTCGAATACACAAATTATTATTCAAAAATCAACATCCTTTAAATTTAAGTGATATCATATCGTGACAACTTGTTGCTTGCGACATTACTTGACATCTTGAATGTTGAATCTGATGGGTGTGTCTGGAGAGGTCGGCATTCTGACATACACACGATATTGTCCTTAATTTGAATAGCTCCTATGATTTCCATTCCTGATGTGATCAATGATAATTCCGTATAAATGCATTTTTGAAATATTTATTTTTAAGTATAATTTATCCTTTAATGGTGGAAAAATCTTGATGACTCACAATTTCGGTTAGTTCTTAATGACATATACAGGATGTAAAATTAGAAAGTAAAACGCCGATAGTGCGCAGATTTTTTACCCGTCTGAGATTCCGGGAGATTTCAATGAGTGGACAAGTGCGCAGATTTTTTACCCGTCCGAGATTCCGGGAGATTTCAATGAGTGGACAAGAATAAACCACAGGATGTACAGCTGTGATGTGCAATTCGCGGACCAGTCAATACACATCATATCGAACCATCGTCAATCAATCACTCGAACATTTGAACATTATTGCAACATCGTTGCAGCAGGAGACCCGGTTTCAAACACCGTTCTAGCTGATTTTTGAAAATTTCTGGATGACATTAAAAATTAATTCACCTGGACAAAATTTGCATACCGCATTCATTAGATTAAAATCCAATAATTTCAAAATTTGAGAAAATTTTCAACTTCGCTGAGAACGATTTTATAAGCTGAAAAAAAGCAAAGCTAAGCCACCAATATAGTAGTATAGTATATATACACACCAATAAAAGCAATAAAAGCATTTTATCATTTACGTCGGTTAGATAGTGCAGTTGGCTAGTGCCGTTTTCACACGATACGTCACATTGTATTATTCATCGGTGCGATTTTTAAATTTTATTATAATGCGATGTGATAATGTGGTGCACATTATCACATCGCATTATAATATAATTAATATACATGGCTACACATGTAACCATTATGTCGTTTCTCTCACCACAAGGTGAATATTGTCCATTGCAATAGAATAGATCATCGCAACATATTATATAACATAAAGTAATAATAGGAAAAGTATACCGTACTACTTATTAGACGAAACTGTAGCAAGTTAAAAGATGTAATCTTAGTATAATCTTTCCTTCTTGCACTCAATTAATCTTTTTGTTTGATATACCAATAAAATCAATCCCGCTTCCTCGAAACCCAGAATGTATCGAACAAAGGTTTTAACTCGTCTAGTATTTATTTAAGATAAGTGGTTGAGATGAAATTTATAGATATTTAAATCTCACTATTATTATATAGAATTTAAATGGATTATTTAATGCAAAAACCGCCGTAATTGCATTATAAACAGTGAATATGATTTCACACTTTATTTTATTTTATTTTGTTACAATTCTCATTTCTACTGTGCACCTCCAAACAAACAATTCACCGAAAACATTAAACAAATTACTCAAATTGTACTGAACAAGTAGAGCGTGGATTAATATTTAAACAACGCAGTATTTAAACAGTGTACATATTTAAGCATTTCCTGTTTTTCTAAATTAAACTTTTTAAATTAATGGAAATTATTTATAATTTGAAAGTAATGATATAATTTTCATTACACTTTTTTTAGCAAAGCAAGGGAAATGTTCTTGATTATAAATTATAATTACATTATAATGTGAGTAATAATTTTCAATTCTTGAAATTTGAAAGTAGATACGTGTTAACGCGATTAAGAATACTACAACTGCATAGATGTCAATTAATATTAGGCTACGAACTGTAAGTCATAACTGGAAAAGGTTATCGAACTATAATATATCGAATAAAGTAACAACACAAAAATCAGAACCCTCGTCAGATACAGATTTCTGTCGACTTTGGAATCAAGAACACGGCTTTACAATTTCCATTTCATTCGAGGGTTCATACGGTCTGTATGACAAAATGAGTGCAAATAACTAAAAAGCACGCTGTTCTTACATCTCATTTTGAATTGATGTAAATTGTATTTGAGAATAATAATTTCTTACAATAAAATTCACTAGCAGTAACATAAATAATGAAGATATTATATAATGGGAATCGCTAGCATCAATCAATACTGTTTTCGGAAGAATGTCCGCTTAGGGGTATACTTAAGTTTTACTCGGTGTCACTCTCTAATTGACTAACTGTAGGTATAATTATCATGTTTTGATAGTTATGAAAAATGTCCAAGGGCTGTTAGTGGAACTCACTCCCAGCATTAGCCTAATGACTTATAATTAACACTTGAAAACACATTTCAGATGAGCCTGCCAGCGGCTGACATCAAACCAGCGACCTCCCAAATCAGACCCCCACGTTTGTGACGTACTACCTCCCTCGGTCATTCTATACAGCTGCTCATCTAGCTATAGATTAGAATGCAATGACTAATAAACAATGATTACATATTATTTACTTTCATCGAGGCTTTTTTGACAAAAAATATGTTAACGTTAACTGGGTATCAGTTACGTGTTATACTGCAATGGTTTTTATGTATCGCCGTTTTTTTTTTTTTTTTTTTTTAAACTAAGTGATACAAGTAACAGTTTATTTTTTATTGACAAAACAACGCATACACGACTTTCTCTGCAGTGACTCGCCTCCAGACGCTCCTAGTCCAATCCTAGCACACATTCCTAATTCCTCAACTTCCATTCTCGTCTGGCAACCACACGAAGACACCATGACCATCCAATCATCTAACTCCAAACTTAACTTGGTATTCTTATGAAGTTTTTCAGCCTTTACCTCAACCTCAAAAATGCATCGTTTTATTCAAGCAGAAGATTGGACTCATGTATACGTAACGTAAATAAAATGTCAGACTGAAACCACATTTTCTGTGTTTTTACAAATCGACGTAGTTAGCATTACGATCCAAACATTTACCACAATCACAAACCATAAAGTGATAACGAGGTAGATGGGGTGTTAATGGGTATTACCCAAACAATATTTTTACCACTTAATCTATAGCATAATACTACTCTCAAATGACCATTTAAAACATAATTTCTTGTAACTGCGATTTTACAATAATTTTTCAAGTTTTTTGATCCGCCAAAATCGAAAATTACCGTTTTGAGGAATTTCGTAAATCGGCTTTAACCTGCTAATTTTTTGTTACACATAGATACTAGAGCATCGTACCAATCTAAAATGGCCCTTTATAACATCGTGTCTTGAAACTGTGCGCAAATATACACTCAAACACGCAAAAATATACCTTCCAAAATCACACCCTTTTTTGGTAATCAGCATATTTTTTTTTGACTGAACTACTTGCGGTAAAGTCATACGAGAGTCCGCTAGGAGATTTAGAGGACCTTGGCTTGCAGCAACCTAGAAGCACAGCCTTCTAGTTCGTGAATACGTGATTAACGGGAAGTGAATGATGTTGCTCTGTTGACTGCGGACAAACTCGTGCCGAGAAGTGTGTGAACTTAATCAAGTGTAAACTTGACTCCGAACTTGAAATCGTGACTACAGATGCACGAGTCAAACACTTTGTTCAGACAAAATTATTCGGAATTTGTAAAGTAGAGCAGTCGTAAAAAAAAAGTGGATGTCGTGAATGGGATATTTACACAGGTGAACAGAACTTTAAGCTAATAGTTTTACATTAAAGATAATTTTCTATACGGTAGTTATCATCAAACGAACCAAGCTAGAACTCAAGTTGCATAATATAAAACGAATTAACAACTAATACCAGATTGAGTAGGTTGCTATTGAGGCCAAGCAACAATAAACAAAATTGGAATTAAGTGTGAAGAATAGTTCAAACTGGTATTATAAGATATTGCCAAATAATGTTTCAGGTTACAAATTTAAACAGACATCTATTTAGATGGGTTATGTAAACCAATATCATTCAATTCATTGGTTGACATTCGATCGGAGTAGTTGCTGCCACATGTAGGCCTAACCAACTTAAGATATTGCTTAAGTATCAATCATTAAGACATGCTTAATAAGGTATGAATTAGGTGTTTGCGTGTGTTTGCTATTTACAACGCGTATAAATCATTATCTAAGTTGTATTATATACGATTGAAGCACGCACGATTTAAATACTGAGATGGGATTATTTTCAGTTTCGTTGATGAAACGAGACCATAAATAGTTGGGGGTGGGGGGGGGAAGGGGGGATTACCGCACATATCGCAAGTTTATGCCTATATTACCATCCATCAACTTATCTTGCTGACTCCATTAATTTTAACGTGACATTTATTTAGACATAGCAATGTACCTATAAGCTTAATAAGGGAAAGAATAATTCGTTGCACTTATTAATTTATAATAAGTATTAAATAAAAATCTTAGACTAAGACTAAAACATAATTTATTTTGTAGTTCCGTTGATAAAACACAAATACATATAGGCTTGGTGTAGTGAAGGGGAGGGGGGGGGGGGGTTGACAGCCAATTTCGCAAGAATACATATATCACCAGCTGACTTCTTAATATAGGCATACCTAACAACCGCGTATCATAATCATTGAATCTGTTCTGTCTAGTTACAATATAATTAATAGACTAATCAGGAGCGTATAATAATATTGACGCACGTAACTTTCCCGTACATGAGCAACGGTAACAGAATGCTCTTGAAGTCACGTGACTCACGTGCTAACGGTTGCCGCGCGAGCCTGCACGAATCTGAGTAGCCGCTGGTCAGCCAGAGTAAGACAGCGCGCTTGAACGCTCCGGTGCATTCGACGAGACAAGGGTGTCAAAAACAAGCCAAGGTTTGACCTCGAAAACACAGGGTCAACGCGCAGATTGTTGGGTTCGTTATAGAGGGCCCTTATGCGTTCCAAAGAAATGTCAAAATATTAAGCAAGGTTGTCCAAGATCGGGCCAACTTTTTTACATTGTAAAATGTCCATTTAAAAATTCCTTGATCATTTACTTGATCAGTAAATTCAGCTAATATCATAGACCACTTTACAACCTCCAATTTTCACCACCAATGTTTTTATTTTTTATTTTTCAGAGCACATTTTAACATTTCAAATATTTTTTCCCCTACGCAAGCTTGTGAAATTACCACAAATTAGCTATTTGGTGACACATTTACGGTTCGTTACTTACAAAAATGAGCAATTATTGAAAAATGCAATAACCCGATAGGACAAACGATAGAGTTTCCAAGTTCTCCAGACTAAATCTTTGCGTTCTGCGTAAAAAGCTGTTTTTCTCGAGCTCGGCCAAAGTATACACTCAAAATTCCTAATTTTTAGATTGAAAATTACAATTTTGGATCATAGATTGCGTTTATCAGCTCTCATGAAACATTTAAGAGCTCTGAATAATCTCGCAATTATAAGAGTTGAAAATAATAGGCTCCTATATTAAATACGAGTACAGTGAAAAAAAGTTGTTTAAAATATTTTCTTGTAATCCATAACATGTAATGTAATATTATTTTTTATGGTTGTTCGCTAACATTATTGGATGAGCGTAGCGAGCGTAGCGAGCGAAGCGAAGATTCCATTTCACTACACTGGAGAAAAAAATCCGGAATGTTTTTTTTTTCTGTATTTTTGGCTGTTTGTTAACACGATTCCGTCTAAACCGATACTCGGATGGCGATGAAATTTTATGGAGGCCTTCGAAATCTCTGAACTTAGAACTGCCACGTTTTTGAGCGCAATCGAAAATTATTTCTCGTGAAATCGAAATTTTTTACGATTTTTTTCGATTTTTAACAAAATTCTTCGATTTATAACACCTACATGCTTTGTCCGATTGTAATAATTTTTTCACAGCACCTTAATTTTATGAATTGATATATTCGAGTGAAATTTGAGCGTTATCGAAAGATAAATTTCTTTAAAAATTCGCAATTTTACGACTTTTTTCGATTTTTTAAAAAAATTTGGCTTATAGCACCTACATGCTTTATTTGATCGTAATGATTTTTTCACAGAACCTTAATTTTATAATTTAATATATTCTTGTGAAATTTGAGCACAATCGAATAATTATTTCTTATGAAAATCGAAATTTTACGATTTTTTTATTTTTTTAAATTACGATTAATTACCAAAATTAAAAATTAAGGTTAATTTTTTATTTAATTTAAATTAATTTTAAAAAAAATTATTTAGTTATGATTTTTTCACAGAACAACAGAAAATCCGCATAACACTTGGCAACTCAATGCACCAATTACGCTCATCCAACAACGCGGCGGGACTTAAGCGTTTTCCTAGTTTATTTACTATTGTTCTCTAATGTTATTTTGTTAAGTACGCGTATTTACGCCTCTATGAACACAGTAATAAAAACTTCATAACATTACGAACGTGCGTCTTTCCAAAAGAGTGAATGTTCATAAGACTAACATGTCGTCATGGTATTGGAAACAATAATTGGATGTCTGGTACTGATAAGGATGTAGGACCTTGAAAACATGCTTGAAACGACATTGAACCCACGTCCAGGGGTCTTCCTTCGCCGTTCGAGTTTGTGTCCTAGCTTCTGACCTACCACTATTTATATTGACATTTTACACAATTAATAAAACAAATAGTTTCAAATGTGAAACATTGATAGTCTGCATTTTGGATGGTACGACCGAAACTTATACGAAACAAGATAAAATCGTCATTACGTATATCCATGAATATTTAGGCATATATTTGTTGTAGAATCCAAAAATTAAAGCATCTAACACCAACCGGGACTCGAATCCGGGTCACCTTTTTCCTGGTCGAACTTTCATTTGTAATTTTTCATAACCATTATAGAGAGTTTCTTGTTCGTTTTTTGGTAAATTTTGGATTTTGGATTTTTGTCATGATGATTTGATTACGTCTTCGGCATTTGTGACGTGCCCATATATAGGCCCTACAATCTCACGCACGCTCACGCATTCACTGTGACGTCAGCCATTCTTTGGAAGTCATCACGCGTCTGTAACACGCACACCCACGTAATGTAGCGCACATGGAATCAAGACCAACATTCCGCGCACCTCAACCTAGCGGCAAATCATCATCATTTTATTGCTTTCTCGCCGAGGAACGAACTCAATACATAGTCGGCATTGTCCTTGATCGATGTTTGTTGACCGGTGGGCTGGGTGGTTTCGCAGGTGGAGTGAAAGCCTGTGTGAGTGGGTTGAGCTGTGGTCGAGGCTGAACAAGCCCCACACTTGCATTTCCAGGCCTTGCAATCCGTGGTCGCTCGACCGTCGTAACACCATCGTCTTACCCTTGGAGATGTATGGAGAACATTGGCCATCGCATCGACTCTCTGTACCAGATTAACATTAACATCCCGACCAATTGTAAAAAAGAAAAACAGTGCGACCGTTCTTCAACGAATAGACAGACAGACATAATCACCGAGAAAGACCAGTTTGAGTTGAGTTGTAAGACTATCAGCTCTCTGGGAGCTATGCTCCCTCGTAGCCGCTTCGCTAACGCTTTTTTCCAGTCGCGTTGATGGATGAGCTTTTATGGTTGATTATCGTTGCCCTAAAACTACGATTTCTATGAGAAATATTCCTTCGATTGTCCTTAAATCATATAGCATATCTAAGTTTAGTGACTTCAAACGTTACCATAAAGTTTCATCAAGATCGGAGTAGGACGTTTGGCCGGTCGCGGGCCAAATATCACCTAAATAACGCATTAAAAATCGACAAAATCGTAAAAGTACGATATCCATGAGAAGTATTACTTCGATTGTACCCAAAAACTTGGAAGATCTAGGTTCAGAAATTTCTAAGGTCCCCTCCAATTTTCACCAAGGTTGCATTTGCTGTTTGCCCGGTAGAGAGCAAACTAACAGACAAAAAAATACCCAAGCTATTTTTCTCATTTTTCTCATCCAATGATTGTGATTGCTCGGGTTAATCATACCTTATCATTCAGAACATTAAACAAATACAAAATAAAAAGTGTGGAAAGTCATTATTGTTGTTCAGGCCATAATGTCAATCATACAGTCGTAGAGCGGTCATCTATACTACTTATTGAGAATAATGAAGTGTACATCCCTGATTTGTTGAGGTGATCGACGTTTACAACCCATACAAATGGATCAGGAAATTTGGTCTCTAATTCAGTCGAAATTTAGTTGGGTGACTAGGATCTGGTACCAAATTATAGTGGAGCGGTTTGTTGATTTTTATCACTCATTTAAGATTGAGCATAAGAATTATACTTCTGATTATGCCTTTCCCTGCAGTCAGAAAGATTACGATTTATATGAAACGTATCATAGAAGTCACGAAAGGATACACACTTACCTATGATTATAATTGATTTCACTAGGAAAACGCTTAAGTCCCGCCGCGTTGTTGGATGAGCGTATATGGTGTATTGAGATGCCATGTGTTACGCGGATTTTCTGTTGTTTTGTGAAAAAATCATTACTAATTCGAAGATTTTTTTTAATAAATTAAATTATATAAAAAATTAACTTAATTTTTATAATTAAATTAAATAAAAAAAAAATTAACTAATTGTTTAATTAATCGTAATTTTTAAAAAGAAAAAAATCGTATAATTGCAATTTGCATAAGAAATAATTATTCGATTGCGCTCAAATTTAACACGAATATATTAATTCATGAAATTAAGGTTCTGTAAAAAAATCATTACAATAGGATAAAGCATGTAGGTGTTATAAGTCAAAGAATTGTTTTTAAAAAGAAAAAAAAAACATAAAATTTTGATTTTCATGTGAAAAAATTTTCCGATTGCGCTCAAAAACGTGGCAGTTCTAAGTTCAGAGATTTCGAAGACCTCCATAAAATTTCATCGCAATCGGAGTATCGGTTTAGCCGGAATCGTGTTAACAAACACACAAAATACAAAAAAAAAAAAGAAAAAAAAAGAAAAAAAAACAACATTCCGGATTTTTTTCTCCAGTGTAGTGAAATGGAATCTTCGCTTCGCTCGCTACGCTCGCTACGCCTCATCCAGTTATCATTTTTTCTACATTTAACCACACCGAAATCGTCGAAACTAATGTTTATTTGTTACTGTTATAATTTAAACTGTCATTAGAGAAGGCAAAATGTTTGTGTCCTTGATAAGCTTGCAAATTGCAAAATGTCGGTGCGGCAAAGGTCGCAAAAATCGTGAACTTGCTGATTTAGCATCTATAACACAGAACGCTAATTTCACACACGCCTACTCATGAGTGACACGGTTTATACGCTTGATGGGATGCAACTTCACGCCGTTAAATCCGCGATCAAACACTTTGCGCATTTCTGACCTCTTTGGACACCTACCAACAAACCGCACTTTCATTTTTCACCGCGGATACCTGCTCAGAGATAAAACCACACAGTGACAAGTGGGTGTCGGAGGTCAGGGGTCAGGGGTCGACGCGCTCGTCAGTATAAACGTCTCATCTCTACCTCGCGGGTCTTGGGTTCAGACAGGCACTCGGTGACCTAGCTGGAGGGGTTACCTAGACGCAAGGACGTGGACCACGTGTCAATTATTTATTTCTTAATCACATATTAATGTAACTTGGTCAGTTGAAATATCCATTTGGGTGGGAATAGGACACATTTGGCAGTTGGCACGTAGCTATATTCGCTTGGCCGGTAAGCATCCGAGGAATCATTTAATCAATCTTTTCTCCCTACATGTACCATCCCGCCTAACCAGATCGACTCAACTGTTTCCTTTACCTATTCCTCGCCTGGAAATCATCAAACGCTCCCTTTCTATCGGCTACCCTTCATCTACAATTCACATGCTACATCCCACCCTAGACATTTTTCAACCCATCGCGAGTTCATAACTCACGTAAAACCTCTTATTAGCCAGGCCTAGTTAATTTTGCAATGTTTTTTTGTTCTGTTTTTGCTATTACACGTATCATTCATTATTCATGGTCCCTGTATGTATTCTGTGCTATCATGTTTAGTTTAAGTTAGTATAAGTTAGTTAGTAATGTTATTATGTTTACAATGCACAATGTAAAATGGCCTATGGCTGTATTTGTGTCTAGTTGAATAATTAAATAAATAAAGCATACGTGGACAGCCCTACAGTCAGCCAGGATAATTCCACGAGTGTGGTCAATTTTAGACTTTTTCAGAAAATAAAAAAAACCTGACAATCAATTTTTTTATTTCTCGATTTGGTTGGTCGGTAAACACTCCCGTAGGTGTAATTGTTATTATTAACTACAATTCAGAAATTTAAAAAAACGCCTGTCTGGAATGCGGGAGATCCGTGGTTCGATTCCCGGTTGGGGCGGACTTTTTTAATTTCTGAATTGTATTAAATAATAACATTTTTTTTATTATTTAAAAATATTTTTTTGAAAAATGATTCTGTAGTTCCCTATGTTTTCGCTTCCTTGACAACTACCCAAAATTTTAAACACCTGTGATGTCAGTTGTCAGTCGGCAGAGCGAACAGAAATTTGCATAAAACGCATGTATAAACGGCCGACTGATTATTCTGCATAATGATAATTTTGTCTCGTGTATACCCATGTTGACATCGCTGCTTTCTACATCAAATAAAGCCAAAGCTTGATCTCCATAATCTTCTTTAAACACTGTGTTTTGATTTGATCCCTTTCACTTATAACCCACCACAACATTGCGGTTCACCGTCGGACAATAGTAAACGTCAATTGACATCGTGACGCGACAATAACAGTAATCCCACAGCAAGTAATAATTCATGTTTTTGACAAACTTTGAGAATTGTCTATTAATTTATCATTTAAATTGAAGAAACGTAAACAAAATTACCTTTTCTTGTTCTTATTCAGATTTCTCCTTGCTAAATAGCTTAAAATCGATTAGCTGTGTGAGAAAAATAGATCTGTACCTCAAATATACTTTTGAGAAATATCTTCAATTTAATACTGTTGTTGTTGTGCAAAAGAAGCACCCCTTACAACACAGAAGCACGAGGGGACATTTTAAATTCATAAAAATAAATGTGTATTTAGAGGCTACCTCAGTTACATAATAACTGATTTTTAGTTGGGGATTTGAATTTTATGCCAGCCGAGGTAACCCTGCCGACAAGCGAATGACTAGCCAGAAATAGTATTTACTTTTATTTTAATATAATAATTATAATTTATTATGTGCTTGTAATAGCTCTAATTACTAGGACGGTTCCAAAATAATGTGAAGAGAATTAATTTTAGTATTCCTAGACCGAAAATCTGTATAGTTTTCTTTGCTAAATAAAAATTGGAATTTAATTTTAAATGTAAACGTTTGTGCGATTCTGGTTGTTCTTATCGTAAATAAAGCTAAGTCTGAGGTAAATCCAAGAATTCTTTAAATATAAATTAACCTTGCATTCCCCTTTTGACTACGAATACTTGATAAAACCTTCAATCGAGACTTCGACTATATCAGGAATAGAATTCACGTCCTTCCTAATCAGAACATCTTATTGTTACCCAGAGTCTTCTGTCTTTATCGTAATAATAATCACTAATCAGCATAACTAGCCTTAGGCAATCAAAAAATATCCCCAAAACCGTCGAATATTGACAAATCAGTTGCTTTAACATTAATGTGGTATAATTAATGTATGTCTACGACCGAGAGACTTAGTAGATGTTCGAAACTTAACTCAGATTTAACGGAAACTAAGCTTAATATATAAGGAGTGTCGACAATGATTATCTCGAATAGAGAAAACCTTTCAGTCAGTGTTGACGGTGGCGGTATTTGAACCCATTAAGATAAAATTATATTTTAGTGCAAAGATTAATATGGATTACATACTGCCTAGATGCAGAAATAGAGTTTGCTACAAGCTAAAACGTGTAATGCTCTTTCCTCGTATGGATGTGAGGGCGAGAGGCCACTAAAAGATTGCTGCCTTATAAGTATCCGGAAATGTCTCACGAAATGGTTCAGTGCTTGCACGCGGAAGCTCGGGTTTCAATTTCCGTTACCGGTAACCTCAACCAAAAGAGTTTTCCGGGATTTCCCTTCTAGTTTCCATATGGTCCTGCAGAATATTTGTTGTAAATAAATTCCTCTACCTATATTTACTGGAGTAATAATCCCCATTAATAGCTACAGCAGACATTTTACACAAAATATGTTATTAATTCCTGAAATATGAAACATGAAACAATGCAGGCATGGTTTTAGCTGCTTTGTCGCGATGGACCCCGGGTTTGAATTTGCGTTTCCTGTGGAATAAGCCGTACATCATCAAATTTTGAAAAAATTTATATAAATAATGAGGACATTTTGTTCTCTCTGATTTTCGTGATTTTTTTTGGACAAACGCTCATTTAGATCTTTGAGTGGTGTCGTCTTATAAACTTTTTTTCTTATACGTGTTTTTTAGGGTTTTTACTGATTTTCTTCCTCTTTTTACTTTTCGTTGGTTTTTTTTCTTCTTTTTTTCCCATTCGCTTTTTTTTTATTTCAAAACTTTTAATCATTTTATTTCCAGACTCTCAATCTTTTCTCTTTTCTTTTCTTTTCATTCCACTCCGCACTATTTTTAGATCTTGACCTTCATTCATAAATTGGATTTAATATCCTTTTTATTTGTTTATCAAATTAATTGTTTAATATTAAGCGAATTCGTTTAAATATACTATTTCAAATAATATTATATAACACTTTAGTTCATTATTGTGTCTGTATTTATGTTATTAGTTTTATTTAGTTATCCTCCTTTGTAAATCATTTTTATAACTGAATAGGATAGACGTTAAAAAATAAATAAAATAAATAAAATAGATATCAAGATCATTCAGAAAATGCGCAGTACATTTGGGTGTTTTTGACCATTTTGACAGATTCTAAGTTCAAGAATTTTATTTTTATTTTTTTATTTTTTTCTATAATCAATAATTATTGGAAATATGATATGATGTGATAGACGCCTTCATAATAATTTTTTTACACAATATATAAAATCACAAATAGATGCAACTAAATGGTTGAGACATTTGCAACCACCGCAGCAAGTGGTATGTCTTTCTCTTCCTATATAGTTTGTTCGCCATTTGCTTTTAATGATGTTTAAAATATGTGCAAACACATTAAAACATTTGAAATTTCCACCAGGAAGAGAACGTCACTTCCAATCTATAAAATATTCTTCCTCGAGGTAACCGCGGCAGTAAACTCAGTTGTAGTTATGTTGATCAACTAGCCACAGCACAGTAATTCCAGAGTCTTTGACTTCACTCATTGACCAAATCGGGATGAATGTGAAACGTTGATCATAAATATCATAAACGCAGAGTCGTATCGAAACATTAAGATTGTATTAAGTATTCGATCACAGCGAAATTCCCCGCAAAATATATGATTTCTCAAATAAATAATAATATCAACACACTTGAGTATTATGATTTTAAATCAATGTGTAAAGTTGAACCCGGAATAGACGTATTTGCATTCAACGCAGTCCAACAAATATATCTTAGAAACTTTCCATAACTATAGATACTATGGTAAATTATATAAAATAGAACTGGAAAACCATAAGTGTTAAGTGAAAAAATAGAACTTTGTAGCATCTATACACAAAACGCTACTTTCACAATTCAAATCCTCTATTTTTTCTCTCTCCCATTATCGTCATAAAATGGATAGACTACAGCTAAATGTATTTCCTTTAGCAGTGCCCGCACCTATTCCTCCTTCGCAAATCAGTTTTTATGACTGAACGGAATAGAGGTTAAATAAATAAATAAATAAACTTTCTACCACTTTGTTCTTTAAGTATAATTTTTCTTTACACCCATCTTTAACGATCGATTTAACACGACTATAACATCTCCTTGTCTCTGTTTAACGGCATTTCACATTCACACGTAAGTTACTATATATTTCTTCATATTATTACTAGACATAAACGTTTTACAAAAAAGGTATGCCATTTGTAAATGCGCAGACTAAATCGTGAGGTCACCGGTTTGACTCCCGCCACCGCAAACTCTGACTTAGGTTTTTCCAAGGTTTGAAATGTGAACGTTAGGTTTTAGCCCTTTGACACTTCCACCGAACTATCTTCACACCTTATAATTATCTAGTTCAAATTGTTACTGTGGATAAAAATAATTATGTTGTACAAATTGCACGTCACATTTAGCGGTAAAGGAGACGAAAAGAAACCCTTTGTGCACACAAAAATAATGTATAATGTACTCAGTGCAAGTATGAAGTGTAACATACTTTGTTGCTGAAAACACTCTCGTGTATGTCCAAATGTGTAATTTCTACAACATTGGAAATAAATAAATAATTAGGAATTCATGTACTCGAACATGGGGTAGTAAAGAGTTTTGTTAGACAGTACTGAGGTACCGAACTTGGTATAGGCCGGTACTGATTCGGATTATGCTTCAATGGAACAACTGTAAATACCAACGTACACAAATAAATGTGTTTGGAATAAGTGATGTATATTTTGTTCGAACTCTGCTTGCACTTCGTTTATTGACGGTAATGTATTATAACTAAGATGGCGTTTTAACTTTGATTTGTCAGAGCGTGAGCGAGAAGAAAATGACAGTTCATTCAAGAGACAAGTATGAAAGTAAGGAAGCAATGAACGAGACGAAGAAAATGAAATGGAATTAAATCGTGACAAGCCTTCCCTGTGTCCAACATTCACGTGGTTTTACACGGTCGAGGAGCACTCCTTGGTCAACCCTGTCCAACCCAGTGACCGCTTTGCTAACTCAGCCGATTAGCCTGCTCAATACAAGAACTTAACTCTTTTATAAGCGCGTATATTATTCAAAGCTAATCGAATCACTGAGTGCGTAGTTTTCATCACAACAATGATGTGGATTACGACGAGTGATTTGAGATATTAATCTAAACTACTTACTTGTTCATTAGTTCCGCTCCACTCCAAGGTCGCTCATGTAACTAACAAAGTAAACTATACAATACGTGATGTATTTAAAACTATTGGTCTTAAGTTCAAAGTAAATGAAAGCTCGCAGCTTTTATGCATGTAGTTTCATGACAATGAGAAATCATAGTTTGATCACCCACCTTAATAGCAGTTTCTCTAAATAATATTTTGAATAATGCTATAAGATCAAATTAGATGTGGATATGAATAGAATGTTTTATGATAGAAATCATTCAATAATTTAGAAACGCTTAATTAACAAATTGACTCATTAATGAATAAATATAAATTATTTACACATCGTTTCACCTAATTTCCTGATTAATTGTCATAGTTCTCATTATCCAGTAGAGTTTTTATTTCATATTGTTTTGTTCAAAAAAAATAATTATGTATTTTTTAATCCGATAACTTAGCCTATAGTCCTACTCTTTGATTTTTTTTCTTTTTGTTCATGTATAATAATCTACATTTTCAAGTATATTATTTTATTATTAATGCACACATATTAACATTTATAATAAATTAGCTCAGAAACTTCTTGTGAACAACCAGTAACTGTAAAAGTCACGTTTCTGTGATATTTGTGTTGTGGTAGATAAAAATGATAGATAATAATGGACCTCCCCCCCCCCCCCCCCCCCACCCCAAAAAAAAACACAAGTAATAAAAATAAACTAGCATCCACTCAGCGTTGTTTTAATTTAATTTAAAACTATCTTTAATAAAACACAAAACGCCATTGAAAGTTGAGGTGGCGTATAATCTATGGTTTCAAAGTATGGTACCTACGAAATGCCTAATAACTTGTAATATAATGGGGCTCAAACCCAGCATTCATCTTTAGACTCAGGAATAACTGATATAGGGAAAAGCTTTCAATGTAGGTGACTGCTGACTGGAATTGAACCCGTGACCCCCGATTTAGAGCTACGTTAGTGCTGAGCTTACTATTGCTTACAAGTTGTAGTTTAAGTTATTTATTTATTCGTAGATTTATACACGGTATAAATATGGATATAGTCAATTTCTTTTACTAAATATATAAGTTTAAAGTATGATAGCAACAAGAAGGTGTAGTTAATTCATAGATGCACAAATATTGCATTGCAAATATTGTAAAATGTCATGTACTTGACTACTTGATAGTAAAATCGTTGAGTGACTAATACTTTCAGGCTAAATGATTTATACACTTACAACATAGATGAGTTTAAATTCATGTATTCTTAGTTATTTCCATTGTTTTTTCTTTCCCCATTTCCATAATATTGTTATTGGAAAATAGTAACTTGTTAATAATCTTTGTATCATTGATTATCATCACTCATATTATTTAACTATCATAAACTATGTAGTCGAATTGACGAACTTTCCCAAATGTTTTATAAGATGTTATGCAGGTGTTGACCGCCATAAACCGTAATACCTTTATTACAATGTTGCATGTTTGAGAATGTGGTAATGTGTATGTTGTTTTTATTTCATGGCCCCTTTAATGAGTTAATTAGTGTAGTTGTTTGTTTGACGTCACTATTAGAAAAACTACGTTTTTCTAGAAAACTAAATGAATGTAGCTTTAAACCAGAAACACTCCCGTAGGTGTAATGGATTTCTTGTGAATCAATTCAAATCCAGATGTTATGAAGTTAACAACCGTTTCGGTAGCTTAAGGGTAAAGCACTCGACCGGTGATCGGGAGACCGTGGTTCTATACCCTTCTGAGATGATTTTTCTATTTACAAAAACACATAATAGCCTTTATTATACTATAGATTCATACAATTTCTACAATAAGCAATTTATACACGTTGAATATTATAAGGGGTAGCCGTCCAGTTTGGTGACTCCAAGGGCGTAGGTTCGAACCTGGCTAAGAGATGGATTCTTGTGATTGTGTTGCATCCTCAACTATCACCACCCATCCTCTTGAATAGCACAATCGCAATATTAGGGATTTATGCAACAAACTACTCCCAATCCTGCTTGCCAATATTATTTCATATAAAATTAACTCCTGTACAAAATCAATAAGCAATAATGGAGCGAACATTGTTATAAAAGATATAAGAATGCCAAGCACAGAATTGATTAATATTAATTGTATATGATTATCAGAAGACCGGTTACAATAATTTGTAGACACAATTCTTAAGTTAGAAAAATTAAATTTAAATTATACAAAACTAATTTTAGATATTTTTAACGTTGAACTACCACGTGGGTATATTCAATTCAGACACTTACTCGCAATCACAAGAAATTGTAACACTAGCGGCCTCCAATCCATGATGTCAGTTTGAATATCCCGCTGCTTAGCACTGACACTCGGAACTGGCACTCACACGGTCGCGCGCACGTGTTCAACAGTCGAGCGATGTTGGGTTACTGACGTCTTGAAGACATGGCTCTGCCGGCTAGCCCGGCTGACCCACTGAGCCCGCGGACGTGTTCGCTTGCCGTGTAGGAGCTGCACTCGGTGCAGTCAGGATGCGATGATAGGGAGGTCGTGGTTCAAGTCCGGCCACCGGCTCAAGGTAGTTCTCGATCAAAAGCTGTAAACTTACTGGGGTTGAGTGGTATAAAATTAATGATGTCAAAGGAGCAGTGGCGTATCCAAGGGGGAAGAGGGGGAACATAACCCCCCTCCCTTTTTTTTTGCAATAAAAAGTGTGAAAGTGCAATACTAAAGGCAAATTACCATCTGACCAAAAGAGGATTTTAGTAGATACAAAATTGATTGCCAAATTGACCTTGAAAGAGAAAACTTTTAGATTAAAAACAGGATTTTAGTACATTAAAAGTTTATCACTGTGATGCTTTAAAACGCACAGATTTTCACCAAAATTACCTTAAAGGAGAAAATTTCAAGACCCCCGGCTCTCACTTGGCCTTCGGTACATCTATAAATCAATTGGTTAACCTACCCCCCCCCCCCTCCACCCCCCCGCCCCCACCCCACCCTCACCTTTATGAATTCCTTTATATGCCACTGCAAAAGAGTATTGAGTATTGGTTGATTTAAGGGGAATCCCTAGACCCAAATATGATTTCTAAAGAATGCAGTAAAGACGTCTGAAAAGTAAGTAGAATGTAAGAGGGGCTTAATAAAAGAGCGGATAATTTTTTAGAAATTTTTTTGACGGGACATAACCTCAGAATCAACAATTGTATTCAAATTACTGGAATTTAGTTGCTCAAGCTCAAAATTTAAAAAAATATATATTATTATCACTTATGATTCCTTTATATGCCACTGCAAAGAGTATTGAGTATTGGTTGATTTAAGGGAATCCCTAATTATTTCTACACTCCTTTATCTACAACCTAAATATAAGTATTATTGGTTTTATATGGTTTCTGGCGTTGCACGATTTTTTTCCGTTAAACGGTACAAAATTTGAAATTGTACCGGCAGGCGAAAAAAATTGTGCAACGCAACAAACCATATAAATCCAAAAATCCTTTTATTTAGGTTGTAGATAAAGGAGTGTAGAAATAATATACAAAAAACCGCTGCTAAAAATTCAATTTTGAACTTGAGCAACTGATTCCAGTAATTTGAATACAATTGTTGATTCTGAGGTTATGTCCCGTCAAAAAATTTCAAAAAAATAATCCGCTCATTTATTAAGCCCCTCTTACATTCTACTTACTTTTCAGACGTCTTTACTGCATTCTTAAGAAATCATATTTGGGTCTAGGGATTCCCCTTAAGGTAATGGTGTAATCCTGAAATTGTTCACGGGGTGAATTGGCCCAGGGTAGGCGAGAAAAGAGGCTTAGTCCTTCTCTCAAACATCAGCTAATACGTTACGTTGAGAAGTACTAAACTCCCCGAAACTAGAGGGGAGCTCTGGACGTCGACGTGAGAAACTCCCCCGCCCCCCTTGCCTATGGCTTGATGTTCTGTCCAGCACGGGTCCCCTAGGCTAGAATGGCGCATAACGACCCAACGGTTGGCGTGCCCTTACACCAAATAAACCACGTATTATTATATTTATATAGTATCCATCATTATTAATTTCTTCTCACTTGCACATTTCCACGTGTGCTTTTAACATCACTGGTTGTTGACGTCATATAACATTATCAAGGAAATGAGCAAATAGCAGTAATAATTTATTACGTTTGGACCGACCCTAACGTCTCTTTGAGTATGTACATATACGTTTTTACTTGCAGTGACCCGGTAGTGTGAAATCGTCGTTCTGAATACCTATACTTCGTTACAATACAAGGTAATAAAAATGAATTACGCATGAGTTAAGTACACACTAATGAACAATTGGCTGAGTAGGGGATCAGTGGGTTGGTGTATATGTAAGCCCCTTGGAGTTTGGGTCCTTCAATAACAAATGGGGACCAACGATTTTCTTCTCATATAAAATAGATATCCCAGTAACAATTTACTGTATTACCGATAAAGTTACCGTGAGTTTGTAAGACTTTTAGATGTGATCGGGAAAACTTTTTCAAAATGTTGAATGACCATTTAGGAATTGCTTAATCGACAAAATATAGCTACTAGGCCGCTTCGCAAACGCTTTTTTAGTCACGTTGATGGATGAGCTTTTTTGGTTGAAATGCTTATATTAAAACCTGTATTTCTATGAATTCTGGCTATTTTTTTTTCAACAAAAGGCAATACATCACCATAATTTTAATGTCCATGTGAAATACGAACGTTGTAACCCCACCCGTTTGGTCAGAATCGGCCCAAATATCACGAAAATATCGCATTCAAAATCGAAAAAAATCGTAAAAGTACGATATTCATGAGAAATATTTCTTCGATTGTACCCAAAAACGTGGCAAGTCTAACTAAGTTCAGAGATTTCGAAGGTCCCCTCCAATTTTCATCAAGATGACCTTTGCCCGGTAGAGCGCGAACAAACGGACAAAAAAAGAAGAAAAAAACACACTTTAGCTATATTTTTTGGGGGGGTCAGTGAAATTGACGTCTTCGCTTCGCTCATCCAACAAAAAAATCTTTGGTGGCCCTCTCACGGACAATTTGTACATAAAAACTAAGCAATATTAAGACGTGCTATTATGGAGACATGTATACATTTTAACTTAACATTCTGATGTATGGCACACAACCCCATTGGGCAATCGATAGATATTTTAAAGTGTTCCAAAATAGTTCCTAAATTGTATTGTTCGCTCGTCGATGGTATCGGCGCCTACAGGGTTATCTTGGTTGGCTTTATATTTAATGTTCCCCACTGAAAATCAGTTCTGTGGCTGAGTTGGATAGACTCTAAATTGGAATTTATTTATGTTTGGTTTAAAACCTAGTTTATCCAAGCTCATCCATGGTGTATTAACTTGTTATCTTTTATACCTTAATAACGCTCATCTTAAGCAATGGCGTGTGCTAGTCTGTGAGTGAGTACACGTTCGTATTTACACCAATAAACGGTCGTAAGTCTACGTGTTACAGTCGTTAAACTAACGGGTACATCAAGTTATTTAAACTAATGCTAACGGTATCAACTTCACCTTCTTCGGAATAGCAATATAATCTAGAAAAAACGAGCCGACTTGTTTACTGCAGCAACTGCGAGTCCTCAATACTCAACCTTGACATAGAGGTTGTAATTAGGCCTACCGTCAGCTGTGCCGGGCCTAAGAGGTAGTACCTCCAGTATTACCGCTTTTTATGAGACGATGTGTACCGGTGGGCGGGCCATACCATAGGGGACAGCTTCCTAAGCCAAGTGGGTCAGCAGGATGCTATTCCATTTCATGAAGACGAAAACTACCGATCAACTTGGCTGGTAGTTAGCGTACGAGGCTCTGAATGAGGTTTTGACCAAGGTTTTCCTCGTCATAAAGTAAATATACCGTAAAAGAACTTTAAAATAGATTGGACTTCCTCTCTCAACTATTATCACATCGTATACCTATACTAGTTTGAGACTAGTTGACACTGGTCAAGTTTCGTACGTAAAATTATTACTATGAAAAATGTTGTGACTAAATGTCGTAATTCGAAAAATATATAATATATATATATATATATAAATAAATGTAACAAGATTGTCACCTCGTTCACCACGAAAATTAGGGTACACTGTACATGTATAATCCAATTTAGTTATGTGTATGAATAGTAATTCACTCGCTCAATACTCAATACAAATGCTCAATATTTGTGTGATTAGTATAAACTAAAACATTACTGCACTTCCCTTGTGTGTGTTACACAAAGTCTAAATAAAGCTTCACATCCCCCCCAATAAGTCAGGCCTTGATTCGCCCGTACTCAGCGACTCCTCGTAAATGTAAATTTTCAATATTGAATAAATTAATTTAGAATCTTAAAATCTTATTAAATTAAAGATGTCATCGAAACCCAGAGTTACATGGATGGGGTCGAAAAGGTTGAGTTACTGCAGGTACACGTACTTGGCTGCGGGAGGCTGACGTGTTTGCTGACACTATATGCGAGTGTCAAGAAACTTGGAGGGGACAATCTAGGAATGCCATTAATATCATATGCAGGACAGAGTGTGAGAGCTAAGATGAAAATTAAATACAAACTTTCCAAAACGCTTCAGTCAAATGATTAAATATGATAAACACTGGGGTATTCACCCGCTAAACTAAAAAAATATATTTCATTCAGGCTAACTAGTTGAATTTAGAAATCAACAGAAAAATTATTGGGTCCACCTTGACCCGGAAACAAAATGTCGAACTTGGTATTTTTCGAGCTAGGTCCCACCGGCAAAAATCTCCCATGAGAAATAACATGGGGACGATCTTTATGCCCCGTGACCTTGGAGGATTTTGATCCAAAAAAATACTGGACATTATTGACGTATTCGACAACCTTTTCTGTAAATCCTCTATATTTTGTTTTGTAATTTGGGCAAGTGGTTCGGTAAAAAAATGCTGATTACCAAGAAGGGGGGTGATTTTGGAATGAATATTTTTGCGTGTTTGAGTTTATATTTGAGCACAATTTCAAGGCTCGATGTAATAAAAAGACATTTCAGATTGTCATGATGCTCTAGTATACCAAAACTCCAAATTTCGCACATTTCTGGATCAGTTTTTTTTTAAATTCGTGTAAAATCACGGTAATAAGATACGCGGTAGAAAATAATTTTTGGGGTAAAAGTCCCTTTAAAGCATTGATTGTTTGTTATTCTGGAACGCATGAAGCACTATCGATTGTCCAATAGGGTCGTGGTTTGCTACAGTGTGTCAAGCTAGAATGTGTGCATCTCTTATCATCGGAGGCCACCAAAGAGTTATTTTTGTAGATATTTCCAAAATTTGTGTGCGAGGGAATTATTTCAAATGTTGAAATGTTCCCTGATAGCGACATACACACCCTTTTTAATCAACCTGCCAAAGATTCAATGGTTTGTGGTAAAATAATTGGAGATTGAAAAGTGGTCCAGAATGTTTGTGAAATTAGCTGGATTTTGTGATTAAAACATTTAACTTTTCAAAAAGGTTGGTCCAAGTTTATCCAATTGTCTCAATGCTAAAGTTGGGAGCTATGCATGTAACTATTGTTAAACATTACCCAAAACCATTTGTAATGACAAATAACAATATTTCGAAGCTCATCTAGTTTCTTCCTCAAGTTGATTCTCGTCATCTTCAGATTTTCGTTAGCAACGTCATTAGGCCTAATAAGATTCGAAATTGGGATTTTTTTAAAATTAATACATTGTTTTGATCTATGTTTATTGGATTGTGATTAATTATTGTTGCCGTATCAATAAGTAACAGCTTCAAATAAATATAACTAAATTGTAGCCATCAAGTTTTGTATTTGTTTGGAAGTATAAACCTGTTAAATGTTGTATGATATATAAAGATGCATTGACTTTTTCTCTCATTTAGTGTTCCTGACATTAAATCCTCAACTTGTGATAACTTGTTAAAACAGTCGTGGCACTATAGTCTTATTGGTTTCGTTCTAGGGAAACGCCAAAGTCGTTGTTAAACACGAGTGAGTGAGCCATGTGTTGAGTACCCGATTACATTACATTTCTTCCCCCTACCTTAGGCCTACCTAGCCTATCATAGGCTAGAGAGGCGCATTATGACCTTACAGTTGACGCGCCCGTCCCCGTATACCAACTAAACTTAAAAAAACTATTATTTATACGCATATAATCACACTTACATGCAACTGTTCCCGTGTACTCACCTACATGACTCGCTCACTCGTCTAACTACGACTTTGGCGTTTCCCTAGTCTAGTGGCTAATGGGGCACTTGTAGCCGAAATGTGAAAGAAGTGGGTTCAATCCCCTGGTCGGGAAAGATTTTGTAATTTCTAGATTGTATTTCAAAATAATTAAACATGTTTTGAAATGCATATAACGCAGTGTAGTCCATCATCTGTGGCAATAGGGCCTACTATGGTAAACATAGCCAGTACGAAATATGTGAAAATATTGCAAGGTTTACTCAATCTACGAGCGGAATTTGGGGTACCTTGACGTGCAACATTCGACAGACCTTGCATGGGCACGGCATTTCACGCAGGCGAATAACAAACAAAAAATATCTTTTCAAAATCTAAAACATTGTCGTTAAAATTATTTCTAAACATTGGAAGCTGCTATTTTTCCATTTAATATTTCCTGTAGGTTAAAGTCACAACGAATTTTGCTGATTTTGTTAGCAGTTCTCAACAAACTGGTATCGGATGTTTGTTTAAAATTTCAGCGCATTCGGTTAAGCGATTCGGCTGATTTTCAACGTACACACACACACACACACTAACACACGCAAGCAGAAAAACAATAAGGGTCGTTTAAGTCGAATGGAGATCACTCCGTTCGCTACGCTCACTCGTTCAATAAAAGCTGTTTGTAATATAACCTTGGAAATACATTGTTCTCTTGTGTTGTTTTTTAGATATTTAGGCCTATATATTTTCCTGGCAGCCATCTTCCTTTTATGATTGAACTCTTTTAAAAGTGCCTTGCAGAAAACTTTAAACTTAGGATATCAATGCAACCCAGCTTAAATTAAAAAAAAATCTGATAAGTAACTTGCCAAAATGCCATTAGATATTTTATATCGAAAACCATCGATAACAATCTATTATTGTTTTCGACAGACAACCAATCAAGTGCACTTAACTCTAATATAAGGTGACCAGACGTACCGGTTTGAGCGATACAGTACCGTTTACAGAACACTTGTACCGGTGTCCCGAGAGACTCATTAAAATGATGTCTTTGTACCGGTTTGCAATTTTGTGGAGAAGGTGTCCTGGTATTGTCTTAACTATACCGTGCAAGGAAGGATAGTGTTTTACTTTTAAAAAATACACTCCTCTGATAAATACTTATAGTAAAAACAATGAAATTGTTCTTAGACTTCCAAGAAGATAATTCATTTTCTCTAGGGGTGTGCGAATATTATTAATGATTTTGGTGGAGGTGCCGGGTCGCGAACGTGTGTGAGAAATGTAAAACTAAAAATCGTGAGCCTTTATATTTTTGTCGCCACCTTACGCTGATTACTTAGCCATAATAGTAACCCGAGTCTTTTGATACTCAAATATATTCATTTTGGAAGATAAGAAACTATTTTTGGGCACAAATAATAAAAATATGTCACTATAATGTTTGTTTCAACATTTTCATGTAATATCACTTACTGAATGTCATCCTACCCCTATTATTTGTGCTTGATGCTGGATCATTAAAATGATCTGGAGAGAGGTTACATTTTTAAATCAATTGGATGTTACTAGCTGTCTTCACGTTTGGACTAACATCAATAGGCCTAAGTAACATTAATATTGTTCATATTGTAAATAATAAATATAGTTAAATAGCAAAATAGTGAAATTTAAAAAATAAGACGAAGTATTCGGACTAGAATTGGACTCGATACTCGATTATTTTAAGTAGTCGTTTCGGACTCGGCTGAACTAAAAAAAACAGGACTACAGGACTAACATGCTAGGTTAGGTAGGTCCTCAAACTACGTTTTAGATGGAGAGCCAGTGACAGTATTTGTATTTAGTGGTGGGTTGTTGACTTAGAAACTGCATTCAAACTCTTTGTTGTTAATAATGATTAAACTTTTAGAGCAGGTGAAGTTAATAATGTAATGAGTTATTTGGACTGTACACTGCACTTTTTAAGAAAACTATGTGAAACAATATTTCGACAGCTGTTCAGTCGTCTTACACGCGGGTTTATTGATAGTTGACAGTTTTTAATGATGTTGATATGTGTAGCGGGTTCATTATGAAGTGTATTTCTACGAGGCTATTACCTCAAAAAATTATTTTTACCACATAATCTATAGCATAACACAAAGGTTCTATACTCAAAGATAATACTACACTAAAATGACCGTTTAAAAAATTATGTCTTGTAACTGTGATTTTACATCAATTTTTCAATTGTTTTGATCCAGAAATTTGCGAAAATTGGTGTTTTGGGAAATTTCTTAAATCGGCTTTAACCTGCTTCTTTTTTCTTCCACATATGTACTAGCATCGCACTCAACGATCGTACCAATCTAAAATGCACATATGCAAAATGCAAAATGCAAATATACTCTCAAACATTTAAAAATTTGCATTCCAAAATCACACCCCATCTTAGCAATCAGCGTATTTTTACCAAACCACTTGCCCAAATTACAAACCAAAATATAGAGAATTTACAGAAAAGACTGTAGAGTAAGTCAATAACGGCCAATATTTTTTTAGATGAAAATCCTCCAAGGTCACGGGGCATAAAGATCGTCCCCGTGTTATTTCCTATGGGAGATTTTTGCCGATGGGACCTAGCTCGGAAAATACTAAGTTTGACAACATTTTTTCGGGTCATAGTGGACCCAATAATTTTTCTGTTAGTTGCTAAATTCATTACTAGTTAGCCTGAATGAAATATTTTTTTGAGTTTAGCGGGTTTTTACCCCCTAAAATACACGAAAACTACCCATGTTATGAATTGTCTCGTGTTTACCCTACGATGTCCTAGATAAAAAATTTACCAGCGATCGGATACGAACAATGTATTCTACTACTATCCGAGGTTTCATTTCAAACAGTTTCAAGAAAGTTGTTCGAGCTTAAACACGTGGCGCTACCTAGCATGAGTTCTATGCAACGTTTGCAAGCAGTCGACCGAACAAAGTATTATTTCGAGGTTGGAAATTTGGTGGAGGCGCCGGGTCCGAAGAAGATCGCGAGTGTGGAAATCGAATTTCACTTCCGCAAAAATCAAGCACTGCGATTGGGAACTTTAATAAGTTGGAATGTTACAGATTTCAAAGTGTTGTTCTATTTTAGATTATTGACTATTGTCGAAATTATATAACTAAATACGGAGACATTATATATAATTATATACTTTTGAAAGTTTCTAAACAGAAAAAATCATCGTTTTGGCATCTGGTCACGAAATAAAACATTAACGTTAATGGCACAAATCACTTAAAATAATAAAAAAAAAACAATATTTACTGGTATATTGATGATATTCGGCTTAGGCCCCAATGTTTTGTTCAGTTTGCACTGGAGCTAAAATGAAGGGGATTAATAATCCCTTATCTAACATATTTTATGATATTGATAATTTTAGATGTCGATTGACAACAATTATTTTCGTATGAGTATACCCCGACTGGGGCTCAAACGCAGGACCACTGATATCAGAAATATGATATTAATATTTTTCGTTCATTCATTATAATATGTAACAAGCATACAGATGGATGCACATAGCGGAGCTATCCATTTGAGACATTTGCACCCATCCTATTAGAATAATGTGAAATACAACAATAATAAAACAACATTTTTTTAAATTATTTAAAAACATTTTCTTTGCGAGGCTCTTCTATCGAGAGGAAGTTCCTTTACTTCAGAAGGCAGTACATTCCAGAGTGCCGACTCCGTGTAGTACATAGAAGTTCTGGAATGCAAAGGTCGCTAAGGCTATCACGGAGACGAGTTTAGACGCTCAGCTTTCTGTTGTTGTTGTTGTTTTTTTGTTTTTTTAAACGGTTAACAGCATTGGTATAATATTTCACAATAACGTTAATAAAGGATCAATCTACGAGATCCAATACGCGTATTTTTAGATTAATCAATCGGTTCTGAATAAAAAATCATGAAATCCCCTTAGTAATTACTCAGAATTGGTGAACTTCGGGTGTACCTATTTTTTTTTTGTAATTGTTATTTGGCCAAATATTGGCATAGTATTTTAATAGTACGGTTCTGGTAAAAGTGTGATATCTTCGGTTTTCACGACTCCTGAGAATTATAATCGCACAGATCATCAGATCAGATAAATCGCATTTGCACCAAAATAACCTTGAAGCTAGCATTTTTCTGGGGTCAAGCCCCCCTCCCCCGTTTTTTTAAGGGATTGCTCCTCGCCACTGCATACACGCGTAGGCTACGTGGAAAGTATGTGGTGGCCTACTCAAATTAAATACGATTACACAATTCATAATGCAGTTTAAATAAAATATAATATATCACTACGCTTTGGTTCCAACATCATTTAGTTGGGTAAAGGGGTGTTTCCACCAATTGATCTTCGGTATCACCGAATCAGCACCGGCCTGCCAAGCTCGGCACCTCATCTTCTTCCTCATTCTCTGGTCGTAACACCAGCTCTCTCCACTTGTTCCTGTCCTTCCACCATCTTTCTCTCTCTTCAACCACTACCCACTCTCCTCTCTCCTCCACATCTGCCTGTACTTGGTCTTGCCATATCTGTCTCGAGGTCTTCCCAATCTTCTCCTCAAACTCAAACTCCTCCTCAAGCTCAAATGTTTGTCTTGGAATTATATTATTCCACTGCCAAACGTGACCTACATTGCCCTTCCTGCCCTATTGTCAGGTAAATGTCAATGAATAGAATAAATAGAAACAATTTATACACCGGTCTTATCATTGGAGACTGAAATACGAGTTCCAAAGTCAAACATGTATTATTAGAATTGACGACAACAACAAGCTTGCAAAGATCGATAAAATCAAAAACTAGATTCGTGTTCCGAGTATAGAAGAGCTGAATTAACTAAATGCAAAACAGACCGTTTGATCCAACTATTTTTTTTAAACGATATTCAACTAACCCCCCCCCCCCTCTCCCAACCTCCGGACGCGTTTTACCAGGTTTTACGGGAAAATCAAGTGGCGGATCTAGCCCTGATTCGGGGGGGGGATTTTATAAAGCAAAAACGAACTTGTAAGCAGTAAAGCAGTAGCGAATCGAGGGGGGGGGGGTTCGGTTTTGCAAAACCAGTACAGGGTATGTTTGAAAGTTCCAGACATGGTAAAAATGCACTACCGACCCTTGCAAAAGATATAATAGTCCTTTTTTGGCACGAATCAACCATGTCATTTTTAAATAAAATACAGTATTAACAGTGAAAAGTCTAATGATTTATATGTGTAATGTACCTCCCCATTTCATTTTTAACATTTCAAGTGTTGTCTGTGAAGGTTATGTGTACAAATGGAGGTGTTCCCCCAACCCACACCGGGGATGCCCTTGGACCCTTTTTATAGGTCAGTGATGATCGTGCAAATTATCCCAGCCGTCTGTACCCCTTATCGCCGAAGACGACCAAAGTGGCGAATTTGCAACTTTCAAATGCCGAAAAACACGTTCAAAAAATCGAAAATGGCATAATAGGTGATAGATAACGGTTGAATAAGTGAATACGCAATCAAAATCGGAATCGGCTGGCCCTTGCCGTATCAGTTTGTGGGGCTCAATGGATAATGTTAAGAGTAGCAAATTTTGCACCGATGTCATCTCTCTGTGGCCATGGCTGACAAACGTAATTGGATTAGAGCCGAAGCTTAATATGCAAATCAATTATTAATTCGTTTTGCTAAGCATGAATGATTGAACCAAATTCACGATGTCAGTCACTCGTGCCATATGCTATACAACGGTAATGGATAGATACGAAGCTTAGGTATGCAAAAATTATAACGCGATCTCAACCTTAATGTCAATGAGTGAGATTTCAGTTTGAATCATTGTAATAAGTAATTTCTCCACTTGGATGCTCCATACGTGTACGTTCTAAAAATTATTGATATACCACACAAATGCAAATTGCAAAAGGCAGCCGAACGGGAAGATCTTTGCTACGCATAAAGTGTGATATCTAGAAGTGTGGCAAGCCATTATTTGTTTAAAATATTAAATATTATTTTTTAATACATATTTATATTATCAAATCATATTATGTATTTACTATAGAATAAATATATTAACAAAAATAACAACTTAAGTAAATTATTGAAACAATTACATGTGAAATATCCAAATTTACAGACGCATTCAATTTAAAAGCTGTCGATGAATTTAGCTTGGTGCGTTACGACTACCAAAACAACAATCAATCTCGAGCAAGCTTTTAATTTTGAATGGTTGTAATTTGATATTCCACATGTATTGTTTCAATAAATTTAATTTTCATGTAGTTTTTAATAATATATATTATTATATATAGTAATTTTAATGGATATGCATATTATAAATGTATTATATAAAATAAATATACTTATATTTCAACAAAAGATGGTTTAGACTTCCTTTGATCCACAACTTTTGCAGTTGAGGCACTTGTATCCTTCCTGTTTCGTTGGACCTTTTTTGCAAGTTTTTGCATTTTTGTGTGGTATTGACTTTACAATGATTAAGATTAAACTTAATACATTTCGGAAAGTAAGTGGGTGGACGCGTCTTCCCCCAAATTAACCACTGTGTGTATCAATTATGTACACTGTGCAGTTGTACAAATAACAAGGATTTTTTATACCAGTTATAATGATTGTGTTTGTGTAATAGAGTACATTTGAAAGTGAGTCGTATGCAAACGAAACTCCACCTCAAACCATTACGTGTCAGCTTCATTTATATATCAAGGCTTTAATATGACTCGTCTGCTGTCGGCTAAAATATGCCTCTGCTTGTTATCCTATTTACATTATTCCCATTGTAATGCGATCAATGATCATTATTTAGTTTACTTTATTTAGTTTTAGGGCGCGCCAACCGTTAGGTCATTATGCGCCAACTAAGATAATAATAATTAATGGTTTATTGTCATAGTATCGTCATTTTGTGAGAGTTATTAGCAAACATTTTCAGGTTATAGAGATAGAAATAAAACACAATGCAATAATGTGCAATATTAAGAATGTAATTACACTGCATTGCATAATATACAGGCTAACTAAATTAATATGTTATGAAATAAATATTCATCTATACAACAATAGGGTTTTGGATATAAGATTTTTTTTTTAAGAGAATGTAAATGAGTTAACGTCTTTTAGTTTAGTTGGTAACTTTTATAATAATTTATGATGTGTAATTTTAGTTTTTTGTGTTGATGATTTTGAATAACAATTTGCATGGATGTTATTTTTAAAACGTGTGTCGTACTCGTAGGTGTGCATAGCTTTATTTTATTTATTGTATCTTATTTCACTCCATTTATGCATACATAGTATACATAATATACATATCGAAGCTACTGCAGTTACAACAATAAAAATAAAACACAAACACTTTACAATGTTGATTACAAATACATTCACAAAACTTATTAGAAAGATAAAATAAAATTCATTAATCAAAAGGGAATACGGTATTTGTATGTCAAACTTGAATGATTAATAATTTTAAATTTTGTGGGAGATAAGAAGTTTGCAGAAAGAACAAGGGTTTTTCATCAGTGTTTAGTAAGAGAAGAATGAGGGTCATTACTCAACGCTACAAAAGAGGATCATCAGAGGCCGGCCGACTGGTAATGTTTAGTCATTTGTTATGAATTCTATTATACAGTTTAAAAAGGCGAGCAACTTTCGTTCACTCAAGGGCTCAAGGTCGGTCCGCAAACTTGATTAGTGACAGAGGTGGTTCATGTGACATGAGTACTGATTCGGAGTCACGTGTTCAAAACTCACCAACGGAAACCCCGACTGAAAGTTTCTCCATCGTCTTCAGTCTTATGCGAATTACATTACCCAATCAATCACCCAATTACCTTGTTAGTCACCTTCGAATAAAACTGATGTGCACCCTAAAGTTGGGATATACTTACAAAAAAGTGTTTAGGGTATATCACTGTCAATCAGTGCACAGAACCAGGTATTTTCAGACAGTAAATACGAGTTAAATCGCTAATCATTTGTTTAGTCCATAGTAAACTAATAGTTTTATCTCACGTATGAATAGATTATGATAATCCCTGTCAGATCATGTGAATTTGATGGTCATATCATCAATGACAACATTAACCATGAACCAACAATACAAACCTTAAAGTTTAGACGCATTGGATGAAGGGCGCGTCAACCGCTATGTTATAATGCTCCGCTCTAGCCTAGGGGAGGTGGTGAATAACCACGGGTAGGGGAGGAAAGGGGGATTCTCAAGTCGTGGTCGTCATCGTCTTGCAATGGTCGTCGTCTGGGAGATCGTCAAGAGAATGGGGAGGATCCCCGACGACGTATGCCAGAGCTCGCCTCTTGTTTCGGAGAGTTATACTCCCCTACGTACTAGCTGATTTGCGAGATGGACTTTATCTCTTTTCTCGCCTTTTACGATTAGCAGAGTCAAAATAAATGTTTTCAACATATTGTTTTTGGTAAATAAAACAATGCAGAATGTGCGATCTTCAGGTTAATATTTTATTAGATTGACGGTGTTGATAAATTTCTGAGGTTCTCTGAATATTGAATTAAAATCAATCAATCATTCAATACGTTAACTAGCGAAGAAACAACGACTATGCATCTAGGCTATCAACCTAAGTTATACAGGGGTCATTGATTAATTATTGTATAAGTCTGTCAGTCTACAAGTTAACCTTCACTATGTGTATTGCACCATGCATGCATACAATCTATTTTTATGTAATTCATCCTACATGTTACTGAAAATTTACTCGACAAAAAGTGTGACAACAAATTAATTACGCAATGGTAAGAGAACAATCATACAAAAAACCACATGAACTCTTTTCGCCACGCTCATGACGTTCATCCAATAAATTTAAACTGTAAGAGACAGGAAACGTGTTCTAAAGGAAGCCATCTAGCATCCATTCTATTCCTAGAACTCTTAAAAAGATTCCTTCATCTGCTCTGCTTTCACCCCAAAGTACGTGCATTACAAATTAAAATTGATGATTAACTGTGGTCCAACCTATTTGCCAATAGAGGTTGGTTAGCTTATGAGTTCATTACAACGTTGTCAGTTCGATAACAGACAGGAAATCTGACCAACGAAGTAGTTTTAGGTATTCAAATCTGGACGAATGATTGGATATAGAACTCTTGGACATTCCTTCCGAAGTTAATATTCTCACATACCTAGTTGGTCACTTAAAGAGGGGCAAGATGTCACCGGGCTGTTTTTTTTTGCGAAAAAATGTGTTATTTGTTTAGGGGCACTCCAGGTTACCTAGAAGAAAAATGTTATCACATTCAATATTTTTATTCTATTTTTATTAAACATTAGCCCCCACTAAAAGCTCGTGGACGTCGCGCCCCCCCCCCCCTTCTCCCATGTCGTTGCCTCGTCCTCTGCCTAGCAACCAGCTGTAGTGGAGCTGTGTAGTCAGTCACGTAGGCCGTATTTTCGTCATATTACGTCATAATACAGAGGTTAGGTGGTTGGAGCCGGCCCTGAGGCCGCATCAGTTCGCCTGCTGGAGACCTCGGAGACAGACGTGCCCGCCCTACGCTGCGCCAAGGTGAGACAGCTCATCGTACTAGGCTTGCATTCCATGTTAACATGATTGATATTCTATTTGTTCGCAGTAGTTTTACATTAATATTCACAATTAATTCAACATTATTTGTGGTTCTTTATTGTTTGTTTTATCGCTCAGCTTAGGGCTAAACTAATTCATAATCCTACACACGTCTTTGAATTTCTCTCGTATTTGTACAATGTCGTGGGCTCGCGTGTACTTTCAATGTATTGGGTAAAATTGCTTTAAAGTGTTTTAATTGTTACCTACTTAAGTCCATTTTAAAGTCAAAAATCTTTCCGCATTTTAATACAGTACCTAATCTAACTTTGAGTATCGATTAATCATTGTATTGTTCAAATGATGCATATGTGGGTGCGGTATGCAGTCATCAGCACTAGCGTTTTAACATTCTGCATGTTTCTATTTCTATTATCATTTGCTTCATATGGCAATCAATCACATTGTTCCAAATTGCCCGAAACAACAAGGTCGTCGATAGATTCGCGACATTTCAATGGCAAACTTGTCCATTCAACCTTTCTCGTCTCGATAAACCATAAAATCTCTATGACTGCAACTCAAGGCATTTTAATTCTAAAACGGGTTAAGAACTACATGTGCATATTTTCTGTTTTCAGCCAGCTGTGCCCCACTCTCCAGTAACCACGTAGGCCTAAACGCGCCGTTGAACAGCTGTGACTCAACGACGTGTTGACAAGATGATGTCCCCGCAGTCCAGGTCACCGTGACAGATCATCCGCGCCCACCTCGGGTCAGGCGACCGCTGGAGACGACTCTACAACGATCTACTGGTAAGTCACCCAACCCAAGACCCAACTATTACCTTCTATTTGAAATAACTAATTCATCTAAAGTAACATTATTTTTAATTGTTCTAAGTAGTTTTCAAAATTTCCAAGTCAAATTGTTGTTTAAAACTTTCTTACTGTTTTTTTTTTTTTTTTAAGTAAAGATGTGACCGTTTGAAAAGAGCCTAGTGCCCTAGTTGGCAAGTGCATACATACGTGTGACACGTACACAAGAATAATATTTTTCCAAATATATAATTGGTACTCCTTAAATTTTACTTGCATAATACATTTAATTACGATTAATTCCAATTTGTTGGCTATTGTATCGTCGACGGCGTCGGCATTGATAGAATTGGTTTGGAAAAACTTTAACAAGTCCCTCACTGAAAATCAGTTAAATTTGTATAATAAGAATATTATCTCTGTTGTTTCAGAGAGTGCCCTACGACATTGAGCTCTCGGATCAAGAAACGCCCGCCAGGAGTGAACCACCTGCCGCCCTGAGATGCTGCCCACGCCGCCCTGACCTCTGCCCGTACACCAGCTGACCTTGACTGCAGCAGCAGAGTTCACAACACTTCAAGTCTGCATGGTAAGTCAGTATTCAAGATATTCTACTACTGAGCCCTGACCTTACCTGTGTTAAGCTCAATTGCAAGCAGACATCCGATTAATTAAAGTTATCCTACAGGTTTATTCCTAGTTTCAATTTATTTTTATTTATTTATACATTTATTTCAGTTATAAAACAAAGGACAACATGCAGAAGGTTCAACTCAGTTCCAGGTGTAGGCTGCAGTTTACATTTCAATGGGATATTATTCTCAAAATTACATTTTTACTTGTATTACATTCCTTAAAATAATCAATGCAAAATTATGCTGACAAAGACATTGGTGAATTCAGTTTGGAAAGTGTTGTTCAACTTTAAATCAAGCATTTAAAATTTGCCTTTTGAAAAATTAATAGTACATCCATCTTGGTTATCAGTGTATTGAGACTGAATCGAGTGGCCAAAGTATAAAATATATTAAATTTACAGCCTTCAGAATATATGGACGAGTAAGTCGTGAAATATTAATATTTTTACCAGAATTTTTCCAAGGTCACAAGGTGTCTGTCAGAACATAGCAATGCTATGTCTATGCAAGATTTTGCCTACAAGACCTAGCTTGAAAATTACCATTTGACATTTAATTATTTCAGTATTTAATTTATTCAATTACTAAGTACCAATTGAGGGTAAGAATTTTTTAACATGGTGGCCCTTTGTTTGGCCTTATCACAGATTTGTGGGTAAATGTTCGTTTCATGTGACTCAATTTAGTATATGTGCACATAAAATTGCAGACTACACTTGGAGAAACATGATTAATTTTACTATTCCTCACTGAAAATCGGTTCTTTTTAACCGAGTGAGTATACCGAGTAACTATAATAATAATAAATTAGGAATCGTTTATGAATGAATTGTATTGTTATGAATCACCAGCCACTGTCACTAAAAGCATATTGTCAAAAAAAAATAGCCCTTAAACACCAACTGGTGCCAACAAGATAAAAGCTTGCAATTGAGTAAATATGGGTAACATTAGACAATCAACTTTCAGAAATGTCAGATTTTATATGTCCCGAATTAGTTGCTTATTTATTATACATACTGTGCATCAAAGTGAAGTCAATCTACAGAAAACTAATGTGGTGGAACATTGTAGATTACTACAAACTAAGTGTGTCGTGCTGACATGCCAAGAAATAAGTAGTATTGGGCCAGCTGCCTGATCAATAGCTTATTAAATAAAGCACGGCTACATAAAGAGGGACACCCCAAGTTCGATCCCCGGCCGGGACACATCTCTTTGAACATTGCTTAATCTTCATTCAAGTAATATAATTCGTCTCGCCAAAGTGCGTTAATATGAGATGTTAAGCAATATCCAATCAATCGATCAGTAATATGATACTTAATTAACATCAATGAGAGACTACTTCAGAGTTTAATTTGTCCTTGAGATTGTATGTTCACTTTCAAACAACATGCACGGGTTCGAATCCCACTTATAGCAAGGAAAATAATTGTTTTTTGCTATGGGTCACATGGAACTATTAGTGTCATGAAGTAGCTTAACTGTAAATGCAGTTTAATTTGTCCTTGAGATTGTATGTTCACTTTCAAACAACATGCATGGGTTCAAATCCCACTTATAGCAAGGACATGAATGTTTTCTTTTTGCAATGGATCACATTTGAACCACCAGTGTTAAGTTTTGTCTGTATTTTTATTTTATAACCATTTAAATCATTTGGCATATGAAAAACTTGAGGAAGTACTACCAAATTATCCATTTAATTTGTGCTTGTTCCACTGCATTGGTTTTCCATATAGATGCATGGTAGTAAGTTTTCCTAGACTTACAAATATTTTGCTATGTGCTATTCAAAGAGTGCAAGGGGTGGGGCAACTGCATCTCATAAGCTGTGTGGCTCGTTGGTCTTGTTGTTAGCGTATCTGCTTCCAATGCAGAAGGTCCAGGGTTCGATTCCCGCCGAAGTCAGAAGTTTTTTAACTTCTGATTTGGACTTGGTCCATCATTTCGTGTCTTGGGAGTTTGTAAACGGTGACTTTGGAGCCGTCCTAGCAACGAAGCACATAATAAATTCAGAGTTGTTCTGAATCGGCCTTGTTGATTCTGGCGTAGATCCGCGGGTGTTCGCACTGTCCATACCACTGATTGCTATATTTCCTATTAAAAATATCGATCTTTGGTTGGTTATCGCTCGCTCGTCGATTGCGTCGGGGCCTACAGGGTAGGCTTAGTCGCTTTGATTTACTGTCCCCCACTGAAAATCAGTTATATAACTGAGTGGGTAGACTCTAAATACAATTTATTTATTTATTTATTTAAGCTACCACATTAGTGAAGTGTGGCATTACTTCGACCCAACCTCACCTATTTACAAGTCGTAAATGAAACATGGCAAATCTCGTGGCAATGTTGGTTATCGAGACAACAGTTTATAGTTTTTAAAACATTTTAGACTTTCGCGGCCCGAATATATTAAAAAAGGTGTGAAACGGGTCATTTTGCCAGCGTCCGTGTTTACACTTACTGGTGTGTGAGTTCGACATTTCGGACCACTTGGGATCCATCTTCAGGACGACTCCAGTATTTACACGCGACGCGGCGAAATGACCCTTTCACACCTTTTAGTTTATAGTTTGTTTGAACACCTATTACACGACACATGAACAGAACATTCCGGCTAGTGCGGCATTGAGGTAGAGATATAATCCTCGTTGATAGTCGTTTTTTTGGTTTGCTTAGGAGCAGAATGTATCAATAAGAGACAATGATTTTCAGCATTTATATTTACAAATTGCAGTAGTTGTCATGATCAAAAGATCATCCTCAAAGCATTTATTAGCATCTGCATTGAAATAATATCATCCATATCAACATTTTGTGGATCTAGTTTTAGCAGTTGCTTTAGTAAAAAATCTTGCAAAATTAACACTCATGATCACGTTTGATGTGTATTTAAAATTCGGTTTTAGAGCAGCTTGTTACTTTGGTTGTATGGCTTATGGCATGGTATAATAGTATGGTCTGGCAGTGAGCAGTTGTTCCTTATGAATATAGAAACAATCTTGCAAAATTCACACAAATTGTCAAGTTTGATGTAGGCCTACATTCAAAATTTAGGTTTAGCATTGTAGCGTGCAGCCCGTCACTTTGGTTGTGAACTATTGCTTTTGGCAATAATATGCTGCTGCTGTTATCCAACTTTATCTCACGAGTCGCAGTATATTGGCGACTAATAATGGATGTAAAATAAATAAATGCCCAAACTGAATCAGTTCTTCCAACTGTGGGTATTTTACAATTTAAAACTTACAGTAATTTTTTTTTTAACTTGCATAAAAAAAACATTTACGGTAGGCCTACAAATGTACAGCCTTTTGACAAGCCATGCATTATTAGTAATTAGTAAATAAAAAGATCGGGGTTTGTGATGTTGCGTGACGCCTTGCAGCTACTTGACTAATGGGAATGCTGGGGCTCGCTGTATTAAAATAAAAAATTTGTACTTGTTTATTATTTTAATTTCGGATTGGTTTAGTTAACAAAATTTAGATTTTTCTTTAAATTACAAAAGAACTTGAGTGTTTTGTGATATTATTAGGGACACACACAATCAAAATGCTGATCCAATAAAATCAATAATGAAAGTGTAGTCGAATTGCATGTTTTCCGGAAAAAAAACTGGCAAGATGTGCCATGGACATGCTTCCGAAGACCACCATTCAATTCGTGTCCTGTGTGAACGATAATAATTTGTCATTTCGCAATCACAGAGGCTCAGATTTCTAAATATTTCTGAGCGGCAATTTTGTCTGTTTTTTTTTAAAGACATTCCATCTTGAACGTGGCAGTCTGCCTATAAAGGTAGCACAATTTTTACCAACATTAACGTTCAATAAATCGCTCCACCATAATGCAGTCGCCTTTTCGATTATCGATCATTTTTATTTTATTGTGGTGGTCCCTAGTTAGCACATTTTCATTATACATTCAATACCTTCAACGATACAAATCTTACTAGAAATTACAATTTATGTTTTGATGATTTTTGTCATCGGCTGAAAAATGCTTTGTCAATGGTCTATGGGCAATTGCCCGCTTCATGATCATGAATAGAAAGTAGAAACTGAAAAACTTATACAGTTTATTTCTATTGCTTAAAGGTCTACTATTCATGCAAATGTTATTGTCTCTTAACAACACAACAAGCGAAGATATTATTGTCAACCAAATCAAATACGTAATCAACATGTTATTTCAAAGTTAACCCGAACTTTAACTTGAAATTACTTGCTTCTCTTGAGTTTCGAGCATACTACATTATGCCAACTGAAGTCTATTCCAACACCAAAATGGATTGATCAATGCTAATGTGGCATAAATTTTCAACTCAATTTTTTTTTCTCAATCTCGTTAAGGCTATTTGACTACGTTTTTCTATTTTCCCAAATGTGCTACCAAGTCAAAATATAGTGAAAAGCTTTGAAACCTGGCTCAATAGAAAATCAAAACTATTTTTTTCAATTTTTTCTGATCGGGCACACTGCAAATATCGCCTTTTCAAAATAATTTCAAACTTCAATTCACCCAAGCACACCATTCAACGTAGGTAGTTGTGTTTTAGTGACATTAATTTTTAACTGGTTTTCTAGAGGCTGACTTGAGTTTTAAGCATTCTATCTCGTCTCTTTACTAACCAAGTTCGATGATACCACCTATAGACACTATAATATCACAGTTCACGTTTTTACACATGAAAAACTAGCTAACAGTATTTTGAGTTGAAAATCTTAGTGCTAAAATTTTTTCTAGCTATTTTTTTAAAATTATTTTGAGTAGCCCTAGGTCGTTATAGCAAACATAGTAAATCAAGTTCAAAATAATGTACAATTACCAAAATTTAAATGGGTGAGTTACTCTGAATACTATGCATCCAACATCAACTTATATAAGGTTTTATTCCACAAAATTTGAAAAATTATAATTTATATGCATTTTTTTATTAACAAGCATTGAAGTAACTTTATTAAATCCAAAACATTGCAAGTTCTATAAAAATGGGATTAACTTTATTATGTAGCTTAACTCCCAGAAATAATTTACACCTGGTTACATTAGGGTTTATTGTCATAAGCAAGCATTTTTCAATTTCCATTTTGATATATAAATTAACTTTGATACATTTGATAAACCGCTACTTTTGTTTTTAAAATGGAAGCAACAATTTTTTAAACGTTTTGATATTTGCAAGCAGCAAAGACTTCAATTTTTCTTCCCTAAAATAGCTTGGGTGCTTTTGTTTGTTATGCTTTTCTCTTTTTGTTTGCACTCTACCGGACAAATGGCAACTCGAATCTTGATGAAATTTATAGTGGACCCTCAAAATTTCTGAACTTAGACTTCTCATTTTCTTCGATAGAATTGAAGAAATATTTGTAATGAATATCGTACTTACAAGATTTTTTTCCCGATTCTTGCTAGACTTTTCTGTGATTTTTGGCTCAAGCAAACGGCTGCTCCGATCTTGATAAAACTTTCCAGAAACGTACTAAATCACTTGGATAAAATATTTCTCATAAGGCCACCTTGCATTGTAAATGCAGACATAGTTCACGTTTGCTGTCTTTACGTAACACATAGCCTACCTACTCAAACGAAACTTGTTAACAATGACGACACACAACAGTTATACAACGACAGCAACAGTTAACCGAAATCTCCCATCCAACGTGACTGTAAAAAATTTCGTAAAGCAGCCTAGTAGTATGAATGAAATTGATGTGTGAAGTTAAGCCAACTCAGCTAAAATACTTGAATCGATTACTTCTCTCTACTGTAAAAACAGCCATATTGTGAGGAAAATGATGAGAAAATAACTCGCTCAATACCTTCAATGGTACTATTCAGTATTCACAACTTGAGTTCGTGAAAGCATTAGTGTACGAAACACAAATCCATTCATAAAACTACTGTCTCAATAAGCATCTTTGCCTCAATATGCCATGTTATGTGTCCATACCATCATTTAACAAGTCCACCTTGACAACAGTTGCCATCTGGGGTGTCTCAAACAATCCGATATCGGGGAGCAGGAGTGTCAGTAGGTATGACTAGGGATGTGGGTTCGAATCCTACACAAGCTATGGATTTTTGTAATCTCGAATAATACATATTGCAATATGTAAATTGTAAAGTAACAAACTCCATCCCTCAACTTGTTAACTTTAAATGCCCTCCGACTTGCACCGTAGGCCACACTACCACACGTGTGAAAGCTGGGCTAACAAGTGTCGCAATTACCGAGCCTTCACTTTGGATACACAATAATTGTAGACAGTTATGGCATTATCTGTGGTTATGGTTATCATTGGCTTAGTAACACCATGTAGTATCTGCTTTTTTATTGAGTTGAGACTTGAGAGCCTGAATTGAATCTGGCAGAAGTATTTGCAGAATCAGTATTTTAAATTGGCTGATTGGCTAGAACTAGCCCACTAGCAACGTCAATATCTGCAAACTTCCTGTATAGCAACTACATCTAACTTGGTTAAATAGACCTACAAGTAGTTTCTGTTGGCCAAGTTTAGTTAATACCTGTTTTGTTTTTGTATAATGTAAATGGCCAATGGCTGAACTCGTATCAAATAAATAACTAACAAATCAATTACGAAGTTACCTAAATGTGAGGTTAACTTGCCAGATTCATAGAGTTTTCATATAGGGTACACACAACTACGTCACGCATCCCGCTTTGAGCCCAACTGATGGACAAACCATCGGTTAGCAAGTGGACGCCTGCTGAACGTCGCACAACTTATCACGCTCCAACTTTTATCCTATTCATTATTGGGGAAAAACTTAAGAGGAATAATATTTAGCAAATATATCATTACTTCTAATAGCGATTACTTTGAGTTTTTAGACGGCCGTTAACTTGTTATTTCGATGTACATAATAATAATAATAAATAATCATCATAACTCAGTTCCAACTATGTCGGGTTGAGTGGTGGTTTTTCACCATTATCTAGGGCATGAAACTGTAGATACTAAGCTTGCCAGACTCAGTGTTTCTTCCACATCCTCTAACTCCTTCCTCTCCACCAATTTACTCCACTCTCTTCTGTCCTCCCACAGCTTTACTCTTGCCACATGCTCCCACACTTCATCCCGTTTTCCAACGTCTTCTTGAATTAATCTTTCCCATTTCTCTCTTGGCCTTCCTACTCTTCTTTTCCCCTCCTCTGCCGCTTCAAATTCTCGTCTTGGAATCCTCTCTCTGCCCATCCTTTTCATATGTCCAAACCATCTTAGACGTTCTCTTCCTAGCTTAAACTTCAATCTCTCCAGTCCCAGTTCTTTCCTTATTTCATTACTTCTTATCTTGTCCATCTTTGTAACTCCCTTGATACTTCTTAAAAACTTCATTTCTGCTGCTTCCAGCTGACTCTTCTTTTGTTCCCACTGCCCATGTTACTGCCCCATATGTTAGTATAGGTACAAAATATGCCTTATACAGCAAAATTTTACATTTTTGTGGGAACAACTCATTCCATAGTAACTTTCTCACCAATTGGTAAAACCCTTCAGCTTTTTGCACTCTAGATGACACTTCCCTACACACTTTTGCATCTTTTGTCAATATACTTCCCAAATATTTAAATTCTTCTTTTTCTTCTAAGACTTCTCCACGTAGTACAATATTTTCCTGGTCTCTAGGCCTGCCCTTTGTCTTCTTTTGCATACGCAAACATTCACTCTTTTTCTGATTGATTTTTAGACCAAACTCTGTAGTAACTTCATTCCATCTGTCCACCTTCTCCTGCACTTCTCTGGTACTCTCACCCCAAATCAACACATCGTCCGCAAACACTAAGGTTCTTGTGTCCCTTCCATCTGTATTTGGTTCCACTCTTCTTATAATTTCATCCATTACAACAGTAAAGAGTGTTGGAGATAACACACTACCTTGTCGCAAGCCCATATTAAAATAAAATTTAAGACTTTTACTTGTTACTTATAAAATTAAATTAAAACAAGTTCAATTGACAAAAACCTAGAGATCGGATTTCGACAAAACCTCTTTTAAAATATGCATGGGACTGTTCAGACAAGAAATAAATAAACTTTCTAGATAGAACGTGCACAGAACAAAAATTTACAGCATAGGGTAATATGCATGGTATGTGTTTTCATCTAAAATACGCACTTTTGACGCGCAGATGAGCCATGAAAAACTGCACGCTATGCTGTAAATTTTCGTTCAGTGCTTTTTCTATCTAGAAAGTTGATTTATTTCTTGTCTAATTAATTGGATGTATATTTAGAGAGAATTCTTTTTGAAATCCGATCAGCGGTTTTGTGTCAATTGAAGTTGAAAAGACTTAAAGTTGTAGATAATTGTGTCATTTGTAATGCGTACATTGTTAAAACAAGCTAACGGTTCTGTAAAAAAAATCAAAATAATCGCTATTAGAAGAAATGATATGTTTTCTAAATATTATTCCTCTTAAGTTTTGTCCAAATAATGAATAGGATAAAAGTTAGAGCGTGATATTTGTTGAGCCGTTCATCAGGCGTCAACTTGCGAAATGAGGTTGCTTGTCCATCAGTAAGATCCGCGGCCACTTTCCGCCGAGCTGTGACGTCATATGTGTGTTCCCTATAGTTTCATCTAATGTCCTCTACCCATTAAAGATTCTGATATGTGGTGTTGGAACTTGTGATTTCCCTTGCCAAGCACCAAATCTAAAACTGACATTAGCATTTCTTGATTATCAAACTCGGCTGGGGATCGAGGCCAGGTCTCCCGCTTGCGGGGCGGACACCTCGACTGCCGGACCATCGAGCCAGGAACTTAGTTATTTCTGGATTGTTGGTGCATTATACGTATCTGAATTCCCAAGTTGACAACATACTCATTTGAGTACGGTTTCACTTTCATCCATTCAGATCTATAATGAACCAACAATTGAGAAGTTATTAAGTTACCAGCTTGGTGGTCAAAGCATCTGCCCGGCAAGCGGAAGACAGAGGTTCAATCCCCAGTCGAGTTTTCATTTCTAAATTGTGTATGCTATCCAACCCCTGAATTTATTTTGCTATTTGACAGCTAAGGAAAGGTAGTCAACAAAAATTGCAACTGTGCCAACATATTAATCTGTACATTTCTCGATATTATGTGTTTTAATTTTCATTACAGGATACTGGGAATCCTCCGCTTGGACTCTTACTGCTAGACTCTCGTCTTGCAACTAGCAACAGCTCGTCTTGCAACAGCATCTCGTCGCCACTCTGTTAACTTCTCTGCCCTCGCCAGCAAGATGCTCCCAAGATCAATTGTATGCATCCATGAAGACATCATTTAAACGAGCGCATGTGAGGCCTCTTGCTAATCCATAACACTTTTGTTTTCCAAGGCCGTGGAGTCTATTTCTCCATGGCAACTACTGTGCAACTATGTTCAATATATGTTTGTTGAACTCATGCTGTTGTTTACAATTTCTTGTACTTAGCACCTTGTCTAATTTCCATGTACTTTCTTTAGCAGTGCCATTGTATTGGAGATGACTTCTGTTGGTCCATAGGACTTGTATAGAAGTCAGCTCTGTACTTAGCTCCTTGACTGATTTCCATGCACTTAGCATGGAAATTAGTCGAGGAGCTAAGTACAGCGCTGACTTCTGTACAAGTTCTATGGTCCAACACAAGTCATCTCCAATACTTGCACTTCCTAACCAATCAAATCCCACACTCATGCACCTTTTAGGTTGTGACCTACTTTATGGAGATAGCCATTTTTTTCAAGGCCATCAATTGACTAGGCCAACTGTTGACCTACTTAATGGACTTAGCCATTTTTTTCAAGGTTAACAGTTGACCTAGTTTATGGACTTAGTCTTTTTTTTGAAGGTCATAAATAATATTCATACTTCAAGTTTACTAGTAAAATAATAAAACTTTATTAATATTATAAAAATTATAATATTATTACAAATTTAATACAATTATTTACAACTTTCACTAAAAATAAGCAAAATTAGCACAAAAAATACAAAAAATGGGCCAAAAAAGCGCTTTTTATACTACCTAAGTCTTTTTTGCACTTGCTTGCTACCAAGTTTCACGTTTTACTTTTTTAGCTTCACAGAGTGTTCTCTCCAACGCAAAGACAGGACTGATGATGGAACTCAATAGCAGCCCCACCTTCCAAGTGATTACTAGTTTCTCAATGTAGAAGGCTCGCACACAAAGTGCGAGCACAACTGCACATTTGAGAAACTAGCAATCACATAGTAGATAAGCGGCCACCAACGAGTGATTCCACCATCAGCCCTGTCTGTACGGGAGATAAAGAGAACAGTTTGCAAAGATCCCAGTCCCACACTACCTGTACGTCTACAATAATGAGCATAAATAAACCAGAGCATAGATTGTTATTGCACCTTTAAGCTAAATCTTTAAGGTAAGCTCTACCTGCTGCGGTTATGTACGGAAGTCAGCTGAAAGACAACATTTCATAACACTCCCAACAACTTTAAACATCTGTTTTGGTACAAAATTTCCTCAATAACACTTATGTAAGGGGAATCTACCATCCAAACACATCTTACAAAATGTGCTTAAAACAGTAGGTACTTAGGCCTACAGAGTAAGTAAGATCAGCTGCTTTAGTCTTTGGAGGAGACAAAAATCGTTTTAATTTATTTATAGACCTATACATACTCCCAATTAATTGCGACTTAAATGTTAATGAAAAATACAGACCATTTCTCACTGCAATAATAAGGTATACGATTTGGCTGGCTGATTCTTTAAAATATTGCTTACACTTATCTTTGACAATGCAACGAGTTATTTTGAAATGGGGAATGACATCGGGTTCAAAAATTCGGAACCGGTTCGAGCAAAGCAGGATCCAGTCCGAAACCGGTTCTTAAACACTATTAATTCATTTCACCCTCACTACGCAATGTTTTGGAATTCGCGGTCCGAGTCTTTTATTTACAGCTGGCGTGGCATCTGAAATGCACGTGTAGGCCCGATGTCCCCTATCGAGAGGTTGAACTTACTGTTGCAAGCAATATATTTTCGACTTTTTGATATTATCCAAAGCACTTTAACAGAAGAGATGCCAAGCCAAGTAGGAAACACAAATATGACATTTCAAAATGGCGGAACTTCTAACTTTATTTTTCAATAGGCACTTACGATCGAGAGAAAATTTTACTATCAATGTTTATTTTTTATTATCTTTATTTTGAAAACAATATTGTATTGGCATAATAATGCTTTTTACAAGATATGGTAATATTGCCGCTCCAAGCGGAGCCAGCTGGCATTGGCGTAGGCCTTGACGTGTATTTTAGCGGAGTCAAAGTTTGCAGGACACTGATATTAATATTAATTTTAATGCATTATCTTCAGGAGAAACTGATTATATTTACACTAGTAACATCAAAGCCATGTTTTTAAGGATTTTTGAAATTGTCTTTTAACCGCGAAAGACAAAGAGCAAATGTCGTCTAGTAGGGGCAGCCTCGACGGCCTACAGGCATGCAAGCAATAATATCGTACAACCAACGTTTTGGAACCACTTAAAAAAATTGGAACGAGATCGAAAAAAGAACTGTTTTCCGAGCACCCGAAGTTATCCCGATTTGAAATGTGCACCCTACCCTTCATTCTACGATTTTTTACATTTGCAGGTACAAGTTTGAACGCATGATATTGAAGCTATACATTTGAAGTAGGCTAACTAATTGGATTGCTGACTAAGTGTATCCTAATAATTAAGAAATCAGCCATCCAGATTATACATTTTTTGCAGTAAATGAATATTATGACACATTTCTTCATAAAAGTTTCAAAAGTATGAGTATGTATCGAGCAATAAATAAATAAAAACAAGTTTGGTCTTCCTATAAGACTTTCTGTAACACTGACGGTAAGGTGTAAATATTGTATTTACACATTTAAAAAATGAAGAATATTTTTTGATGGGTTTCCCTTCATTAAAATTATGCGATACTGTTCAGCACTTGCAAAAATAAATTTGGAGACATTAATTAATTACTTTTGACACACCTTTAGTTTTTAGATCTTAAATCTTGAATAACTAGCAACTAACAACTAGTAATTAACTTGGTGCACATATTTTATTGCACTCGGGTACAAACCATTTTCTGGCTATAGTAAATTGTGTAGACCAGCGGCAACAGTATAGTCAGACATTTTACTTCCATAGTGGATATCTAATAAATAACGTGTGCCAAAACAATTATTAATTCACACCTCTTAATTCAATTAAGCAAGTGTGCACATCAAAATAACATTTTAAAAATTAACAATGTCGAGGAATTTTGCCACCAAAACATGTTTGAAGTTGTGCTGGGAGTTGGTATAAAATACCTTCATCAGCTAACTTTTGCATCATCAGCACAACCCTCGAAAGTCTTCAATTTGGTACATTCATGAACTACACAATGATCCTACCCTAGTATCTGAGCATGTACTTGTGCATAATCACACCAGAGTGAACATACTACCATTGATTGTTCAAACTTCCCGTCTCCAAAACTAGGTAGTGAAGAAAGTGCCTGCCGGGCTAAATCTATTAAATTGAATTTGATACAATAACTTTTCTTAATGTACAGTATCTCACCTGGTTACGTGATACAGAAATCAAAACTTGGTTTATTAATAAATTTGGGCGATGCCAACAAAATCAAAACCATTGCAAACTAGTTAGACGGGCATAAGAACTGTATGCGGTATTCAAAGTTTTGCACTTGCCCTAGGCTCTCTTTTAACAATTCTTCCAAACGTGATTCAACAATAAACAAATCTGTTGAGGGCTTTGCACTTAATTATTATTTTACTAAAATAATAAATTCCAAATGGAAAATTATTTGGTGTTTTTAGTTGACTAGTTTTTTAATTTGAAACAGTAAAAGCATTGTAAAGCTTCAAAATAGTAAGAACTCTCATGGCTTACCTAATAGAGTAATAATACCTATCCCTACGGTATTTACGTAATTAGCCGAGGCCTACATGTCAGTACAATGATAGTACCAAAATGAAGGATTTTCGAGGGCTGTATATCGTCTTTGAAAGCATTAAAAGATTTAAAACTGTACGCTCTTAGTTCCAAGTTTATTTATGCTCAAAATTATAGAGTACAGCAATAGCTCTACTCATTTTGGCAACACCAATTTGTCAAATACTTGTTTGAAAATAAATTTGTGTTAATTAAACCGAGTTCCATAAATTTAGCCTACGGTAATATGTTCTTCGTTTAAAAACGTCTTCAAACTGAGAACTCACCACTAGAGAAGTGTTGTAGGGTTACTATAAGCAGAGGTGTGTGAAAACAATATTTCTTCCAATTCTAAATAAGTGGATATTATTATAAAAGAATCTGATGTGAACCATGAGATTATTTGGGATGCCTAAACAAACTTTGAAAGTGATACCATGCATAGCATACTTAGGCACATGCAAAACAATAATTCTTGACAGAAATCGCGAACGACTACATAACAATTTTGTAGGAACAGCAGTATGGAGTTGGAGTATATTATTAAGTACTATATAAATATATGCCTGTGTCCACCCAGAATCAGTTTTTACCTGAACTGTGAAACACTTTGTGACTGGGGCCTCATGGCCCTTTTCTAACTTTGTGTATTTTGAACTAGGCTACTTTAAAAATTAAAAAAACTGACCCAAAACTTTTTTTAAAAATTGTATAAATCCCTTTCATAATAAAGACGGATAATAAAATAAATTTGACCAACTAAAAATATCAGATTGTGATGTCAGTTATAGTTTAAAGGAAGATGATATTGACATTTTACACACCTCTAGTTGATAGTACCCTACGACTGCACGAGTGCCAACTTTATGCTTAAACATGGGCACAAACATAAGTTATGATATACATGATGTCCTTAATTTTGTTTAATGTTGCATGAAAGGGGGAGTGGCCTATTCTGTGACTCGAACATTCCTAATTTCAAATAAAAATAAACCCCAAGCACCTTTCGAGAGACAACACAAAGTCAAACACCGTAGGTAGAACTACGTAACTAATTGTGTTGCTCTGCAAATTGGTTTTCTTGGTTCAATTTAACGTGTGCAACACACGTTAAGTATTCTTTTCAGTTATTCATAGAACAATACTTTAATTTATGGAGATACAGTATTTGATTGGTGTAGCCAAAATGAACAGACCTATTGTACACCAGCAGTACACGATACACAATCAAGGCCGCCAGAGAACAAACGCAACCATGGTAGCATACAAATCGTAAACTTTTCATATAGGCCTACTCCGGTTGAAACCAGGGTCCATGTTATTCGGATCACAACGCATTATTTACAGCTATGGCATTCATGAATTATCATACAGAGTCTGAGCAATTCAGTTTTACGATTTGAATGCGACTGCGATTGCAGAGTCACAGCGGTTAAGATGACATAAAATAATTTTACGTAAACAGCAGCTTCTTTAACTAACTTAAGATATAGATTTTAAGAGAAAGGATTTGACATTAAAATTTTAAAACATAAAATTTATATCATGGTGTGAGAGGTTTTAAAGTACTCTCTACATCTCACGGTATTTTTAACTCTAAGTGTGTTCACTTCATATACAAATATTATTACTTTTACTAATAAATCTTAACAATAATTTTGTCACTTTGTGTGAATGTTGCATGAAAGGGGGAGTAGCTCATCGACTCAAACATTCCTAGCTTTAAATAACAAGTAAACCCCAAGCACCTCTCGAGAGACAACACAAAGTGAAACAGCGTAGGTGATACTACGTAATTAATTGCGTTGCTCTGCGAATTGGTTTTCTTGGTTCAATGTAACGTGTGCAACACACGCTATGCATTCTTTTAAGTTATTTGTAGCAAACAAAGTCCGTAGTTTCACAGACCGACCATTAAGCTAACCTCTAAACGCACTGCATTGCTACCAATCTTATTAGATGCTGCTGTTTATGTAAATTATTTTATTACCCAAGGGCTTTGTATGTATGCTACATTGTAGACCATGCACATCAGTTTAACATGTTAATGGATGGAGTACAAAGTAAGTGTACATGGGTAGTTACATTCACTGATTTATGTGAATTAAAACTGTTGTCCAACTAAGAATTGAACTATTATTTACCCTTTGCAATAAGAAAATATAAAAATAGGCCCTTATTTTTATTTTATATGACTCTGGCCCTAAGATGAAATGTGAAATTGGAAAATTAGCATTAGATTAAGATTTAACTTTTCAGTTTTGTACCACTAATTTTTCTTAAAAACATTATCAACCACTTATTAGAATTAACTGGAAATTTGGAAAAATTATAAAATATTTTCTTTACATATCAAGGTAAAATTGGAGAAAACTCGCAACATTGCTGCAAATTAGCAAAAACAGCCAATTGTACTGTCTCCCATAAATATAATGACTAGGCCTGTATAAATTAGCAGAAACTAAAATGATTAGAGAAACATATAAGTTATATAACCTATCAACAGTTGGCAAATAAACTATAAATACAGTACCTGCATTATTTTATTATGTAGGTATAGGCCTAGTATATAAAATAGTTATGTTGTTTTACTAACTAGTATGGGACCCTCAATAACAAATCCACTTTTCCTTTCCCTTACAAAACTGTTTTTATCTAGAGTCGATGTAGTAAATAAGCAAACCACAAAGACTGAAATAAAAGGCTATCATTACTTTGTAATCCATCCAATAACTGGCAAATAAGAGGGGAATGTGACTCCTCTACTAAAGTTAAACAGTACGGACATGAAGCAACAGCAACACTTATTCATGAATAATTAGATGTAATGCAATGAAAAAAGTTACTGTTTAAATAACATGATAACAAAAATAAAATTACAACACAATTTGTTAAATGTGGAATTAATTAAGGCAATATTATGTGCCAAGCTTAAAAATTAATCATTAGCAGGTAAAAACTGTGTAGTTCTACCTTTGAGGCTGAGCTGTTTCCGTACTGTTTTACTTACATTGTAGGATGTAGTCCGCTGACAGCAGCTAGAATGTCTATCTTTGTCATTTGAAACCAGTGCCACTGGCGTACCCAACACCGACTACAGAATGTATACTAGCTTACAACAGTTCACACAACACAGTTCATAAGAGAGTGGTGCAGGCTTATAAAATAATAGGGGGGTGCATGGGGGCTTAGACCCCCTACAACTGGAATTATATGTGTATCACAAAGAGTGAGGTGTAGGCTTTATTTAAAATTTCGAAAAGACACATGCGAGTCCTGTAACTACCGATATGCACGGCATTAAACAGGTTCAAACTAAGTACTTACGAAAAAACTTGCATTACCCAAACATAGTCATGGATATGGCATGCCTGATAGCAAAACACAAGTACCCAAACAAAAACTGATATGTTCCGTTTCGTTTTAGCGTTGTTGTGCGACTTTGAGTTCCTCCTAAATACAGGAACCATACGAAGTAACAATTAGGCCTAGACCTAGTAATTAAACTACCTATTAGGCTATTATATGTCTTCTTAATGTCTTCAATAGACTTGCATTGCACTGGCAAAGATCAGACATGATTTTTTGTATTACATTAAATACAACAATATAACCAAAATCAACCTTTCAAACAGATTTTTTTGTGCGTCCTTTTGATATACCGGTATGTATACTTTTATTCTGTGATGGTAGAAAATTATTTCGAGACTGTAGAATAATAGTTTTTGATCATGAAATATAATAATAGGCCTAAGGTGGCCAAATGAATTACGTTTGTGTTTGTTGGATGAGCGTAGCGAGCGAAGCGAAGATTCCATTTCACTACACTGGAGAAAAAAATCCGGAATGTTTTTTTTTCTTTCTTTCTTTCTTTCTTTTTTTTTGTATTTGGTCTGTCTGTTAACACGATCCGGCTAAACGATACTCCGATTGCGAGAATTTTCATGGATGCCTTGAAATCTCTGAACAGAACTGCCACTCTTAGCGAAAAAAATTACCAGAAAATCGCATTTTACGATTTTTACCGTACTTTTAAAAAAATTTCCTTCGTTTAACGTTTGTTATCCTTTGATGTTTTTTCACAGAACCATTTAGAAAACGTACAATTTAGCGTAACCATAATAAATATTCTATAAGAATGCAATTTAATTTTTTTAATTCGTTATAACACTGCATGCTTTATCGAAAGATCAGAACCTGATTTTAAGAATTAATAATCGAAAATTTAGTGCCAATAATAAATTCTTTCAAACAATTTGTTTTTTCCTTTTTGAAATACGGATTATATTTAAAAATGTAAGTAAATTTATTTTGATAATGTAAGAAATAATCAGTTTGTTTTTGATCAGAACATAAAAATACTCAAGGGCCAATGAATTACGTTTGTGTTTGTGTTAATTTTCAATGTTGGCATGCATTTTTTTTCTATGTCCGCTTCCGTTGATAATCTAAACTGACACCGCGTAGGCCCTATACCTAGCTTTATAGGATTACTCTCATGACACAACTGGCGTTCAGATGAAAGATAATTACATTTTAACTTTTAATTTTAAGCAATGTTATGAAAAACACACGTATGAAAATCAAAGAATACTGTGGAAAACAAGCTTTTCATATCAGATGCATCACATTTGACTTCAATCAGGGCGCCTGCTGCATCATGCCCACTACCCCGGTTACTGAGCCACAGTTGACGTTACGTGCCGACTGCCGAGGCATGGCCAGGACACAGGATTCCAGTAAGTATTTTTTACGGTGTAATTTTTATCCAATTTATTTTTCGTTTTGTTTTACAAATGCAAAATAATGTCTCAAAACAAATGATTTAAGAGGGGACCAGGCTTGGCCCAACTCAAATGCGAGCACTCGGGTGTTGATGATGGCTGCTGAACGGTTGGTAATATCATTACCAAATTTTGTATGAATGTTAACATGTTAATAAAGTACCGGTACCTACTTTTTGGATGAGCGTAGCGAGCGAAGCGAAGATTCCATTTCACTACACTGGAGAAAAAAATCCGGAATGTTTTTTTTTTTTTTTTTTTTTCTTTCTTTCTTTCTTTCTGTATTTTTGTCTGTCTGTTAACACGATTCCGGCTAAACCGATACTCCGATTGCGATGAAATTTTATGGAGGCCTTCGAAATCTCTGAACTAAGAACTGCCACGTTTTTGAGCGCAATCGAAAAATTATTTCTCATGAAAATCGCAATTTTACGATTTTTTTCGATTTTTAAAAAATTTCTTCGACTTATAACTCCTACATGCTTTATCCGATTATAATGATTTTTTCACAGAACCTTAATTTTAAGAATTAAATATATTCGTGTAAAATTTGTGCGCAATCGAATAATTATTTCTTATGAAAATTTCGATATTACGATTTTTTCCTTTTTTAAAATTACGATTAATTTAAAAAAAAAATTATTTTATTTAATTTGATTTAATTTTTAAAAAATTTCAACAAAGTTCTGATTTTTTCACAGAACAACAGAAAATCCGCAAAACACATGGCAGCTCAATTCACCAATTACGCTCATCCAACAACGCGGCAGGACTTAAGCGTTTTCCTAGTATATAGACATCCGCACTTGGTTGCAAAAAATAAGTCTTAGAGATCCATTGCAAGACATAAGTCGAAAACGGGAAAAAATGGAAAATCCAAAACATGGATTTCAATTCTGGAAATTCCCACCAAATCGTTTATCTTACGATAAAACCAAATTAACCTGCGTTTACATTGATTTAAACGTTGTTTTCCAGTATGCAAATTTGGGTTAAAAAATCTCTACACTTGGAATAAATTCCCGAAGTTGACAAAAAATGGAGTAAATTACGGTAATTTCATTAACTTTTTATTCAAAATCAATTAATTAATTTAGGAATACGCGAACTACGTACAGATTTATTCTTTATAAACGTTAGTGTGAAATTTTATAACGGTGTCATAAATCGTTTAGGCCTACCCGGAAAAAACAGAAAGCTGAGCACCTAAACTCGTCTCCACACCAGCCTAAGTGACTCCTCTTAATTGGATAAACGAAGCGAAGATTCCATTTCACTACACTGGAGAAAAAAATCCGGAATGTTTTTTTTTTCTTTTTGTATTTTTGTCTGTTTGTTAGCACGGTTCTGACTAAACCGATACTCCAAATGCGATGAAATTTTATGGAGGCCTTCGAAATCTCTGAACTTAGAACTGCCACGTTTTTGAGCGTAATTGAAAAATTATTTCTCATTAAAATCGCAATTTTACGATTTTTTTCTATTTTTAAAAAAATTCTTCGACTTATAACACCTAGGGCTAGGGTACATGCTTTATCCGATTGTAATGATTTTTTTTACAGAACCTTAATTTTATGAATTAATATTATTCGGATGAAATTTGGGCGCAATCGAAATATTATTTCTTAAGAAAATCGCAATTTTATGATTTTTTTTAAAACATTCTACGACTAACATCTTTATGCTTTATCCGATTGTAATGATTTTTTCACAGAACCTTAATTTTATGAATTTATATATTTGTGTGATATTTGAGTGCAATTGAAAAATAATTTCTCATGAAAATCGCAATTTTACGCTTTTTTCGTTTAAAAAAACATACGCTCATCCAAAAACGCGCCTGAAAAAGCGTTTGCAAAGCTTCCTATTGTATTTTCATGGCCTACCCCTACCGTTCATTACCTGCTTCACAGCCTGTGTCACTCATAACTCATAAAGGGGGATCAGAAGCAGTTAATCAGGAAAAGACTACAAATTGAAAACCTGCAAATTAAGTTGGAGAGAGAACATCTACGTACGTTGGTTTGGGCACATAAAAATAATTGACCAGGCTGGAATACCAAGAAGAGTTTAAATGACTAGCAGGGCATAAGAAGAAAGAGTAGAGTTAAGTTTATGAACAAGATTAAATACAGTGTTGAGCAACGAGGTACAACACGGAAAGATGTGGATGCAGAAAGACTGTGGGAAAACTGCAAGAGATGAGAGAACTAGTTATAAGCCCGAGAGTAGGCGGGCACCGGTTTGTTACGTACCGGCAAATAGTCGTGCACGGTCTTTTTGACCGATTTTCAAGGTATGTGTATATATATATATAGCATTTTCAAGTGTCATTTTATAGCGTTTTGTAGCATCTATTTTTAGACCACCTTCAAAAGCTTGTGTATGAAGTTTTTTCATATTTTTATTTTGAAATTATAACATCAAGGTAATTAATATCAACTGAATAAAAATATTTTTAAACAAATTATAGACACTATGAAAAATAAAATAAAATATGACTGGAAAACCTCAGTTTAAAGTGAAAAAATAGCGCTTTGTACTTTGAAGCATCTACTCACAAAACGCTATTTTCACGTATCTTTACTGATTATACTTTTATTTAACTACATTTACAACCTTTACTTTTTAATCAGATTGTAACAAACTTCCAATGTTTATTAAACGTTACTACAAAAGAATTTAATGAACTTGATAATGAAACTGATAAGAGCTATGTTTACATGGATGGAGGTAAATGAAGATCGAGCCCTTGTACATGACTGAGTAGGGTAATGTAAAGATGCCAGCTGTTGAAAAAAACTCAGTCAAAATTACTGCGTGCAACTAGTACTCTCAGGTTGAACACTAGTCTTCTAGTAGCAAGGGAAGTGAACGAGAAAGAAGGCGAGGATTAGGTTGTGTCTAGCCGGCAACAAAGATGTTAGCCCGAGAATACGAGTGCCGCTCCTCCCAACCCGATTTACTGTAATGTTGGATACAGTGACAAGATGTTGTATTTATTTTTATTTTTTATATATGTTCAACATTCATTTATAAAAATTCATTTCCAAAGGATTTACTTTTCAGCTGAAGATAAAGTAAATGCAGATCAGATAATTAAAAAAAATATTGCACTTGATCGAGAATGTTTAGTTTTAAAATTAATATGATACCATTGCCCCATTAGCGGCTACGGTGAACTCTCTCATGAACTGTAAAGTGGAACTAGTGTACACTAGTACCGGTCCACTACATTCAAACTCAATGGTATTACTATCAAGAAAACCGGTGTAGGCCTACTACAAAGATCAACCATCAATATTTATGTCTGGTTTCAGTGTTAGCAATTTCATTGAGCTTGAATTATACTAAATTGTTGACTCTATTATTAGTATCATCTAAAAGTCAAAACTTTCTCTAAAATATATAGCCTAAAGGCCAAATTAAAATTTAGATGGTAATAATGACAATGGAGTCAACAAATTAGAAGACTAAATATGAAAAGTTCTGCACTCGACTTACTCAGAACTTACAGCGCAAGTGGTGGAATCAGAAGGCAGTTGCGATGCTCGTAGGCTCACTGCGTAGTCTTGAGCAGGATGGCAGTCTTCTGATCTGAAAAAAACAATGCTTGGAATAAAATAGTGAAAAGTGAAAAAAATAAACAGTTTAAAATATGCAAAGTTCAGCACTCGACTTACCGGTATTCGGAACTGGGCTAAAACACAGGCGGTGGCAATGCTCATGGACTTGCTGCGTAGTTTTGAGGCAGTCTTTTGGTCTGAAATACAAAATTAGAATAAAGGAGTGAAAAGTGAAAATGTGTACAGTTTAGGCCTACACACTATAGGAAGGGACCCTGAGAAATAGCAAATAAAAACTTCTCATTTTGTTATAAAAAATCCTCAATTTCAGTATAAACTACCATCATCATTTCGTCATATAAATATCAAATAGTAGCACTGCAATCACTACCCTTCAGCAAAATAAACACTATTATTACTATTACACATAAACTAATATTAAAAGGCTTAATAATACTGTAGTTAACTTAATTGGAATTAGCTAGGGAGGGGTAAGTGGGGTAAATAGGAACACTTTTAGAACTTTTTATCTTTGACTTTCTGTAAAACGTTGTACAATTGACTTTTTTATGATTTTTTTGTTGTACATTATTCTTTGCACTGTTGTTAGTGTAAGGAATAACTTGTAAGTCATTTTCCTAAAATCATGTATACTAGGAAAAAAAATCAAAATCAAATGTAAAAAGTGGTATTGTTCCTATTTACCCCGTCATTTTGGGGTAGGCCTAAATGGGAACAGACAACACTGTAGCTTATTGGTGTGAGGTAAAACAAAATGGGGTAAATAGGAACAGACATATCTGATGTATGATTTCAAAAAAAAAAAATTAAGTCAAAATGTTAAAAACTGTGGATGCTATGTAAGAAAACAATATCAGATTATATATTTCAACCAGAGCGGAGCGAAGCGCTACATTTGTGTCAAAAAATATTCTTAGTTGTTTTTGTGACAATAGGATTAGATTAGGCCTAGTGTTTATTATCAACCTTGCAAATAAGTAAGTGGAAAAATTGGGAAGGGGGATGAATTTAACTTTTCTAATCAAATTTTATCAACGGTGGGAATATGGGGTAATTAGGAACGCACATCAATCTTATGGGAATCTTGTGAATATAATGCACTGAGGTGATATTTTTCCAAGTGTCAGAAGAAATTGAGGAACAAGCAGAAAAATGGCCTAAATGGCAATTTTCACAACACCTGGTCAACCACATGGTCAAATAGAGATGGCTGTGAAGATTGAGAAATGTTCCCATTTACCCATAAATATAACCCATAGGTTAACAGTGTTGTTCCTTTTACCCCACTTGTTCCTAATTACCCCAAAACCCAGTGTTCTAATTACCCCCAAATGAAGGTGGTATGGGGTAAATGGGAACAGGGGCTTAACAGCCATGATGGACTAAGATAAGCAAATGCAAACAAATTGTAAAATCATGTTCATAGTTAGGGGGAACTTTTTATATGTCAAAATATTTTTTTAGGGTACTCTTTGGACATATTTTTTTTCTATAGTTTTTTTGACTGAAAATTACATCAACTTTTAAGTGTAGGGTAGTTTTAAAAAATCAGAAAAAATGTTAAATTAACATCAGAATGAGCTGATTTTTTGATATGTTGTTGAGAAAATAAAAAGGTCACATGGAATATTTTTTGTATTTTTTTAAATAGGCCTAGGTCATATGGGGTAGATTTTAGGGCTGTTCCTATTTAACCCATGTTCCCATTTACCCCACTTACCCCTAGGCGTGTTCGATAGTAATATTTTCAACTATAATGGTGCCAACTATAGGCCTGCCTACTTTAAAAGTTAAAACAGAAATGTTGATTTCAACGCTCAATTGTCAAATTAATTGCATATTTTGGAGCTAAAACTATCAAAAGTTAGCCTAATCAAATAAGCTTTAAAACCAATTTCTATGTATGGCATTTTAGTAAGTTTGTAAGCCTATAATGGTAGCTAGGCCTAGGTCAATATTTAAAACGAACGACATAGGCCCTAGGTACTAGGATAAGTCCACCAGACTCACCACAAGAGCTCTTCCTGGCTGAGAAGACGGCATGACACGAAGAAACACGTAGAAGTCTGATGATGGAAGACGAACCTAGACGGTGTGGGAGGAAGAACAAACAAGACTAGTGCCACGCAGGGACATTCAAAACAAAATAGTACAAACACAATTCTTCATCTTGGGTGGATCAGAAAATTAATATCAGTCTCTTTCTGCCACAGTTCTTGAGGTAAATAATATTTTGTTAGGTAAGTAATAAAGTATATGAACTTAGTATGAATCATGATTCATGAGTCATGATTTATGACTAGCAAAACAAATTAAGCTGAACACTTCACATGTGTTTATATGCAGCCCTATACGGCTATACCCGATTGTCCACTTATCACTTCACTTTCTTGAACGCAAAATTTAAATCCAAGCGTAGACTTCAATAGAATACTCTGAAACAAAAGAAAGGCTCGAATAAGATAAATGCCTTCGGGGTAGACCTGTGTGGATGGGACAAGGGATAATGTTGGCTGCCAAGAAAAATTAGTAGTGGTGATTCAAAAATACAATTGGTGAGAGGCCTAGGGCTACCAAATCTCTCACATCTGCATATGGTACATAGTTTCTCTTGGGGTGCGGAGTGGTATTTTAAAATTTGGAGAAGGAACAAGGTATGACGCCCCAGCCGCCGGAGGCCAATTATTTGTAATGCAGCCTTAGAGGGTAGGTAATTCAGTGTTTAAATGGGCAATTGAAAATTGAAATGCAATACAACTTCATCAATGCCAGCAAAAAAATGGTGCCACTTTTAACGGCCTACATGCATCAGACCTGGTTTACATTACTCTCTTTCTAACGCGGGTTGGTCGATAACGATGGTAATTTTAGTGTGTAAACGCAATCAAGTAGCTACCACAGTTCAGTTTTTCACTCGAGTAAAAACTCGGAATTACTCGCGTAACCGGCAATGATACGATTAGTGTAAACAGACGACGGTTGACTTCCGTAACTATTGTGACGCCATTTCCAGGAAACATAACCTAACATCTGATTCTCAGCTTCAAATCAACTTAATTAAGCATGTCTGCATTTATAGACAGTGAGGCATTACTCTCTACTTCAAATTTACGGTCAGCCTGACTTTGTACAGACGTGAATTTTAGGTTAGGTTGACAGTAAAGCGTGCAGCGCTCTGCATGTGAAGGTTGAAAACCTTATGATAACGAGAGTAAATTGAAATTAATGTAAACTCAAGTGGGTTACCCCAGTAAAATCAACCCGCATTCCACTGTAGTAATATAAACCAGGTCTCTGGAGCATCACTAGGGTTTTGACATGGGGGTGAGGGAGGGGGTCTTTAATGAATGACATTAATTTTTTGAATTATCAAATTTAGGGTAGGGCTCTGAGAGGCTGGCCCCCAATTTTTTTTGCAATTGCAAGGTTATTTTGACATAGTATATGTAGGCTAGGCTACATCAGTGCGTTTTAGATTTAGAGCAGTCTTGATTCCTTGAAAACTATTCATTATTGTTCACAACAGCAACTCGGCCGTGAGATCGGACGATACGAGCCTGTCGCCCTGCACCCTAGTGCCTTGAGAATTGCTCTCGCAGAAAGCTACTACACGCGTTGTAGGCAGAGACAGTCTCGTGCATCAAGTACACTTGGTGCAAGAAATTTACATAAGGTAGGCCTAGGCCTAACCTTGGACTTTGTTTGACCTCTTTCATTTTGGTCAAATAAATGTTTTAAGTGGTGATAATTTGCGTTAAGTACAGCTGTGACTGTGGGTTGTAAATTGCATTGGGAAAAAGGGAACAAAGAAATTATTAGGGGGGGGGGCGTGGATAGCGGTTGGGGTGGGCCCCCCTCCCCCAAAAAAGTGACGCTACTGAGAGGCGTGTTTAACATTGGATGTCTAAAAAAGTTAGCACACAATTTTTTTGGTCAGAAATTGTGTGAATGAATCAACTTCGAGCCTCCGTGAGCACGAAATATCAAACTACTATTATCATTCATACAGACACAAATTGAATATGTGGTTAATGGTAGGGTAATTGAGCGAGCGTCTACACTTGACTCTTATGGCTCGAATGTCTGTTTTTTTTCTTTCTGTTACTGCTTTGGTTGGCCTACAGGTCGCACCGTTTCTCTGATCGACCTGAAATTTGGCACACATGTACATACCACCTATGCAGGTTGCTGTATAGTTTTTGAACAAAATCCAATCGTTGGTTATAAAAATAAAAAATACAAAAATACAAATGTTCGGATCGTTATGAAATTTTGCAGGGTCAATAAGTAGTCCTACAACATTCTCTCCTATTTTACAAATTTTCAGCTAAATCGGTCAAGACCTTAAAGACATTGGTATGTAACATTATGGGAATGTCGTACTCGGGTCGTGTTGCACGTACCGGTGCTCGCTCAACAACGCGACGGGGCTTTATCGTTTTCCTAGTAAACAATACCTACCTAGTACAAGCAGCTAGTATAGCATGAGAAATTTGGATACAAAGGGTGAGACCACCTTTACTTGTAGTGTAGGCAGATTTTGCAGAACTGACAATGAAGTTGAAACCAATCGATAAGACTAAAAGGGAGAGAAGAATTGATTTGTATACTAAAAGAAAAATCTAGGCTAGGTACTTGGTAGGCCTAGCACAATTAGGTCTAGGACAAAAGTATTGACAAGTCAAACTCAAGTTTAAAGGGAAGGAACTTAAGAAGGATCTATGAAAGCATAGAACTTTGGAACTTGTGTAGGCCTGCCGCCTACCTGCTACCCACCAAGTAGTCACCTGCGGAGAACAACAAGAAGTGGTCTGGACTTTATTACGGCACCTGAACTTCTGTTTTCTCATCTTTGACAATCTGCAGAGGCATAGGTAGGTACTAGGGGCCAAATTCTACCCTGGACACTTTCAACAGGCTTTGCGATTATTGACTGTATGCCCTATTGGTATTCAGTGTCTTAAAAATAAACTAAGTATGCATATCACTACTATCAGTCCCTCACATTACACAATGTTCTTAGGCCTACTCCTCTAGGGAAGCATAGGGCCAGGCCTACAAAATGTTGGATGGGCATTGTATCAAAACTGTCATGAGGTGAATGAAAATCTTATCTTAGGCAGCCTATCTATCTATATAGGCCTATGGCTTTGACTATAGTTGGGCTTAGGCCTCATTTTTTTTATTTACCTTGTAATCAAAGAGTGTTTGACACTGATGAAGCTCTTCAGGCAGATGAAGGACAATAGAAATCACATCAACTAGGTGGATGTTTCTCATAGTGATGGGGTCCTACTCCTTGGTCCAGATTCCAATGGGTTGCAGCTTGCACACTGTCCAACAAAAAAACAATTATTTTTTTAATCACCTAATTTTGTTTAACATCAGTCATAGACCTCTAGGTAGATTATTCATAAATGGAAAGGGTCCTGAGTCCTGACTATAGGCCTACCGTACGTTAACGTTAATTTGTAAAAAGGCAGCACAAGGCCTGCCTAGGCCTACCTACTCAATAATAATGTTTTGCACCAAAATATCCACGTATCACCCACAGCAACTTATAAACACAGTGCCATCGAATTCACATCGCTTCGTATTTTCTGCCATAGGCCTAACCTGAACTAACCCTAGGCGCTTTCGTTAACCTCACCAGAGCAATCTGTTGGTCCGGATAGTGAGCCCCAATCAGCAGCAGGTTACTCTGGTGCGTTCAGCAACTATGTCAGAATAACACGGTTTTACAACCCGATCACCAAAAAAGTGACCTAGGGTGAGTAAGGGTAAAAATGAGACACTTTTTCAAACTTTGGCACCTAAAACAAAAAGTTGAAGAGATATTCAAAAACAATAAATAGGTATGTGCTGAAAGTGTGTTTCAAGGTGATCAAAGACTCAAAGTGCAATATGTTATAATATATCAAGCTTAAGATTAGTATATTTAAAAAATAAAAACTGTGTCTCATTTTTACCCACACCTTGGGGGCAAATATGAGACACCCCTGGGGCAAAACTGAGACAGGTGGCTAGCTCTTAGAGGATGTGGAAGAGGATTGTGGCGGGGTAAAATTAAGACAGTGAAGGGCATTTTCTACACAATGCAAAAAAAATTATTTGAATCGCTTGATTAGTTTAGAATATACAAACATGACAAGTTCGATATATTTTAACGACGAGAAAAAGGTACTTTTCATAGAGTAGGTAAAGTCATGAAACATCTTCATAAAAATATCAGAATACTTGCAAAAATTTGTTGAAAATGTATTTTAATAGGAACAGAAGGGGAAAAAATATATGATCAATAGGACTATTTTTTTACGATTTTCCGAATGTGATCGCGCACATAAGTCTAAGAAGGGGACTTTACTCCAATGTCAACAGGACCTGGAAACTTGTACTTGAAACGATCGCCAGAAGTTACAATCTCTGCTTGAACCATTTGACTAAAGTTAATTAAGCTAATGTCATCCTCAATAGTTGTAAATAAGTTTTTACACAGATAATTAAATGAATACATTATTGTATAGTTTGTAGGCCTACTTTGTATGGAACAGTAAATAAACCGTCATCATCTTCAATTGACTGTACAATGCAAGCAAACTGAAAAAATACTTTGGGTCTTTTGCCTGGAAAAGCCACAAGCACATAGTCTCCTTCATTGATCATTGTTTCCTTGTGTGCAGGCAAATTTTGCTTGGGCTCATCACGATTTGTATCTTCAATATCTTCCATTTCATCATCAAATTCATCACCCGTGTCGCCACTGGCCTGCACCCATTCCTCATCGGAATCTGAATCATTTTGATTCAATAGGCCTAGGCCTTGAGCTATGTTTTTTCTTCTCATTGTTCCAGGTTCCTCCTTTGATGGTAGGCCTTGGTTTTTTGGTCGACCCACTTTTTGTTAATTACTTTAGCCCCTCAGTCAATCTGCTTTGTTTGTTTTGCCTCAGTTTTGCTTAATTTTTTAAAGAAGCAATTCTTCAAATGATTTTTGCCGTCCTGAAATAGGCGCAGCCCTTGACGTACTATGGCCCCGACTCATCCACAGAGGATTCAACAAAGCTTTTTTTCTAGTGGATCACTAACGGGTAGTGTTTTGTCAGTATTAAAAATGCAAAGAATAAGAAAAGCCGTGCCTACCAACTGTCATTGGCTCATTGCCAACTGTCTCACATTTGCCCCAAATTGCCCCCTGACTTTGAGCAGAAATTATGCATTATCTATCAGCTTGGGATGCATTTATTTTGTTGCATTACAAAATATAGAATTCCACCTTTCTAGAAATGTAAAGATCAGTGTAATCGGACTTCAAATGTGGATATTTTAGCGAAAGTTCTGAACCTCAAAACGAAAGATTTTCGGGGGAAAATTGCATCGCTTTGGTTTTAATTTTTTATAACCAAAAGTATGCAACTGAATATTTCCTTGATTTATTTACCTTTAGATTAAACATTAAGCTATGTTTTAAGTGCAATGTGAGATGCTTAGTGTAGGCTAACAATTGAAATATATATTAATCTGTCTTATATTTGCCCCACTTATTTTGGTGTCTCATCTTTACCCTTACTCACCCTACATCGGGAGCAGGGTTAGTTCAGGTTAACACTGTATGAGATGTGTGGAAATGGATTAAATTTGTTTCAAATATTTATTTAGGGTTAGTACGTTTGCACTTAGTGTGGATGAGTTCGGCAATGAGTTTTGCGTAGGCCTATAGGGTAGGCCTAGGCCTACTTCTAAAACTTGCAGGTTATCTGCCGTTATTATAGCTGTAATGTCATTTAAGTATTTAGGCCTATGAGATAATTTTGGCCATGAGTTTCGATACTAAATTAGTAACATATCGCTGAAGGTCATTTATATATGAAAGAAACAATAATGGTCCAAGAATAGATGATCCCTGCGGAATCCCCGCTTCGACCTCCAGCCATTCTGAAGAAAACTAATTAGCCTACTTCTTCCTGCACTGTTTTCAAGGTGTATTTTTAGTTTCGGAGTGGATATTCTTACGGCATGCCGTAAGAATTACTACACACTATTCTTACGGCATGGAGCGAACTTTTTCGTTTGGTAGGTATGCCCAGTTTTTGATCAGTAGGTAGGGCTAGGCCTACTTTAGATTTAAAATAGCGACGTTAAAGGTTTTGTAGGTACTTTAGATTTAAAATAGTGACGTTAAAGGTTTTGGGTACTCTTTCGGTTGGTATGGACAGTTTTTTTATGTGTACTTACAAAACCTTTAACGTCGCTATTTTAAATCTAAAGTACCTACCTACAAAACCTTTAACGTTGCTATTTTAAAACTAAAGTACCGGTACCTACAAAATACAAAACCTGGAACTCTTTTGGTTGGTATGGACAGTTTTTGATCAGTAGGTACTTTAGATTTCAAAATAGCGACGTTAAAGGTTTTGTAGGTAGGCCTACTTTAGATTTAAAATAGCGACGTTAGGCCTAGCCTAGGCCTGTCTAGTGCATGGTCATAGTAGGCATAGACCGTAAAAATTACTATAGGCCTACACTATTCTTACGGCGCGCCTGTTGATGAGTCACGTGATGAGACAACCAATGAAAACACATACCGTAAGAATAATTTCTAGAAATTCTTACGGTATGCCGTAAGAATATCCTCTGCCTTTTAGTTTTTACCCTATGCATCTTCGAGGTCAGGTACGATATGAACCAGCTTAAGGGCATTCCTTTGATACCATAGGCCTACCATAAGTAAAAAAAAGTAAAAAAGTTAACTTTCTTAGTAAACTTAAATTCTCTTAAAGCCTAGGGGCTAGCCTAGCCTACCCTAATCTTTGTGTATCCAATCCCTTTACTGGTTATTCAATGCCCTAATCATGACCCTAATGCCACAGATAATAGAGTAGGCCCTAGGCCTAGGGCCTAGGCCTACACTACGTGCCATAATTTACTTTACTTTGCGATTAGGCTGTACCTTTCTATAACTTAAGTAATTAGTAAGTAGCTTACGTTTTTGGTCATTTCGATGTGGGCCTAATAATATGTATAAACACAACATTAAAAACGCAAATTATTTTCACAAAATTTGCGTGAGCGTAGAGGTATTTCAATTTTTAGGTTAGGTTGCACCGCACCACAGGTGGGCGTGTTTTACGGACGCAGTTCCGCAGTCGCCCGGGAAGGAACGAGATATTCCACAGCCATCTATACTAGGCGATTACGTGCAAGGTCCCCTAGATCTCCGCCACCTGGCGGAGGATCGTCTAACTCTCTAGGTTACACGAGCGAGTTAGACGAGCCTCCGCCAGGTGGCGGAGATCTAGAGGACCTTGATTACGTGGACAAATAATGCGCGAATTTACAAATATAAAAATAAAAATAAAAAAATCTAAGGTAATTATGCCGATTACGGTTTTCCGAGAAAAAATGCATAAAATGTTTCCAACTTTTCACAGTATGTGTAATTGATAGTCTCTAATTCATTTTCAGCTACCGCATTACGATCTTTTCACTGTTACTAATGTTTTTCGTCTTTTTACCAGTGTAAATTGTGCTGTCACTGTACGTAGACCGCCATGCTGGTTTGGAAAGCGCTATCTCCTCCGCTACGTCTCTTCCGCTGCGTACGCAGCGTAAGAAAGTATTTTGTTTACAATAGCGACGTTAAAGGTTAAAAAAGGTATTTTTGTTTAAAATAGCGACGTTAAAGGTTTTAAAGTATTTTTTGTAACTAAAACGGCAACAAACGATGACGACATAGGTAATAGTACATCTTTGATAGCAAAGATAGTACGCCGTGTTCACGTAAAAAATTAATTAGTAATTTTCACTATCCCGAGTTTGCAAAAACAAACTTCAAAACCTTTAACGTCGCTATTTTAAACAAAAATACCTTTTTAACCTTTAACGTCGCTATTTTAAACAAAAATACCTTTTTTAACCTTTAACGTCGCGATTTGAAACAAAAATACTTTTTTACGCTGCGTACGCAGCGGTAGAGACGTGTCAGAGGAGATTACGCTTTCCAAATCAACATGGCGATGTAGCATGTGGACGCATAAATGACGGCTCAATTTCCACTAGTAAAAAGATGAAAAACATTGTTTACAAAATTAAAAACCATAATGCGGTACCTGAAAATGAATTAAGGAACATTAATTACACACACTGGAATATGGTAAGTAAATTTTTTCATCTTTTTTCTCGGAAAACCGTAAACGGCATAATTACCAATCCTACCACATTTGGGTATAAAAATATCACCTATCTATCTATCTAACAGACAATGTTATGCCTCGATGCGTGCTCGCTCTATGGAACAATGGAGGTGTGGCAGGTGCAAGATCATATCAATCCGGTATTTTTACAGGCTTGTTATTTTAGAGGGTATTGTTATATTGGTTGTGTACTCTATTATCTGTGGTTATAGTGATCGATTCTGAATCCTTTAACTTTTGAAAGTTAATTCTTTATAAACAACAGCAAAACAAAATTGAGTAAAATTTGTAAGAAAGAAGGGTGGATTGACCAAAAATGCTGTAAAAAGCGTGTGTGAAGCATTCGAGTTTAACAGCCCGTCTACCTAAATACTAAGCCTCCTGAACGCTATTTAGTATTCATTTACTATCGCGTTGAAGGATGAACATTTTTGTATCGACTCACCACTGTTAACATACTAAATGGTTAACAGCAGCGAACGAAGCACAAACTTCAATATGACAACCCTGATAAAAATTATCTTGAGTAGTTTGTTGTTTGTTCCCACTCAACCAGATATCCAGGTCCACAAAAAGAATCAAATGCGTGTCTGTGAGAGTGGTCATCTTTTCTAAATTTGCGACAACACTTTTTTGTTCATACATACTAGAAATCTGTACTGTTCTGTCAAAAGATAGAAATAAGAGGTAGTTTTAGATTAGATGCTGTGACCATGGAGTTATAAATAGTAGCTCCATGCTGTGATGAAAGCTTTTGTAATTGAACAAACTTTTGCATTTAGAAATAAAGTGAAAACAGTGAACTTAAATACGTGTTATGTGGCTAATGAATAATATATAGGTGTAGAGGGACAATTCCAGGATATTTTTAACTTTAAGAAACAAAATTTAGCAGTGGTTTAACAGATGAGAATGAGATAGTAATATGTGTATAGCGATGGTCCATTCGTATTTTTAGAAACCACTTTGTGTTGTTATTAATTAATTTAACATTAACATTATGTCCTATTCAGTTTTACTAGCTTTATTTCCTACTATTAGGTTTAGCTTATTAACAAAGGGTGATAACTAAATACTAAAACTTATCATAAATCCAGACAAAAAACAAACAAAACAAAATAATGAACTGTACCAAAGTTTGAAATAGTAAATTTACAACAACAATGTTTAGTAGACAATAATGTTGATCATATTTAAATTGTTAATATTTAATACAATTCAGAAGTTACAAAATCCATCCCGATTGGGGTTCGAACCCGAGTCTCCCACATTCCAGGTAAGCGCCTTAGCCACCACCGAGACGGTAACTATTTAACTTCTGAATTGTAGTTGTATTATAGATCTGAATGGATAGAACAGGACTGCAACGAATATATTGTCCCCGATCGGGATGGATTTTTTAACTTCTGAATTGTAATAAATATTAAAAATTCCAGGGAGTGTTTCCCGACTAACCAAATCAAGAAATATTTAAATTTGATATAAACAATATAAAAGTGATATGAGAATGAACCAAATATAAACATAAGGGAGAAAAGAAGAAAAGAGAAAAAGAAATCCAAAAAGAAAAACTAAAACAAAAAACTGATTTATTAGACAATCCCACTCAACAAAATATGTTTGCCAAAAATTAGGAACAGCAAATCAGGAAATAATCAAACTTTTGCGGAAGAAACCACCGAAAGCAAATCTTCATTCTGCTGTTCAATATTGATAACTGTTTACTACAAAAAATCTTGACTATAATCATAATTATATACTATCAGCTATTGATGATTGTTTAAGTCAAAATTGATCACAACAATTAGTAGGTTATATTAAGAGGTCTAAGAGGTAAGAGTTTATTATTTAAATTTAAATTTCAAACATTAATCAATTGAGTTTTGTTCTGTGTCTTGAGGCAACAGCATTGGCTGCATGAGACCAATAGGGTTAATTATTTATTATGTAAGATATTCAGGGATTCTTAAAGTAATATACAAGCTCAATCATCATAAATAACTATGTTTTATTACTCGTCAGCTATAGGATACAATATAATACTATGTTATTTCTCTAAACTAAATAAAATAGGCCCAATAAACTTTTTCACTTTAGTTAATCAATAAAAGTAACACGTTAAAAAACTTCCACATCTAGAAGAGACGTAGTTCGAACTTACTTAGGCCATCATGATACGTATTACACACATACATTATTATTTATTAATATTGGTTCTTTATAGTAGATCAATCAACAGTCTAAATATATTTAGTTGATTGTAATTTAAGTGTAACAACAGTTATACAAGATCAAAACATTGGCTACACCTGAAAGTCCATGCATGAAGAAAATATTTCTTACGTCGAGTATGAAAGTCACAAAGAATCTGTAATTGTGTACATCGAGCATAATTCTTCAGTAATTAACTATCATTATAAGTTTACATGAGATCTGTGTTACAATGATTCATTTGTGCAAGTTTTGCACATAACAAGAAAGTGAATAGTAAACCTGTATTACTTTATTAAAAACTATTAAGACTGCATCGAGAGCATTTTCCTGTAATTAAATTCCTAGTGTTCTTGTAATTTTCTTTCAAAGTAGTCGGTTGCCATCGCGTGCAAAGGTGAGCGCCTCAGATATAGGCAACTTCTGCACTTACACCTAGTGTTAATGCATGGCTGTTCCAGTCCTGTTCAGTATAATAATCCAAAAGTAGTTAATCCCAAGTAAATCCAAAAAACATCTATTCAGAAACGCCCCAAAAAAACAGTCAAAATTAATGGGGTAGACAACCTGAAAGGAGGTAAGGATAAGTATTAGTGTTGTTATGCTCATGTTAGTGGGGTAGACCACATTGTTAACATACATGTTATACATTCATGCACAAGAACAAGCGCACAAACAGTTCTTCTAAAAATTAATATTAATGAGTAAGACCCTCTGCACACAAAACATTATTTTGAACATTACCTACTGATTAATATCCAAACAATTATTGGACATACTTACTCTTCACTGACCCAGCAACTCGTAAGTAAACCATAAGAAATAAACTATTATTCATGCCTCCAAATAAGATATCTACAAATCTAGTAAAATGTTATTTGAAATATCAAGATTAAAATCCTAGATATTGTATTTTAAAAAATAATTGGTACCTATGCATAGAAGCTATCACTTTTCACTATTTAAAATATTAATGTCAACAAGAGTCAATAATTGTCAAATTATTGTAAATTATTATTTATGTTATTAATGCTATTTATGTATTGCATAGTTAAAAATAGTGTCAAATACAGGTTGGCTTTTTGCAATATTATTAATTAATATCACTAATATTAATATTTTTACAATATTTGCAAAAACAACCATTTTTATTTTTTATTCCATTGCTAGTGCCATACATTTCTTATGAATGAATAGTTTAATCATGTGTTTGTAAAAGTTATGGTTAGAAACACATTATGTTAATCCAAGTCATTAAAGTAAGTAGGTACTTGTCGAATGTTAACGCTTGGTTATGGTTGAAATAGAGTTGGAAATTTCAATAAAATAATTCTTTATTGAACAAAATTATTTATAACACACATTATTGACACATTTTTGTACAGTGGCATTCTTAGTAAATGGCAATATCCACATAAAAAGGGCACAGTGGTATTGAATGAAGCTATAGTTGAAAACAACTGAAAATGAAAGTTAAAGGAGGTTACGGTATGTCCAATGATAGTCAACCATTTAGATATACTATTCACAATTCAGAAAAAATAACTTACTTTGTCATTGTTTCCAAAAATTGTGAATCTTATTGCAGATTATGTAGGAACATACAACAATATATGTATCAAAATTTGAGGTTTGAATAAAATACTTGCAAACTTTTATTGAATGGCAAAACACGATTCTTATCGCTGTAGCCCCTAATCATGTAAGTCAATTGACTAAATTCTAAAACATTAATCGTTTAAAAAAAGTGGAATTTTCACTTGATTACCTAAGTGAACATCTGTTAATTTATATTCAAATTTTAAATATTATATTTATTTATGTCCTTTTCCAGTAATAATTTCCTGCGAAAGTTAAAACCCCAAATGCTGACTTCAATACCTATCAACCCCATATCTTGTTCCAAGTTATTACTTCTTAGGTTTTTGTTGAATTTAAACAAAACAAACACAAATAATTAACAAAACGTAAAAACACAATCATCATTCAGATAAAAATCATAACTCAAAACGTTATAAGTATGTGAAATGCCGTGTTTAACGCCAGAATAGACACTCCAGATATAGGAGTGTTTCTAGCACTCAAGAAACGAGTACGATTGAATGTTTATTCATCATTTCTTTCTTTTCTTTGCAACAACCTGAAATAAACAGATAATTAACAAAAGTCTAAGAGATGAAATGTCATTGAGAAAATAAAATGTGTCTACTTTACCTTTTCCTTCTTTACTCCGAAGTTTTGTTGAGCGTTTGCGTTGACTACGGACGGTCCCGTCTTGGGAGTGTCTGCAGCCTCGGTTCCTGTTCCTTCGAGGGTTGCCTTGGATGTTCCTTGAGATTCCACCTGATCAACCTTGACCTCTACAGCTGGACTCTCTTCAGGGACTACAATGTCATCTAGATTCTTATCCTCAACTGATTTGGTGGGTAGATGAATTTTATTGGCTTCAACTCGAACTTTTTCTGATCTCTTTGGTTTTTCTGGAGCTTTAATCCATTCCATGTCATTTTCAAGAGGCGGTGGGATTTTATCAGTCAGTCTTGCATCTTTGACTTTTTCAATTTCTGGATCTTGATCTAGTACTTTGGACTCATTCAATACTTCCGGTGTTTTGATTTGAGCGTCGTGTATGGGTGGGTCTACTTCTTTAGCGGGATATGGTAGCACATTGTTTTTAGATTCTATATCGGGAATTTTCTTTTCTACATGTGTGTTTTTAGCCGAGACTTTGGCATAGCTTTCTACTCCAAATATGCATGCAGACTTTTTCACCTCACTTGGGAGGTTTACCAAGGTATTACTTTCAAGCCCTTTGATCACTTCCATTCCAACAACAGGTTGTATATTTCCTGCGAGAGCCTTCTCCGCTTCTGGTATCTTTACGCAAACTTCTTCGTCAACCTTTTCTTTTTCTTCTTTCAGTGATGTGCTATCCAATTCATTGTTTGCTCCCATGGATTCTACTCTATCAACATGTTTCTTTTCGTGCGCAATTTTGTTCGTAGCTCCTCCAATTTTGACCTTCTTTTCAAAATCTGGTTTCTTAGCAGGAACACTGGTAGCTGTTACTTGAGCATTGTCTTTCTTTTCTTCCACTATATTCGAGTCCTTTATCAACTTTGTTTCTAAGATATGTTCCTTTTTGTGTGCATCTACACTTTTGGCTGAAGACGTTGTGTTTGTCGATCCAACTAAATCAGTTTCCAGAGTTTGGTTTCTTGACAGAGGCTCCGCTGTCGTCGCCTCCTTTATTAATTCTGATACTTTGTTTGTGTCATTTACATCAGTGTTACCTTTTCTCTGCATTTCGTTTGCCAAATCGAGCTCATTTTTCTCTTTTAACGATCCTTCATCTTTCCTTTCCATTCCTTCTCCTTGGCATTTCTTATCCTTTTTCTCACTTGGGCTCTCGTTTTTAGTATTATTTAGGGACACCTTTTTTGAATCACTTGCCAGTGGTGACTTGTTCTTTCTAACTGTGTCACTTTGCATATTATCTTTGACTCCGTTACGAGATTTTGCGCCTTTTTTGTGAACAGAGTGTGCATCACCCACTTTGCTTCCTCGATTTTCAGTAGCTGAATTAATCACATTGATTCCGGCTCTGGCGTTGCCTCCATTGGCTACGAATAAAAGTAGCACAAATACAATTAGGCCCTGGTTGTGTTGATATGCAAATCTATACACTTCACCAATCACCATGGTAAACATTAATTACTTTAAATTTAATATTCATGTAGTGACTTTATTAGAATTTATTAAGATAAACAAGTCCCTAGATACAAATTATTAAACACACTAACCAAATGCAACAACAAAATTACATTAATTTATAATGACATAACAGCCAACTTGGGAGCTTATTATTCTGTACATTACTTGGATGATAACTTTTAAATGTGTAGGTATGTTTATTACCTACTGTTATAATGTTAACAGCCTTATCAATTACCGTATATGTACACACACATGTACTTTTCTAATGCCTGTAAATAAATGAATTGCAATATTTTAATGTCTTCATACTCTTTAGTAATAAAAATTCATTGAAAGTGTTATTTAATAGTACGTAGTTGATTGTATTTTACCTGTCCCATGATGGGACAGGTCGGCCAGTGTTATTAAGTATGTTTGAAATTGATTCCATTATTCCTGATGGGCATAACTATTTAGTTATAGGTACAAAAAATAATTTTTGTGGAATTGCTTGATGTAGGGACCAGAGTTCACCTCACTTTATCCAATGTGACCCTCTTCAGGTAATTAATTAAGCAATTAGGGAGATAGGGTTATTGTGGAGGAAATATCTAATGGTACCCCAGCATCTGGAAGAAAACCTTTGAATTCACTTTTGACAGGAGTGCCAGTGGTGAGAATCAACTTTGTAACCTTCAGATGCAAGAGACTGACATGTTACGCATAAGCTACCATTGTTGGTGTAAGATACGGTGTGTAACTTTGGAGGATTAACAATTTTTAATATTTTGGGTTTGCTTCTGAATTAGGCCAATTTTTCCACGACTGTGTATCAAACCCAAAACAGGTAGGTCTATCTTCACTAGGTATCTACTTCATTCATATACAATTTCTTATGTATTGTGCTTTGCTACCAAGTACTATGACAGTTGCAAAGTCACTTTTTACATAGAGCAAACTCAATATTGAAGAATTAAAAGTGGATTGTATCAATTTTGTAATTCGTATTTTTGGATAAAAGAAATGAAGTGAAATAAACAAATCTCTCAAGTTAAAAATATTCTGCCTGAAACGGAAATCGAACCCGTAACCCTCTGCATCGGAAGCAAATTGATGATGCAACTGTTCCACTCATTATTCAACCAAACCTAGCTTTCCTCTGTCTAGCTCACACTTACCATGGAATACTGTGTGCTCTAGTAGAGAGAGCTAGATTAGATTGTTCCAGCAATAATGATCGCTTTGTTAATGGTTATTTGATGTCCATTGAACCATTTGCCACTTTCACACCACTATTTTGCATTTATACTTTGTACTCATTTCCATATTACACATAACAATTGATATTAATTTCTAGTGTGGAAAATGCCTATTGGCTAGTTAGATTGAGAACCCTTCTCCAATCAATTAATATTAATGTTAGTCTATATGTATAGGTTTGAGGCTACTTTAAAATATTGAATGTAAATTTTATTTGTAAATCTACTTTTACCTTATTTTCCATAACAAGAATGAAAAATTATAAAATCACACAAAATAGAAGCGAGTGGTTAATTTTTATGTTTTTATGTATGCCATTTGATGTAAACCTTTTCACCGCAGTGCTGGTTTTAAATAACATCATCAGAGTATATGAAAATCATTATTAGAAATTAATTAGTATGAAGTGTCTCAATCAGGAATCGAACAAGGGTTCTTCGGCTTTATATACCGATGCGCTACCAAGTGATAATTCACTTGTTTTTGTTCTTTCAGGGCCACGCGATACTTGTTTTTCTCAAATGCTGTACGATAGATGTACCATTTTTACTTTCATTTGGCAAGAATGAACAACAGAATAATATTGTGCCAAATGCCAAAGTTGTCAGCAATTGTCAACAAACATTTTTGCACATAATCAATAATCCATATTTTGATGTTATTGTTGATATTTCATTATTATACCATAGGCTATTGTATCATTAATTTATTCTATTATTAATATGTATCATTATGATTGAGCTACAATTATCGGAGAACGATGTTTTATGAAATTTGATAAATAAAACACAAATAAATGAAGATGTATTATTAAGAGTCTACCCACTGTCACAAAACTGACTTTCAGTAGGAAACTTTAATTTAAAGCAGACCTAGCCAACCAGACTTCCAAGGTGCAAACAGTCGATAGCCAACCAGAGATCAGTACCAGTACAGATAATATATACACTTACCATCCAATCTGTTATCTGTGGTACCTGTATTTGAAAATAAGAAATAGCGACTAAATGGTTGCAGGTTGCAGACCATCCACCCACGCACATGGGCATGTAAGAACATACATTTCAACAGGTTAAGCCAGCGGTTTCCAAGGGGCGCGTGGCACTGGTGGGGCACCAAGGTGAGTAACCACATTATTTAATATTTCCACATCATAATAATAAATTCCAAAATAGAAAGACTCAAGAGTGACATTGACTCCCTGCCCGATGAACTGAGCAGGATAGAAAAAGAGGCAGTCTTATATTGGATAGCGAGACAGAAGAATGGCTAAAGAGGCCGACTTCGCACAAGAAAAAAAAATTACTGTCAAAAAATATAAATCTTGCTTCAGAATTAAGTAACCTCACGGCAACTCATCATACCGTACATCAAAGACAATTGCACGTGTCCTATAGGTTCCCACCAGTGCCAAGAGTGTTGCATACGAAGGTATGGCTAATTTTCTTTCCATGTGATTGAATTACACATTTTTTATAAACCGAAGGCAAACGAATGATCAGTAACTAAGTAATAAATAACAGATTAACATGCTCAAATTTGAGGCAACATGGGGCATACTGACAAATAACAAATACAAAGAGGGGCACAAACAAAAAACATTGAGAACCAATAGGTTAAGCTAAGATTGAGACTACTATGAAGGTTTTGAAAGAAACAAACCAAGCTAGCTTACAAGGAAAACATTTGGACAAGTTGAAGCATCAAGTAGTCTGTATACTGTTTTCATTTTAATTATGGTACATTCCAATTTACATAGGACGTAGGCACAACAATGCACAACTAGTTTCTATGCTAGCATTAAATGAAAACAATCAAGCAATCATTGATAGTCATGCTAGGATATGGCCCACCTAATTATTATAATACTACAATAGGACAATCAATTCAATCTTACATACGAGTAATGCCATTCTCTATTATAATGGATATCAGCAGACAACTGATTTTCCGATTGTCTGTAGTTCTTTTTCAAAACTGGTTGTAATATTCAAAGCCAGTTAAGGGTGACCCGACATCTCGGTTTATCCAGGACAGTCCTTGTTTTCAGGCACCTGTTTCGGTGTGGCGTCCTAACAAGACACCACCCAGGACGTTTATATGTTATGGTTTTCCATTTTAGACATTTTATTAATTTCACTGTCATAATTTCAATTTGTTTTTGTATACAAATACCATCTCCATTTATTTTTAAAATATGCACAAAATATATAAAGCGCATAATGTTGTGAGTTTTGTTTTATGTAGCGTCGTGGATTAACGTAACAAACAACTTTAAATTAGCTGCAGTCATCATCAGCAGGGGAAAAATTTTGTCGACGCTGGCCCTTCAGGCTGGGCTATATGTTCTTTAATCTTTATTCTTTCCCAACCTGTCAACCCTTCTTCAATTTATTTAAGCTATAATACTCACTCAGAAGTTTAACAGAATTCCTTCTGCTTTTATCATGAATTTACTATGGGTAAATTCAAATTAAAAAATTCATCAAAAACTAAAGAGACCTTTGCCTCGGTTGAAAGCGAGAAAGCTCGCAAAAATATATTTCACCAGAAAATGGGATTATTTATAGATAGGTCAAAATTAACGGTTTCTAAAGAAACATTTGTTTGCAACCCCCTTCCCAAAATTGTATGTCCCGGATTTTTAATTTTGAAATATGGTCATTGGTGGCCCTAGAAGAAGCCAGTTACAGGTATTATCTCAAGTCTATTCTATTAACATATAATAACTAGCATTTCCGAACTCAGACTACGTAAACGAAGTTTCAAATATGTATAGCAATGCAGATTCGGTAGAAAGCATGCATCGTTGTGTAACCAGGGCTTTAGCTCAAACTATATAATATGGACACCACTAATCCCCCTCCCCCAACTTCTCTATCAAAAGTTATGGACAACAATTGTTCCATATTTCTCGATTGTTTTGTTACATAAAAATATAAGTACATATCTGTACAGTATTTTGATTTTGATTAAGGTAACAAATCTAAGTGAATTCATTGTAGTTAAAGCATATTATTACTATGATTTGTATTATTCATCGTTATGAACAATTGAGAAACCAACAAATAAAATAATAATACAAATTTTCTTGAATCTCTATGCCCTACTCGATATTAAAAATAAACCTTCTTGTGTACTCCTATAATAAAATAGTTCCTCCCAAATTATTTTATAACATGTAACTGTAGGAACAGATAAAGAAAGTGTAAAGATAGGACTACTATAAATATACCAGAAATCTACATTTATTCTAGATGGCATAAACAAGCATAAAAGGCAATTCAAGAGAAAAAGTCCACCTTGAAAACATCAGCTAGTAAGAGGGGAGTATATTACTCCTCAAAACTAGAGGCGAGCTCTGGCAATCGTCGTCGGGGACACCTCCCCCTTCCCTCTACGACTTCCCCGACGACGATGACAATGACAACAAACGATGACAAAGACGAAAACGACCGCGACGTGATAAACCCCCCTTCCTCTCCTTACCCGTGGCTGGTTCTGACCAACATTGGATCTTCCTCCCCATATATTCCCTAGGCTAAAGTGTTGCATTATGACCTAACGGTTGACGGGTCCTTAATCCAAATAAACAGATTGCCTTTATTAGTTACCATGGACATAGTGAAAGGGCTAGGATAATTTGAAACTGCAAACACAAATTAACATGATCTAGCAAAAAGAAAGGTACAGAAGCAAGAAAGCTTACTCTAAAAAGAAATGTTATTAGGATCGCACACAGACATCTATTTCATATTTCATCAGTACTATGTATTTATTTGTGCCTAATCCTGACTTAGGTAATACTTGAAAGGTGAACTTTCATTCTTCTGTAGGCCTACCTACTACCTTCCAACCAATGAAACATGTTAATTTACATTCCTAATTTAAATTTGCATTGTCATTAGATGGGCATATGCCTACATGTATTACTTAAGTTATTATTACTGGCTATGCCAGATCATTTTATTAGACTATGTATACAAATACTTTTAGTGTTTAGCTGGCTTAAAAATTAAAATACATAAAAAATCAGCATTGTCTTTAGATACGCTATTCTATTAATTGTGGAATGGCTATGCGGGCTTGCCAGATCATTATAAGACAATAGGCCTACTTATTACAGCTGGCTTAAAAATACATAAAAATCAGTAGTATGTTGTTAACAATTATTTTTATTAATAAAAAGTAGTAATGAACTAGGCCTAATGATGATATAAAAAGTAAAACCAATTTTATTCTATAATCTATATTACTGGACCTATAAATTTCATTAAAAATGCAATTTTACCAAAATTTACCAGTTTTGAAAGAGATACAGTTTATGCATCTAGTATTAAATGCAGTCAACACAAAACATTGAAACAATCATGGTACAAAATAAATAAAACAACCTTACAGCCTTCCCTGTTAAACAATAGCATGCCGCAGGCAGATTGGTTAAAATCATTCTACAACCTAACCTAATGGTTATGCTTGTACATTACATACGCAAGATTAAATTCTAAAAACTATCAAAAACCAAAACACACATTTAAATACATACAATTTAAGTTACAAAAGATAACTCGTACCGTGAATTGCTGGCGTTTTATCTATAGTAAGTGCATTCACATCATCTGGGTGTCCTGGGAGACTAGGGCTGTCACCATCATCAAACAGTGCTGGTGAATCTATGCTAACATCACTAACAGCTGTATTCTTCTTCGTCATACCAACGACGTTAGCAAAGTTGTCGAAAGCAGTTTGAGCAATGTTGGTTACTTCAGAGTCATTAGTGTGGGATTCTTGAAATTCATCGCCGGTTTCCAATTTCTCCGAGCTACTCTCATCGGATATAAGTTTCAAACTCTCTGCCGCTTCTTTCCCCATAGTGCACGCCGACTGTATAGTAGCCGCACTAGCCAATGTGCTCTCAATGTGGGCAGTTGCGGTTTCTATTGAGCTGTCGTTAGTGGACGGTGATTGGCTCAAGCCTTTTATCTGTGCTAGCAAGAGGACGCGCTCTGTCTGTAGAGTACGGCACAGTTTATCCAACTGGGTGTGCTTTCGATTAGCTAGCGATAACTCCCCTTCGCACTTTGCCTTCTCTGCAACAACTTCCAAGAACGACTGATGGCTCTTCTCCCAACGCAATTTCCACGTTGAAGTTTCTTTCTCCAGACGAGTTATCTTCTTGGACATCTGAAATCATAATTGAAAATATAATTATAATTATAATTTGGTACGTACAAAGTACAATCTATAGAAATTACATTGAGAAGAAGCCATCAACTTTTCAAAAAGCAATTAGGAACAAAGGTTTTGTAATTAGAAAATATAGAAAAGAACTCTCCCCAGTGGCGGAACTTTGTTTCATGCAAATTTCTGCACAATTTCTATGGGGGCTCCCTAACAGATACACAGTGTCACAACATCATACTCATACCTTTTCCATTTCCCCCTTGAACCCGCCAAAGACTTCATTGCTTTTAGTGAGCGCAGTTTGGAACTCGTCATACCGGTCAGCGTATAACGTCACTTGACTCTTTAGACTCATCTCGCTCGCTTCGAGTTCCTTAATTCTTGCATGGAGAGTGTGCATATCCTGAAAATTGAAAACATTTAATAGAAATTTAAAGTTACATGCAGAGAAGAAAATGCCATTAAGAGCCCGTATAATGGAGCCATTTTAGAACAAGAAAAATGCCAACTTTGACCACCTTTTTAAAGAAAACCCATTCACACTATTGAATCGGGTAAGTTGCATTGTTCAAGTTGGACTTTAACTTAAACCTTTTCGCAATCACATTTTTATTTTAATGATCAATTTTATGTAAAACAAAGCACAAACTAATGCTTCATTATCTTGGAAACTAAAAGAGATAGAACGATCTGACTTGCGAAAAGGTTTAAGTTTTTGAAAAACACATTTCCCAATGTCCATATCTCGGAGAATAAATTTATAGTAAACTCAAAAAATTTGGCCGAAGTTTGATTGAATGTGCTACTATCTAGCAGCGACCGCCTAAACTTCGTGAACGTTGACCGTTTTTATGTGTCTTTCCCCGAGTCCAGCCAGCTACTTGGAAATGACCCGTCTGGCCGTCTTCCTTTCAAAGACTGCTTTTGTTGAGAAAATGAAAGGGCTCGTCGTAGGAAACCAGTCACAAGTTCTCCAGTTATTGATGATTTGTAAAGATAAAACTTGTTGTCAAGGGTTGGGTCGTTCTAGTCGTAGATGAGCTTACATCTAATTGTAATAGTGGAGGAATAATCGTTTTGCGTTGACATGGTTTTCGTTTGGGAACCAAACAGGAACTAAACAACAACTGGGCTTGTAGGACCTACTAAAAACCTGAACACGAAATTAGGACAATAAACAAAACAAACAAAAAAATACCAAATTAATTAATAGGTATAAAATGTATAATTGAAATTAATTCAGATGAATCAAATATTGAAACTATGGAAAAGGAAAAAAAGAAAAGAAGATACTCGGAGCTGAGACTGAGCTGAGACAAAGGAGTGTTTAAACAATAAAAAATAATAGCTCAAAATTGTATTGCACCTAGAACTTTTATTTTTTTATTAACTCAAAATTTCCATATAATCGCCTTCCTGTCCTGTCCCGTCACCCAAAAAAACTGTTTTCCCTTTATTATTTAATTTCCTTTTTCATTCAACCAACTTTCAGCCATTTTCCTTTCAAAATGTCGTCAATAATGCTCTGGAATAGACTGAACCAAAACTCTTCGTTCCCAAGAAGATTGGGTATATAAAAGTAATTTTTCCAAATCAAACATCGTTTTTTTTTTAAAATAGTATAGTATGATACAACATTGTAATTCTATTGACTTAACAATTACTATAATTTTATTTTAAAATTTTTGATATAATTTTTGCGTCCTCCCCCAAATTAACCACTGCTCAACATTTGTCTTCAGTTCTCTTTTGGCACTTGTCACGTGAAGATCGAGTTTTAGATCATACGAGATTATATTATTTTATTGGCCTATATTGTTCGGAAAAACAATGCTGCTCGAGTTAGTGCTTGTTGTATAATTTGACAAAACAATAAGTGTACGACCGTCAAGTACTAGTGCTGGAACACTGACTTGGATGTTGTCCGACGGAGTTGTTTGCGTGTTGTTTGTTTAGATCAGTCGGAAGAAAAATTAACCCCAAATACAAAAATTTGTAAAAAAAAAAAAAAAAAACGGCAGCCAAGCTCTCCTTCAAAAGTCTTTGGCTGTGAATGTTGTGAGATATAGAATTTGAGCCAGTCTTTTCATTCTTCCTCCATAGTTTCGCATTGAAAAGAAGAAAGTTCATTTCGCCTGTTGACGAGCGCCAAGCCAACCATTTTGTGGTAAAAAAAGTAAAAATTTTAAACTGACGAGCGCCAAGCCAACCATTTTTGTGGTAAAAAAAAGTAAAAATTTTTAACTCAAAATCATAAAAAAATTAAATGGCCATTGAATTTGGTTCATTATAAGAACTTTAAAAAGTCAATGGCCAAGTAATTTTTTTAAATGATTTTGAGTTGAAAATTTTCACTTTGTTTACCACGAAAATGGTTGGCTTGGCACTCGTCAACAGGCGAAATGATCTTATTTCTTTTCAATGCGAAACTAGGGAGGAAGAAGGAAAAGATTGGCTCAAATTCTATATCTCACAACATTCACAGCCAAAGACTTTTGAAGGAGAGCTTGGGTGCCGTTTTTCACAAATTTTTTGTATTTGGGGGGATATCACATCTTTTTGCTGTTTGTTTCATATCAAGGCGGGAAATACTTATAAACGAAAATTAAAAGAATGAGGGAAATTTCAAATGTAATTTTCCATCTAAATTGCTCGGATGTACAGCTTAGACGGAGTTTTATTCACTTTCTAATTACGTAACTAGATATCAATACATTTCGGTGAAGTAAACAAAGAAACGATTTCTTACCAAAATTAAATTAAATAGTTTATTATACTAGTCTTTTGTAAGAATTAAATTGGTGGCTGCATAGCTCAGTTTGTAAGTGCCTAGCCTGGACGGCTAAGGTCATGCCAAATTTCATGCTGATAACTCATTAGGTGCCTTCATGGTGAATGCTGGAAATCAAGGTAAAAATAATATAAACTTTTAGGGGATGGGGATGAAAAATGTGGTTTAGGAAATGAGAATAGGCCGATTGGGTTAAAACACATTAAAACATAATTTTAATAACTAATTAGAATAAAAACTAATTTTGGTAAGAGCTATGAATTATTCCAATTTTAGGGGATGATTAAGGGGGTGTTGAGGGTGGAATATCGCTTGCCTCTCGGCGGATTATTTTTTATATTATTATCTACCATCATGCTAAATTTCATGCTGATAACTCATTAGGTGCCTTCATGGTGAATGCTGGAAATCAAGGTAAAAATAATATAAACTATTGGGGATGGGGGTTGAAAAAATGTGGTTTAGGAAATGAGAATTTCCGATTGGGTTAAAACACATTAAAACATATTTTAATAACTAATTTGAATAAAAATCAAATTTGGGTTAGAGCTATGAATTATTCCAATTTTAGGAGGTGATTTTGGGGTGTTGAAGGTAGAATATCGCTTGCCTCTCGGCGGATTATTGATTCTGATGTTTTTATCTAACCCCATGCCAAATTTCGCGCATGGAGCCCATGTGTTAGATATTTATTAATGGTTTTGAATTTAAATGGTTTTGGATTTGGTTTTGAAAGCAAGTGATTGCGTCTAAAGTACATCTCAGTGTGGTCCAAGTTTCATAGTTTTAGGATTTAGGCCTACCGTTTTCTCTGTAGGCTTTTATTCCTATCCCCAAGAATTAGCTAGCCAGCCAGCCAGCCGGAAGGTTTTCAACGATTTTGAATCACTTTTTTAACACAGAACGGGTTATCGAATCGGCTGAATTTTTTTGGTAGGTCATGGACTACATATCAGGTCATATACCGAGTTCACAAGATTGTAAATTTTTCGGGGCGGCGTGTGCAGATAGCTGAAAACCCCCCAACTCAGGTAGGCGTAAACAGGGTCTCAAGTTAGTCATCGCCTAGCAGTCGCGTGCACTTGGCTGCGGGCGACCGACCGTCGCACTAGATAGCAACTATGGTAAACATTCTTATAATATTCGTGTGTAATACATTCACACAGAACCCATCCCCCCCCCACCCCCGTGTCTACCATTTACTTATACAAATAGGTACATTTGTAGGCACTACATTAAAATGTAATAAAAAATGTAAACACATTGATGAATGATTATTATACGTAGTATTAGAATACGCCCATTGAGGGCATATTTTTGTTTAAGTCAATTATTTACAACATATATATATATATATATATATATACATAAATAGTAAACAATATTATTCACGCGCTCAGGGATGGGACATGAATCATTTTCTACGTTTTTTAAACGTTTTTAATTTTATTATTTATGACACATTAACAATACATTATATAGGTTTTTTAACCATGTGTTGTGATGGAAAGTTACTCAAGATACACAGTTCTTATTATCTTGGGATATGAACCTCATTCTAACCAAGCAATGCGGACTGTCGATTACTATCGCAATGTTTACTTTGTCGTTGAATGAATTTGGATCTGAGTGATAATCTCGTGTTAGTTCTAAACAAATAAATTTTAAACAGAGTGGACGGATGGACCTATTATTATACTTTTACGTGTGTATTTGTTTATGAAACAGGGTAGGCCTACTGCCAAGAGGTATCATTTTAAACACAATTTGAATATTGCTTCAAATATGCAATTCAGATTGTAAACAAATAAATAAATAACATACAAATCGAGATTAAAATATTCAATGCACTTATTTTTATGTGCAGGCAAACCTATTGTAACCCTAAGCCATTTAAAACCACGATGCCTCGGCGTCGGAGCGGACAGGTAAACTCAAACATATTCGCTGGCGCCAGTTCCCTTTGTAAGATGCTGCATGATTGACAACTGCAAACCCGCCTACTAGTCGGTAGAGCTGCTAGCAACTTTACCGATAATACGAAGGAAAGGAATTCTACCACCCATGATACGGAGTCTTAAGAGGGCACTTCCTGGACAGAATTAGACACAAAACATTGCTCATGGAAAAAGGTCTGATTGCCAAATTATAAACTAGGAAAACGCTTAAGTCCCGCCGCGTTGTTGGATAAGCGTAATTGGTGCATTGAGCTGCCAGTGCTATGCGGATTTTCTGTTGTTCTGTGAAAAAATCATTACTATAATGGAGTTCACATCGACTGTTCAGTGGACAACAAATTCGCATTTTGTACAACCCTTAGAAAGGGTTCCAACTGAACAATGCTTCAGAGTGCTTGGTATCAAAGTGAACCCCATTGTGCAAAAGACGAATACCGTCTCTAAACTAAAAGTGAAGTTGATAAGCCTTATCTCTATTTTAATAAATTAATTGTCTTATTTACATTTTTCTAAGCATTTTCGTTTTTGGAGAAGTGTTTTATCTTCGTTTTTAAGAAAATATCCGATTAAATCATATCAAAAGTTTATGTTACTTGTTTTGCAATTCCGCTTAGAATTGAGCTACAATTTCGATTTAAAAACATTTTAGGCCTTGTTTTGACTTGATGAATTGAATAAACTATATACATAATCAGTAAATGAAAAAAATGACACGATTTAACTATCACTTATACAAGTCCCCACACCTGTCATCCCATTTCATCTTGGATTTTAAATTGTAAACCTGGGTAAATGGTTGTAAAATACCTCTATTATATTCGTCATGCGCCTCTCCATCCTTTCAACTTCAACAAATTCTTTTCGAAAGGGTTGTTTTTTGGCATTTGTAAAAGGTTCCCAGACTGTATAAATTAATGTTTTGTGTAAAACTCAATCACTGACCAGTTATGTAACTAATATTATTTTAATCTTATCATTTAATTATTGATGAGTCGAGTAAAAACTATACTACACACACTAGTCTGCCTTTTTCCGGTTATTTGAGTTTTTGAAGGGCGATTTTAGCATGTCTCATTCAAAAGTGTGTATTAAATATTCGACGAATTACATAATAATAACTAATTATTAACTTGTCAAGAGGAGTAGCGGCATGCTACACGAATGACTAAGTACCCTTCAATAGTTTATAAGCCACTGCAGAACCCATGGGTTGATTTCATATTACTGTTGTCCTGCGTTCCACGTTCGAATCCAGGATGTTCCTTCACTCTTGTTTACACCGTTATCCATGTGTATAGGGCCTATAGGCATATAATAATTTAATTTAGTTGTCCTTTGTAAATCAGTTTTTATAACTGCTTAGGATAGACGTAAAATAAGTAAATACATTGCCAAGTTATTTTGCGAACAAATCTTAATATTTAGTTAAAAATAAAATTAAAAACACCCACAGAACCATCTTTTGACAAGGAATTGATTAACATACGTTATAATTATGAAAACGTTAAAATAACGCTTGTTAGAATGCAATGGCATATGCATGGTTGTTTTCAGTACCTTTTCGCGAGTTGGAATTTAAATGAAGACTGGCTGAGTGGCTGACAGCAGTAAACCAATATTCTATTGAAACCTTCGTCAACCTTTCAGCTATGATTGGCAACATTAGGGGTCTTGAAAAAGACCAATGTCGAGTGTGGCCCTAGGTTCCTCCACTGAATTGTCGGCGTGAATGCCATTATAAGTTGAAGATTTTTTTTAAATTAATTAAATTAAATTAAAAATTAACTTAAATTTCAAATTTTTTTAATTAATCGCAATTTTAAAAAAGAAAAAAATCGTAATATTGAAATTTTCATAAGAAATAATTATTCGATTGCGCTCAAATTTCACACGAATATATTAATTCATAAAATTAAGGTTCTGTGAAAAAATCATTAAAATTGGATAAAGCATGTAGGTGTTATAAGTCGAAGAAATTTTTTAAAAATCGAAAAAAATCGTAAAATTGCGATTTTTATGAGAAATAATTGTCCGATTGCGCTCAAAAACGTGGCAGTTCTAAGTTCATTGATTACGAAGGCCTACAGAAAATTTCATCGCAATTGGAGTACCGGTTTAGCCGGAATCGTGTTAACAGACACACAAAAATACAGAAAAAAAAGAAAAAAAGAAAAAAAACATTCCGGATTTTTTTCTCCAGTGTAGTGAAATGGAATCTTTGCTTCGCTCGCTACGCTCATCCAATTAATCCAAACAGACACTGTATTGTAAAGGAAAGCTAGATATGCTTGAATGTTTTCATGCGGATTTTTACAAAATTGCAGTTTTGACCATATTTTGTGCATGTTTGGTATATTTTTTTAATAAACAAATAGGCCTAAATCAACTTCTCAAGAACATACAAGCATAGATCTAATTCTAGTGTGAAAAATGCCTATCGGCTAGTTAGATTGGAGAAGGGTTGACAGGTTGGGAAAGCAAAGAGAACATAAATCCCAGCCTGAAGGGCTGGGGGCGACAAAACTTTTCACCTGCTGATGACAACTGCAGCTAATTTAAAGTTGTTACCTTTGACTTTGTTGATGATGACAACATGCATGCAGAATTTGCTTCTTGCGTGAGCCTACCACAGGTTTGGTTATGTGTTGTGAGTTTTGTTTGCTTGTAGTTAGCTGATTTTTAGTGGCCACCATCTGCCTGATGAGTCCCAGAAGGACGAAACGCGTCATGGATTAAGGTAACAACTTTAAATTAGCTGCAGTTGTCATCAGCAGGTGAAAAGTTTTGTCGCCCCCAGCCCTTCAGGCTGGGATTTATGTTCTCTTTACTTTCCCAACCAGTCAACCCTTCTCCAATTTAAATCAAGCATAGTTCTAAGCTTAATAAACAACCTTGTGAAAGGGGGGATGCTGAAAACTTCTGATTTGGACTTAAGTCCATCAGTTCTTGTCTTAGGAGTTTGTAAATGGGGACTTTGGAGCCGTCCTAGCAACGAAGCATAAATTCAGAGTTGTTCTGAATCGGCCTTGTTGATTCTGGCGTTGATCCCCAGGTGTTTGCACTGTCCATACCACTGATTGCTATATTTCATATTAAAAATATTGATCTTTGGTTGGTTATCGCTCACTCCTCGATTGCGTTGGGGCCTACAGGGTTGGCTTGGTCGCTTTGATTTACTGTCCCCCACTGAAAATCAGTTATATAACTGAGTGGGTAAACTCTAAATACAATTTATTTATTTATTTATAGCGTCGACTAGAATAATGTCGACCACAACAGACACAGGCCTTGCACAACGAAAGGTTAGGAGGAACAAAGAAAGTACACTACACACGAGGTGGTCGACGTTATTCCAGTCGACGCTACTCAGGTGACCCGTGTAAGGAATAACACATTATCTTTAATCATTTGTCAGTAAATCTTTTTTAGGAGAGTATGTTTATAGATTTAAATAACATGGGCAAGAGCACGAATGTGCAGAGCGAAGTGCTTTCTTAAGGAAAATATCTTCTACAGTTAAGTCAAATGTTTGTGGTTGGGGAAAGGCGAGAGGAGACCAACAGTTACCTTAAAGGATGTAGGTAGCTGCTGAAGACAAGGTGCACAAATATTTATTTACCTACAATTAACAATTAATACAAATGTCGAACGTTTCGGCCTACGCGGCCTTGGTCACCGACCGTTGGAGAAGAACAGTAGGCCTAACAACAAACAAACAAAAACTAACATTTAAACATTATTTACAGTTATATTACAATTGGCGCACCAAATCATCACCAGCTTGCGCCAAAAGCCTAACCTCAATCTGAGGTAGACCTCCCACCTGCACACCGCCACCTACTCACCCCAACAGCGCCTTGTAATATAACTGTAAATAATGTTTAAATGTTAGTTTTTGTTTGTTTGTTAGTTGTTAGTTCTTCTCCAACGGTCGGTGACCAAGGCCGCGTAGGCCGAAACGTTCGACATTTGTATTAATTGTTAATTGTAAATAAATATTTGTGCACCTTGTCTCGAGCAGCTACCTACATCCTTTAAGGTAACTGTTGGTCTCCTCTCGCCTTTCCCCAACCACAAACACTAACCTAGCCGATAGGCTCTATCTAAACCAACAGTTAAGTCAAATGGTGTGTTAGGCCAAAATTATAATTAATTGAATGTAGGCCTAGGGTACATACATTAAATAATAAATAAATATAGTGTTCTGTGGCATGTGAGTAGGCACAGCTTGGCATTCACATAGTATTTAAAATCTACAAATAAAAAGATACCGTAGAGGCGTAGATGAATTTTATACGTTAAATTCACAATTAGCCTTCATTAGCCACTATAGTTTTGTGGGTGACTTCCGAACGCGTCCGTAAGATTAAAACTTACACGTGCCCCCTGGATCACGCTAAACGTTCGGACTCGAAGATGCCAAAGCAAGTTAACAGAAGAGATAGGAGAGTGGAGAAAATGTGTCCTTCTCAGGGCAACGTCACCTTGTTGTATTGGAACGCAGGAGGTCTCTCCGAAGATAAATATTTAGAACTTAAGAAGATAATTAGTGACAAAAATGTAGACGCATTCACAGTGGTGGAAGCAGGATCAATCTCAGACAACGAAAAACTGGACAAAGCCATGATTAACGGCTACAAAATATATACTCTCCCTAGACAGAGACAAATCTCTTCAGGCATCATAGTTGGTGTGAAAGTAGGTCTGACATCTAAATTTAAAATTTTACACAAAATGGACGAAGAAGACAAGATAGAGGTGGTACAACTAGAACTGTGGAAAAATCACACTAAGACCACATACATCATTCTCTATAACCCACCAACAAACGAAACAAAATTTTTAGATCTAGTCACTGTTGACAGTACGTCAGTAATTGGATGAGCGTAGCGAGCGAAGCGAAGATTCCATTTCACTACACTGGAGAAAAAAATCCGGAATGTTTTTTTTTTTTTTTTTTTTCTGTATTTTTGTCTGTTTGTCCACACGATTCCGGCTAAACCAATACTCCAATTGCGATGAAATTTTATGGGGGCCTTCGAAATCTCTGAACTTAGAACTGCCACGTTTTTGAGCGCAATCGAAAAATTATTTCTAATGAAAATCGCAAATTTACGATTTTTTTCGATTTTTTAAAAATTTCTTCGACTTATAACATCTACATGCTTAATCCGATTTTAATGATTTTTTTACAGAACCTTAATTTTATGAATTAAGATATTCGTGTGAAATTTGAGAACAATCGAAAAATTATTTCTCATGAAAATCGAAATTTTACGGGTTTTTTCTTTTTTTTAACAATTCTTTCACTTATAACACCTACATGCTTTATCCTATTGTAATGATTTTTTTACAGAACCTTAATTTTATGAATTATTATATTCGTGTAAAATTTGAGTGCAATCTAATAATTATTTGTTATAAAAATAGCAATTTTACGATTTTTTTCTTTTTTTAAAATTACAATTAAGAAAAAATAAAAGAATAAAGTTAATTTTTTATTTAATTTAATTTAATTTTAAAAAAATCGACTTAGTAATAATTTTTTCACAAAACAACAGAAAATCTGCATAACACATGGCATGTCAATGCACCAATTACGCTCATCCAACAACGCGGCGGGACTTAAGCGTTTTCCTAGTTGTAGGAGATTTTAATGCACCCAATAAAGCCTGGCATTACAATACAACAACAAAAGTTGGACACATAGTTGAAGAATACATAGACAGCAACGCGCTGATGCTACTGGAAGCAGCAGATCCATATACCTTCCTCTCATACGGAGGAGGCCTCTCCAGACCAGATTTAGCCTTATGCCACACAAACTTATTCAATCACATGAAACAGGACAACCTAGAGTCTCCTTCCGGTGCTGGACACAAAATTTTACTTATAACAAGACAGAAATGTAAACCTGAAGCTAGAGAAACCAAATGCACTTGGAATTTTAAAAAGGGTAACTGGAAGGAGTACAGAAGAATTACCGAAGAACTATTCCTGGAATTTGAATCAAGGGAAAACATTTATTTAGACAACCAGAAAATTATAGATATCATGCAAACAGCTGCAGAAAAAACTGTACCTAGAGGAAAACAAACAAATTACAAACTGTTCTGGAATGAACAACTACAAACTCTGAAACAACAAAGAGATCAAGCAAGGAAAACTGCAGAACAAACTCAAGACATGAAAGACATGATTTAACCATGGACTTATAATAGTAAATCCATGATTCTACTAAGAAGAGTACAAGCCATGTTAAAAAGACAAATTTTGGAAAGCAAGAGAATAGCATTACAAGAATATGTGGAGCAAATAGATTACAGAAAGGATGGTGTCAAAGCACATAGATACTTCTCCAGTCTATGTAACCAAGAAAAGAGGGAAGAACAACAGGAGCCAATAATATATAAAGAAGTCCAACTCACCGAAGATAAGGATAAAGCAGAGGCGTTCTGTCAGTATATGTCACAACAAACAAGACCAATAAATAATAAACATGTAAAAGTAGAGCAACCAAAATACATACATGATAACGAGGACCCTTATAATGCACCATTTAATATCCATGAAATAGGACAAGCATTAAGTAAACTGAAAAACAAGAAGTCACCAGGAGTTGACCTTATCTACCCTGAATTCTTGAAAAACCTAGGAAAGGAAGGGCAACTGGTATTACTGACACACTTCAATGCCATATGGGAGGGAAACATACCAGATATATGGCAGAAAGCAGAAGTTATCCCCATAGTGAAGAAAGGAAAAGACAGAAGTAAAGTAGAGCCTATAGGCCTATATCTCTCACAAGTATGATGTCACAGCTCATGGAACGCATGGTAAACCAAAGATTAAAAATCTACCTGGAGACAAAACCTCATAACAGAACACCAGGCAGGCTTCAGGAAAGATAGAAGCACTCTCGACCAAGTGGCATACCTACAGCAGGAGGTGAAGGAAGGCTTCAATAAACAACTAGCAACACTTGTGGTGTACCTACTATGTTGATTTCCAAACTGCATTTGATGTTGTGAACAGAAAGATCTTACTTACAAAAATGTCGGATATGAACATCCCAAGCAACATATATACAGATGGACTAAAAATTTCCTGAGCCAGAGGTATATGAGAGTGAGATATGGAAACAAAAGATCAAAATACAGAAAAACCAAGGCAGGAGTTCCCCAGGGAGCAGTCATGAGTTTTACCCTTTTCTTGATCTTCATAAATGACCTAGCTGACTATATTGAAGAGAGAAGTGAGGTCAAAGTAAAGCTGTTTGCAGATGATGTGGTGCTGTGGTACAGTGGTAGAGATAAAGATAAGATGGAAATTAAAATGAATAAAGCCCTTAAAGCTCTGGAAGAATGGACAGAAAAGAATGCAATGATAGTTTTAACGAAAAGAAGACCATGTACGACTACCACACTACGGGACGAAGTGTACCAACATTTTTACTCAAGTACAGAACAAACCCGTTACAGAAAGAAGATAACCCAGTATACCTACAGGCGCGGACTGGCGGGGGGTGCTGGGGTGCGATCGCACCCCGGGCTTTTGACATTCCGGGCCCCTGTGGAACATTTGTTCACACTACACTTTCAGTTTCAGACAAAATATATATGATTGTATATTTGTTTACTGCGAAAAAGAGTTGCCGAACAAAATACATTAGATAATATTAACGATGACTCATGGGGTGCCTTAGGCAGCTCTTCAAAAGAGAATGGTTGTTCAGTGTTCTCACTTTTCAGTTTTCAGTAGGAACTAGTGACTATCATGTATAGTTTATTGACTTTCTCGCCGCCGCGCTACGAGAAGAAATTTTGATGTGATTGCAAGTTTTTTGGTTTTGGTTTGCCAGTACCAACAGCAAGGGGATGGCGTTGGGTGGGGATGGGGGGGGGGCACCCGGCGCCGGCGGGGGGATGTAGAAGTAGTACCGTGAATCGTGTCATTACAGGTTACAGCTTACGCTTACACATTATTATTGGAAAGTTGCATGATTCAATCAAAATGTCCAGTATACACTCATCCCCCAAGCTCGCATTTTGCGAGTGTCAATTTGGTAAAAATAAATAAAATAAATAAATTTTATTTAGAGTCTACCCACTCAGTTATATAATGATTTTCAGTGGGGGACTTTAAATCAAAGCGACCAAGCCAACCCTGCAGGCCCCGACGCAATCGACGAGTGAGCGATAACCAACCAAAGATCGATATTTTAATAGGAAATATAGCAATCAGTGGTATAGACAGTGCGAACACCCGCGAATCAACGCCAGAATCAACAAGGCCGATTCAGAACAACTCTGAAATTTATTATGTGCTTCGTTGCTAGGACGGCTCCAAAGTCACCGTTTACAAACTCCTAAGACAAGAACTGATGGACTGAAGTCCAAATCAGAAGTTAAAAAACTTCTTACTATAGTGGGAATCGAACCCTGGACCTTCTGCATTGGAAGCAGATACGCTAACCACAAGACCAACGAGCCACACACAAGACCAACGAGCCACACAACAAGACCAACGAGCCACACAAGTTACTTGCGAGTTACATTATTGGTTGTAAGGCTTCCTCAAATATAATTTTAGCGAGGTTTGAATTGCGAGCTCGGATAGCGTTACTTAGTTGGCGCCTGTTAATCGCGTCCTAAAATAGCGTTTTAGGCCATAAAATATAACGAACCACCCCAAAAAAAATCGCCTTCGGCGAAATTGACTCCGGCGGCTGGAGCTTCGCCCCAGACCCCTGCTTTACTACGCGACCTCATTACATGCCAGCATCCCGGGCCTTTTCGACCCAGTCCGCGCCTGTATACCTAGGTGTAACTATGGATAAAAAAATGACAATGACCAAGCACATTGAAAAAATGCTAGCATCCGGAAGGAAGCGATTAAAGTAAACCTGTTAAAAAGAGTTGCAGGTGTTACCTGGGGGGCAACAGAGAACACATTATCTACCACATATAAAACCTATGTGAGACCACTGCTTGAATATGATAATGCAATCATAACAAAAGCCCCTAAAAATGCACTACAATCTCTAAATAGGGTCCAAAATTCTGCACTCAGAATAGTTACTGGAGGTGTTAAAACCACACCTATAGTAGCTATGGAAGCAAAGGCCAATATTCCACCCCTAGAGGCCAGACAAAATGAAGCTGCAGAGATCCTATATGAAAAACTGGTAAGACTGGATCAGAACTACTGGGATAAAGAACCATGTGAAAAACTGAAAACCCCAAGTAACATTCATAATGAAGGCACGACAAATAAATGAGCATTTAATTGGGAATGAGGCAATTAACAATAGACAAGACCTCCTACCACCAAACATAAATGTTGCATTGTTAGAAATCCCACATGCATTGACAATACCTGACATCGACGGTAAGAAAAACAACCACTCATTGGTTCAACTAAAGAAATTGACATTGGCATACATTCGCCAGAAATACCCAGAAAATGAATGGCTACATCTGTATACAGATCAATGACATAATATAAGCTAAGCGCTAGACACACAGTATAGCCGTGGGGAGCATAACAATTTGAACCTGTCTTGAGTAGGGAAAAACCCACCGCCGTCTAAATGTATCGTACCCTTAAATTTAACAGCCTTTGTGTTAACAAGCGGTGTAAAATCAAAACCGTAAGATGGCGATTTCTCGTTATTATTGAAGAAAAAACAGTCTTTCTTCCTCAAATCTCTCAGTTACTCCGATTTCCGAACAAAGCAATTCAAGTTGGTGGACTATCATACTATTGTCTATCTGCATTAGGCTTTTAGTAATCAAAACTAGTTATTTGTGCGGAATATGTGTCTGAACAAGGTCGTGCAGGTCTAGGGTTGCCTAGGAGAGGCCTAGGGCTTGTCAAACGTGTAATGTTAGCATTAATTGAATGTAGTTCTATAGCCTAATGGAACTAAAGGCTTACACTGTTGTATTATAAATAATTTTCTTTATCTGGGCATAGGCCCGGGACAGTTTCTGGTTTGTTTTATGAAAGTAATGACAATTTTTCTCGTTTCACACATAGAAGCAAAATTTAAAATGTCCGCCATTTGTTTACGTATTTGTTTATCCCCGCGACGTTCAAATAATCCACTGCATCTTAGTTCATTTAACTAGATGAAGTATCTATGTTGCAGTGAAGTGATTTTTCCCTACTCGAGAGGCTTCAAATTGTTACGCTAGCGCTCGTTTGGAAGGATAGGAGACTGAGCGTCTAGCGCTTTGCTACGCAAAGCTTATGTACGTCATTGATACAGATGGATCAGCATCCCCAGGGGAAGGAAATGCGGGCGCAGGGATATACAGCCGAGAATTTGAGGCTTCCTACCCAGCTGGTGCTAATGGAAGCAATTATGATGGAGAAATCCGAGCAATAGTTGAAGCACTATTGAAACTATCAAAATATGAAAACCGGAAAATTGTGATCCTATCCGACTCCAAGACTGCCATTGCAGCCATTGCAAATAGGGAGGAAACAGAACCCGAAATTAGACAATGTAAACTACAGATTCTACGACTCATGAATGATGGGAACAAAATTGTGCTACAATGGATACCGGCCCACTGTGGCATATATTTATATGGTAATGAGAAGGCCGACTACCTAGCCAAACAAGGTAGCAAAAAGCAACAAGAAAGTAAAAAACTGTCACATAAATCTCTCAAATCTCACCTGCATGCGTCGACAAACAAAGCAGTCCGTAAGGAATGGCAAGAGAGGGGGCAGAATAAACTGTGGGAAGATTACACTAGAATGAGGCCGACTGGTAAACGTAAGTGCTACAGTAGAAAAATAGAGACAGCTCAATTCCGGCTTCAAACAGGACACGACCTACTCGGAAAGCACCTCCATAGATTTGGAATTTTTGAATCTAGTGTCTGTCGGATGTGTGGAGCTGGGGAACAAGACAGGAAACATCTTTTTCAATGTACATATATACAGACCTGGGTAGTAACGTAACGGAAGTAACGCGTTACTGTAACAAAATTACTTTTTTCAGTAACGAGCCAGTAATTTAATTACAATTTTCTCAATGTAACGGAAGAGTAATTTCACTACTTTTATCATTGTAATTTGGCGTTAGTAACGCGTTACTTTTGCCGCGCGACCCGCGCCTTTGTGTATCAAATATCAGTCACTGGGCCAGTGCGCCTGCTGCTTTCTACGTATCGCCCGCTTGAACAATGTGCATGTGCATGCAGCATTTCTGACATTTCGTAGGTCTGATCGAGAGATTTCGAGTGCCGAGTTTTTATTTCAGAACCTAGCCATGTTTACTTTTGGTACTTCCGCCTATGACAAGCGCCGTTGATGACGTAATTATCTACTTGACATCAAACATTCAAGTCTGTGTCAAATAAATCGATAGTCGAATTGTTACACTTGTAGTGTAGTTACAACATTTCGCCGATAGATGTCACCCGCGTAATCAATAATTTACTATACATCTATATGTCGATATCTACAATATCTCTGTGATAGGCCTCCGCTGGTTTTAAAGTGTGGGCGTGGATAAACACCCTGTCTGAGACCCCCCATCGGCAGACAAAGCACTTGCGTCATACCCGTCCGCACGTCAGATACATTTTAAATTGAAAAGTAATTTTTGAAAGTAATTTCACTACTTTTTTTCATAAAAAGTAACGTAATTTCATTACTTTCTTGGAAAAGTAACTAAACAGTAATTTAGTTACTTTTTGGCTGAAGTAATGAGTAATGTAATTTCATTACTTTTCAAAAGTAACTTACCCAGGTCTGCATATATAAAGCTTGAACGCGACAAAATGCCAAATGGCATGGATCGGAGCGAACAGGAGTCCTATCTCTACTGGCTAACTAGAAAACACATGATGACATGAATAATGTCAATTGTTGGCATAGGGCTATGAAAAGAAGAAGAGTTTTGAATGTGTCAGTAGGCACCAGTTTTGATCTAAGTTAGTGTACAGAAACATCCTTTTTCCTTTACAATCTGATTTTATGGATCCTTCAACTTCCCAAACACACACAGCCTATAGGTAGAGGTAATGAGAAATAGTGATATAAAAACCCAAATTTTGTTTAAAAAAAACAAATTTAGCACGTTTTTCGCGATTTCAAAAAAAATTTCAAAAACGTTACGAAAAAACAAAAAAAATCACTAAAAAAACTGTACGCACTGTTATTTTGGTGGACTATATTCGCGGAATCCGTGATACGCACCGTTATTTTGGAGGTCTATTTCCGTGAAGCCCGTGACCGTGACGTCGCAGTTCACGGTACCGCCTACCGCACGCGTAATATTCGGTCTGGACCGGCACCTCCACCATCGCCTCACATTTTGCACACTAAAAGGTTCAATTTCGCGATTTAATTCGCGTTTTGACCAGTTTGATACAATTTTGTTTGTTATTTCGCGCTATACGCAAAATTTCGCGAAATTTGCGTTTTCTAAATGTGTTTTTTTCCATCTCTTAATAATGTAATTCGTTGACAATATTACATTTTAGGCAATAAAAATGACCTTTAAAAAAATTCGCAAATTTCGTTATCTTATCACCATTTTTCACTACCTCTACTACAAATTGAAAAGCAGGCAATAAAATTTTAAAATTAGTGCTGTAATGAGTGGGTAAGGAACTCTACATTGGCCTATATATTCTATATAAATATAGGCAAGGCTTACAGGCTTACCGCTTACCCAAGTACACTCTCAGCAGATAGAGTGACACGATACAAGGCACCCGATCCCAATGACCCGATTGAGTGACCAGAAAATAATTTTGTTGAACGAGTGAGCGTAGCGAACGTAGTGAGCGTAGCGAACGTAGTGATTTCCATTCGACTTAAACGGCCCTGATGGTTTTTCTGCGTGCGTGCGTGTGTGTGTGTACGTTGAAAATCAGCCGAATCGCTGAACAGATTGCGCTGAAATTTTAAACGGACATCCGGTACGAGTTTATTGAGAACTGCTAACAAAATCAGCAAGATTCATTGCGATTTAAACCTACAAGAAATGATAAACTGAGAAATAGACTTCCAATGTTTAGAAATTATTTTAACGACAATGTTTTAGATTTTGAAAAGATATTTTTTGTTTGTTTTTCGCCTGGCCGTGAAATGCCGTGCCCATGCAAGGTCAGTCGAATGTTGGACGTCAAGGTACCCCCAAATTCCGCTCGTAGATTGAGTAAACCTTGCAATATTTTCACGTATTTCGTACTGGCTATGTTTACCATAGTTGGCCCTATTGCCACAGATGATGGACTACCCTGCGTTATATGCATTTCAAAACATGTTTAATTATTTTGAAATACAATCTAGAAATTATAAAATCTTTCCCGACCATTGAACCCACGTCTCCCACATATCGGCTACAAGGGCGCCTTAGCCAACTAGACTAGGGAAACGCCAAAGTAGTAGTTAGACGAGTGGAGCGAGTCATGTTGTGAGTACCCGAGAACATTTGCATTTAAGTTTGATTATATTCGTATAAATAATAGTTTTTTAAAGTTTAGTTGGTATACGGGGACGGGCGCGTCAACTGTAAGGTCATAATGCGCCTCTCTAGCCTATGATAGGCTAGGTAGGCCTAAGGTAGGGGGAAGAAAAGTAATGTAATCGGGTACTCAAACATGGCTCACTCACTCGTTTAACAACGACTTTGGCGTTTCCCTAGTCTAAAGATAAGTAACCAATGTAATCTTTTATTGGATGAGCAAAGCAAAGATTTCAATTTCACTGACCCCCAAAAAATTTAGCTGTGGTGTTTTTTTTTTCTTTCTGTTTGTTTGCTCTCTACCGGGCAAATGGCATAGGCCTATATGCGATCTTGATGAAAATTGGAGGAAACCTTCGAAATCTCTGAACTAAGACCAGCTACGTTTTTGGGTACAATCGAAGAAATATTTCCCATGAATATCATACTTTTACGATTTTTTCGATTTTTAGTGCGATATTTTTGTGACATTTGGGCCGATTCTGACCAAACAGCAGTGCGATTCTACAAGATCATTATGGATAACGTGAATGATCGCTATCATTATAACAAAATCATTTGTTGTGCTCATTGACCATTATTGTAAATTCTGGCTTAGCCAATCAAAACAAAAGTCGTAACGAAATCAAGTATAGGGATGCAGTAATATATTTTTGGATGAGCGTAGCGAGCGAAGCCAAGATTCCATTTCACTACACTGGAGAAAAAAATCCGGAATGTTTTTTTTTTTCTTTTTTTTTGTATTTTTGTGTGTTTGTCCACACGATTCCGGCTAAACCGATACTCCAAATGCGATGAAATTTTATGGAGGCCTTCGAAATCTCTGAACTTAGATTTGCCACGTTTTTGAGCGCAATCGAAAAATTATTTCTCATTAAAATCGCAATTTTACGATTTTTTTCGATTTTTAAAAAATTTCTTCGACTTATAACACCTACATGCTTTATCCGATTATTATGATTTTTTCACAAAACCATAATTTTATGAATTCATAATATATTCTTATGAAATTTGAGTGCGATTGAAAAATTATTTCTTATGAATTCGTAATTTTACGATTTTTTTTTATATTTTTAACATTCTTTGACTTATAATACCTACATGCTTTATCCGATTGTAATGATATTTTCACAAAACCTCAATTTTATGAATTAATATATTCGTGTAAAATTTGCGCGCAATCGAATAATTATTTCTTATGAAAATTTCAATATTACGATTTTTCCTTTTTTAAATTATTACGATTAATTAAAATAATTAAAAATTTAAGTTAATTTTTTATTTTATTTTATTTAATTTTTTAAAAAAATCTTCAACTTAGTAAAGATTTTTTTCACAGAACAACAGAAAATCCGCATAACACATGGCAGCTCAATGCAGCAATTACGCTCATCCAACAACGCGGCGGGACTTAAGCGTTTTCCTAGTTTACATCTACATGACCGTGAACCGATAATTTAACAAGCATTTATATCAATACTTTTTGAATCCTCGTTATCAATCGTTAAGATTTCATCTTCTTTGAAGAGGCGCACCCTATGGCACCAGGCTCGAGCATTTTTGATGCAGAAATAAATGCCATCCCCAGAGCAGCAGAGAAAATCGCAGAAACACCAACCTTTCCACTCAAAAAGACAAAATTTGTCATTATCTCTGACAGCAAGGCCGCCATCAAGAAGATCTGTCAGATGGAAAAATGTGAAGAAGCCTCTCTGTCTCTTAAAAAGAGTTTAATAAAAAATGTGATGCATGGATGCATGGAAAAGTGCTTAAAATTCAATGGGTGCCCAGCCACTGCAACATCCTGGGCAACGAGAAGGCTGACGCGCTAGTCAAGTTGGGCTCAAAGAAGTCTGCCTCTGACATGGCGAGTATCTCCTACAACTCTGCTAAAAACCTTGCCAAGGAGGGCCTCAAGACATCCTATGGAAGACTTCAAGAGGCCAAGATGTATCACAAACCATGGCGGGACGAGGTCCTCAAAGGGCCAGACAAATCCTGGACAAGAAAGGTGGCAACAGCGCAGTTCCAGCTGGCCACAGGACATGACGTCCTGCAGCACCACCTGAGTCGATTTCAAATCACAAAGGAACCAGCAACTTGCAAACTATGTACATCGGGTTTTCAGGACAGAGCGCACCTCTTCAGCTGCGCCGCACTTAAATCTGACATTGACGCCCTGCCAAATAACCTGAGCGGGCCAGAGAAGGAAGCACATATTTACTGGATAGCCAGGAAGAAAAATGATTGAAAAATCAAGCTTTCGGCATAGGAAAAAAAAAAAAAAGATATCAACCGCAAACAACATAAAAGTATATATGATACTCATGCCAACTAACACTGCATACTTGATTTCGTTACGACTTTTGTTTTTATTGGCTAAGCCAGAATTTACAATAATGGTAAATGAGCACAACAAATGTTTTTATTTTTCACGATAGCAATCATTCACGTTATCCATAACGATCTTACAGAATCGCACTGCTGGTGGGGCTACAACGTTCATATTTTACATGGACATTAAGGTTATGGTGATGTAGTACCTTTTGAAAGAAAAAATTGAAAAAGTTAGTCAGAATCCATAGAAATAAAGGTTTTAATATAAGTTTTTTAGGTATAATTGTGAGCGATTTCCGAAGTATCAATTTGTAATTTGAATATTCCCGCATGGCCCCGAACGAGCTTGAATATGAGATCTTGCGAGCAGCGACGAGACATTATGGCGTGGGTAGGCCCCATCGCGCATAAGTAGTGGAAGAGCAGAGTGTAAATGTCCGATATCCGATTATTTAATTGTGTGTGTTTGTGATTGTGTATCCGAAGTAAGCGTTGTAATGTGTCCGTTTCATATCAATAAATACGAAGGATTATATTATCATCTTGTGTCCGAGTTATTATTGAGTATTGTATCAACAGATAACATAATAACAATGAACAAGTAACAATAGAAACTTGACAACAATAACCTACAATGCCGTTCAAAAAGCACTTGCAAAAGTAAAGAGATCCCAAGCAAACTAAAAACTTACAAAAAAGCTCATCCATCAACGCGACTTAAAAAAGCGTTTGCGAAGCGGCCTAGTATGGACGACTGGTGATGGGCGGAGCTTAAAACGATCAATAGGCCAAGTGTTGAAAGTTGGGATAGATTCTCATTTCCCAAGTTTACGTCTGTTGAACGGCGCAACACTAATCACGCTCTAACTCTTATTCTATTTATTATTTGGACAAAACTTAAGAGGAATATTATTTAGCAAACATATTAATGCTTATAATAGCGATTATTGCGAATTTTTTTGACACAGCCGTTAACTTGTTATTACAATGTACGCATCTTACATAAAAAATAATCAAAACGACTAGGCCTATAAACTTTCTCAACTTCAATTGACAAAAAACTACTTGGGATCGGATACGGTCGGACTACTAATCGGATTTCGACAAGACCTCTTTCAAAAAATTCATCTGACTGTTTAGACAAGAAATAAATTAACTTTTAGACACAAAGTGCACAGAACGAAAATGTACAGCATAGGTTAATATGCAGCGTAAGTTTTTCAAGGCTCATCCGCACGTCAAAAGTGTGTATTTGTCATAAAAACACATACACTGCATATGAACTTATGCTATAAAATTTCGTTCAGTGCACTTTCTATCTAGAAAGTTGATTTATTTCTTGTCTAAACAGCCAGATGCATTTTTTGAAGAAGGTCTTGTCAAAATCCGGTCAGTAGTTTTTTGTCAATTGAAGTTGAGAAAGTTTAAAGTCATTTTGATTATTTTTTATGTATGATGCGTACATTGTAATAACAAGTTAACGGCTGTGTCAAAAAATTCGCAATAATCGCTATTATAAGCAATGATAATATGTTTGCTAAATAATATTCCTCTTAAGTTTTGTGTAAATAATAAATAGAATAAGAGTTAGAGCGTGATGAGTGTTGCTGAGTGGGAAATGAGGATTTATCCCAACTCATTCCGCTATGTTGTCTCGTGACGTCAGGAGGCGGGTAAAATTCTAGTCGTCAATTTGCATTAACTTTAGGTAAATACATTGTCAAATTGATAATGGGGTCAACTTTAATTTGAAATAGGCCTAGGGCTAACTTTTATTTGTTAATCTTCATCATCAATCAATACATCTATCTATACTGGGGACAAAACAGAGTCATGGTATCCTCTCACTCCCTACAACTTGGCCTTGGTAGCCTAGACACAATTGTTTGGCTGGAACTGGAAAGAATATTAGTGTTGACTCCAGAGGTAGGCGTCCGCACAGGCCTATCTAACTCAAGAAAGTCAATTAGGATAACCATCCATACATACCATAAACATTTGTTGCTTTTCCTTGAGAAGTATTTCTTTCTCAGCTGTGAATTCCAAACGCTGCTTTGTAAGCCTGGCTTCCGTCAGCTCAGATTCTAACTTTCGTTGTGTGTTCATTTTATCAACTTGTTGTTGTTGTATAGAACTTTGTTCACAAATGCTCTTGAATTTTTTAGTGATCTCAACATTTTCATCTCTGAGCAAGTTTGTCTTTTCGTTGCTTGACGACATCAGGGTTGTGATTTCTGCAAGTGTTGTATTAAACTTTGCTGAAACTTCTTTACGTTTTTCCTCTTCTTCGCGAACTTTCAACAGGCTCTCATCTTTGATCTGCTTGTTCTGCCGCTGGAGTTCTCGACATAAGGTCTCTAAGCGGCTTCTAGCAAGGACAGCTTTGCTATGGTCTGTCTGCAACTGCTCCTTCTCACGCTGTATAGAGTGCACTCCTTTCTCCCAATGTTTTGCCGTTAACTGTAACATTAATTAAAATGTATTAATTAACAATTGATATATATATATATATATGTTTAAACTTGGCTTTATAGTAGGCGACTATGACGCTGTTAATTAAAAAAGTGACTACACCGTTTTTTTTTTTTTTTTTTTTTAATTTCTGTCTAAAGTACTTATATATATATAATACATAAGAGACCTAATAGAGGAGAGAGCTGGGAGGATGTAGCAGAGACACGATTGTGGGAGGATAGAAAGAAGTGGAAGAATTTGGTTGCAAAACCCAAGCTGACCCTGCCAGAAGTAGGAAACTGCAATGGATAATGATGATGATACCGCACCTACCAAGTACCACAAAGCATTGTAATTAAAATTGATATGATAGACTACAAAGTTTTTTAACTTCTGATTTGGACTTGATTCCATCAGTTCTTGGCTTAGGAATAAATTGTAAACTATGAGTTGGAGCCATCCTAGCAACGAGGCACATAATAAATTCTAGGAAGTGGCTATTTAACCGTAGCTACGGGAAAATTACGATTCTCAATTCGTCCGTAGCATGAACGAACATCGGCGGAAATCACCGAAGGTATCCGAATCGTCCGCGGGATACCACCTAACTAGGCCAATAGCTTCAAATAAATAAATAAATAATAAATAAATTTTATTTACAGTCTACCCACTCAGTTATATAACTGATTTTCAGTGGGGGACTTTAAATCAAAGCGACCAAGCCAACCCTGCAGGCCCCGACGCAATCGACGAGTGAGCGATAACCAACCAAAGATCGATATTTTGAATAGGAAATATAGCAATCAGTGGTATGGACAGTGCGAACACCCGCGAATCAACGCCAGAATCAACAAGGCCGATTCAGAACAACTCTGAAATTTATTATGTGCTTCGTTGCTAGGACGGCTCCAAAGTCACCGTTTACAAACTCCTAAGACAAGAACTGATGGACTGAAGTCCAAATCAGAAGTTAAAAAACTTCTGACTTGAGCGGGAATCGAACCCTGGACCTTCTGCATTGGAAGCAGATACGCTAACCACAAGACCAACGAGCCACACAACAAGACCAACGAGCCAATTCAATTATCACAGTGCATTGTGGCAGAGTGGTAGCGCGTCCGAATTCTATGCGAGAGGTCGGCGGTTCGAAATTTTCGTTCGGTCGTTTTTTTTTACCATTCTAGGCCTATTTGGGTCCATGTTTTTTCTGCAAATGATTTCACTACATTCGGCCCCGTCGCAAACACAATTCTAGATGATAAAAGCGTTTAAAAAGTGCTGCGCCGCGCTAGTTCTAGGATACAATTGATAAGAGCGCACCCGAAATCCTTTCCGTTAAAAACGAGTTTAGATTTAAAATGGGCAACGTTAAGGTTTGGAAGTAGAGTATTTTATTAAAAAACGAGTTAAGATTTAAAATAGCAACGTTAAAGGTTTGGTAAGTAGAGTATTTTATTGAAAAGGTTGGTAGGCCTACTAAGTAAATGTCATAATAAACATGGCGCGCCGGCAACAGTGAAATGGTAGTGTTTGTGTTCAATCTTTATTAATTGGATGAGCGTAGCGAGCGTAGCGAGCGAAGCGAAGATTCCATTTCACTACACTGGAGAAAAAAATCCGGAATGTTTTTTTTTTTTTTTTTTTTTTTTTTTTTTTTTCTTTCTTTCTTTCTTTCTTTCTTTCTTTCTGTATTTTTGTCTGTCTGTTAACACGATTCCGGCTAAACCGATACTCCGATTGCGATGAAATTTTATGGAGGCCTTCGAAATCTCTGAACTAAGAACTGCCACGTTTTTGAGCGCAATCGAAAAATTATTTCTCATGAAAATCGCAATTTTACGATTTTTTTCAATTTTTAAAAAAATTCTTCGACTTATAACTCCTACATGCTTTATCCGATTGTAATGATTTTTTCACAGAACCTTAATTTTAAGAATTAATATATTCGTGTAAAATTTGTGCGCAATCGAATAATTATTTTTTATGAAAATTTCAATATTACGATTTTTTCCTTTTTTAAAATTACGATTAATTTTAAAAAAATAAGTTAATTTTTTATTTAGTTTGATTTAATTTTAAAAAAATTCAACAAAGTTCTGATTTTTTCACAGAACAACAGAAAATCCGCAAAACACATGGCAGCTCAATTCACCAATTACGCTCATCCAACAACGCGGCGGGACTTAAGCGTTTTCCTAGTTTATAACATAATTCGTATATTTTCAGAGTGGTTATTATTGAATTAACGTAATTTTACCGTAATTTACTTTCCGTTCCTACGGTTAAATTAGCAGGCCTAATTTTTCCGTATCCACAGCTCGAGTACCTTCGGTGATTTCCGCCGATGTTCGTTCATGCTACGGACAAATTGAGAATCGTAATTTTCCCGTAGCTACGGTTAAATAGCCACAGCGTAAATTCTAATGTTGTTTCGAATCAGCCTTGTTGATTCTGGTGCTGTTCGCCGGTGGAATCGTATCTAGCTTGGTTGATCGGTTTTCCTACTTAAATTACATGCCGGTCTTTAGTTTGGTCATTAATCGCTCGTGGATGGTGTCGTTGCCTACAGGGTTGGCTTGGACGGTTTTAAATTTAATGTCCCCCACTATAAATCAGTTCTGTAATTGACTCTAAATAGGCCTACGTTTTTTTTTTTTTTTAACCCAAAGTTCTAAGCAAGACCTTAAATGAGTTTGGAACAAAGTGTAGCAATAGCCTTGATACCTACCATTATTTCCCGAAACGACCGATAATATGTCTGAAATTTTGTCATTTAGCCCTCCCTACTGTTCGTTCTGCAGAATGTTATAAAATATTTCTAGTCGTCAAGACTAGAGGGCTACCCTAATCGCTTTATTCCATGAAAAATTTTACCATCGCGAGATCGAGGCTACAACATGCGTCATCATATGACGCGAGATCCGAAACGCAACGTATTGCTCCTGCAGTGAAGGCAACTTGCATGGCCAACAAGTGTTGCTGAGCGGCTTCACTCGCCGCGCCGATTGCACAATCTTGCCTCATCACAACACAACTTAAGGACAATACCTAACTACTAGAATATCTATCACTAGGAAAACGCTTAAGTCCCGCCGAGTTGTTGGATGAGCGTAATTGGTGAATTGAGCTGCCATGTGTTTTGTGGATTTTCTGTTGTTCTGTGAAAAAATCAGAACTTTGTTGAAATTTTTTAAAAATTAAATCAAATTAAATAAAAAAAATTTTTTTTTTTTTTTTAATTAATCGTAATTTTAAAAAAGGAAAAAATCGTAATATTGAAATTTTCATGAGAAATAATTATTTGATTACGCTCAAATTTCACACGAATATATCAATTCATAAAATTAAGGTTCTGTGAAAAAATCATTACAATCGGATAAAGCATGTAGGGGTTATAAGTCGAAGAAATTTTTTAAAAATCGAAAAAAATCGTAAAATTGCGATTTTCATGAGAAATAATTTTTCGATTGCGCTCAAAAACGTGGCAGTTCTTAGTTCAGAGATTTCGAAGGCCTCCATAAAATTTCATCGCAATCGGAGTATCGGTTTAGCCGGAATCGTGTTAACAGACAGACAAAAATACAGGAAAAAAAAAAAAAACATTCCGGATTTTTTTCTCCAGTGTAGTGAAATGGAATCTTCGCTTCGCTCGCTACGCTCATCCAAAGACGCACGCTTCCCACCACACGCTGGGCCTACTTCATTCCGTAGTGCAAGTCTGTTATCTTATCATTCTCTCAGACTGATGCCTCTGCTATATTACATCTTTCAAAGTAACACCAAATATTATTCATCTCGCCATGTAATACATATTAATAGCTGATACTAACTCACAAATGAATGATCTACTATCACAACAAAAGCTGTTTTAAAAATGAAACTTCACAGAGCTAAGATCTCCAAGAAGTAGGCCTACGACCTTCACAAAGACCCGACACAAGAAGGTAGGCCCTAGCATCTGTTTATGTGGTAATACTACAGTATAAGGTACCCCGGTTCAAACCGACGTGCGCGCGCATCACCACTGCAGCCAACTTACACAATGCGATAGTAACTACGGCGTTGAAACTCCTTTACATTTAAAATAGTGACGTTAAAGGTGTTGTAGGTGCAGTATTTTAACTTTTATTTAGCGTTGAAACTCCTAGTCCTTTATATTTAAAATAGCGACGTTAAAGGTGTTGTAGTCAGGCGGCATACCTGAAGATATCCACGGAATACTTCAATTTTAGTATAAAAGCATGAAATTTGGCATGATGATCGGACATACCCTACTGATGATTTAAGGAATTGGAGCCAATCGAAAATTTACCCAGGGACCCCTCAAATCAAAGATGGCGTCCAAACATGGCCAATTTTTTTAAATTATGGTCCTATGTTATTCATTTTCATTTTACGCTCATACTTTCAAGTACTGAATATAAATTTGAGGTTCAAATTAACTTTTTTTAATCAAAAACCTTAAAATTAAAGATGGCGGCCAAAAAATCAGTTTGTTATTTACTAACGGATTTGATTGAATTTCGGTTTCTTCACGTATATTGAGCTGCTGAGTATCATTTTGAGGTAAAAAATATGTTTTGTGACATTTATTGGTCACATAACCTAAAAAAAGTGTGAAAAAGGACGAAACAAGATTTTGTAATGTGATTATTTTCTTATCACTGGGAGCCAAACCTGATAAAAACACAGTACGTAGTACGTAGTAACGTAGTACGTAAAAACTACGTAGGTACTACTGTGTGTGATGTGATTATTTTCTGAACCTGAACCTTCTTTTGTGAACCTGATAAAAACACAGTAGTACGTAGTTTTTACGTACTACGTTACTACGTACTACGTTACTACGTACTACGTACTGTGTTTTTATCAGGTTTGGCTACCAGTGATAAGAAAATAATCACATTACAAAATCTTGTTTCGTCCTTTTTCACACTTTGTTTTAGGTTATGTGACCAACAAATGTCACAAAACATATTTTTTACCTCAAAATGATACTCAGCAGCTCAATATACGTGTAGAAACCGAAATTCAATCAAATCCGTTAATAAATGACAAACTGATTTTTTGGCCGCCATCTTTAATTTTAAGAGGTTTCTGATAAAAAAAAGTTAATTTGAACCTCAAATTTATATTCAGTACTTGAAAGTACGTGCGCAAAATGAAAATGAATAACATAGGACCATAATTTAAAAAAAAATTAGGCCATGTTTGGACGCCATCTTTGATTTGAGGGGTCCCTGGGTAAATTTTCGATTGGCTCCAATTCCTTAAATCATCAGTAGGGTATGTCCGATCATCATGCCAAATTTCATGCTTTTATACTAAATTTGAAGTATTCTCCAGGTATGCCGCCTGACTATTGTGGGTGCAGTATTTTTCAGTGTTTTTCATCGGTAAAAAGTTGGTTGGAGATACTTGTTGTTACGCGGTTGGCAGTATTCGTTGAAGAATTTGCGCGCGAAGCGGGGTACCCTATACTGTAGTTTTACCGCTTATGTGACCTACTTAGCGCGCTCTCACTAGTCGGACCGGACGGCCACATGTGGGAAGGAGGGTGTTGATGATGAGGGCTGAGCCACGCTTGTAAAAGACGTTGCAAGTGCGGGATAAAAAAACGTTTTGAGCAAATCAAATCAAAGTCTAACAAAAGAATGCACTTGCAAAAGGTCCACAATCTAAACTTGCCTTAGGTTGTAGGCTGTGCCCAATGGAAGCATGCTCTAAAATGCTACAATGCTATTAGGCCTAGGTACCATGCTAGTAAAATGATGAAACAATTTTAGAGTCTAGGTAGGTCAGACTCAGGTTTAAGATCATGTATTTTAGGACTATTCACTAGGCCTACTCAAAATAAAACAAATGCTGAATTGTAGATAGGGCCGGGGGCTGGATTAAGACATTCGGCACCCATAGGCTAAAAAAATACCTCCCCCCCCCCTAATTTTAACATGCTGAAAAACATAATATGCAGCTCGTCCATTGTAGTCGCGCAAATCAGACATTGGTAAGCATTTTTTTTTGTAAGACAACACAATAGTAGGCCTACCATAACACAAACTAGTCTGCATAAATCAGAAATTTTATTTTTTGAATGGAGCCAGAAATGCATTTTGGTAGGGGGGGCAATAAAACACTAGAACTGCATAAAATGAAACGATGATTTCATGAAAATTATACTGATCCTGGTACAATGGGGGACCGGGGGTTCTGGTGGGGATGTCTCCCAGCTAGTACAGGTCTGGGGTGCATAGCCCCAGATTTTTTTTTATTTTTGATATTGCAAATGCAATTGCAAATGCAAATGCCTATTAGGCCTAGGCCGACTAATTTTAGCATGCTATGCTTTTGTCAATAATTTTTTAAGTTGTGGGTAATTATGCAGTAGTAGGCCTACTATCGCGCCTCACCCAAAAGTAGGTTGGTGGAGGGGGGGGGGGGGTGAGGGTCAATACAGCATTTTAAACGGAGTAAGACGCCTCGCTCACGGCGCCGAGTGCCCCCCACGTGCCTGCGCCCCAGGCTCCAGCCTAGGCCTACTTAGCAGTGCCTTAATATGGCCCTGGTTGTAAAGCATCCTTTAAATCTCGCAGTTGGGTTGGGAGTTTTTAGAGGGATGGAGAAGGGAGGGTAGGGCCTAGGGTGTGTTTTATATGTAAATGGCGGTTAGGGGAAATAAAGGGTGGGGGGGGCATCCGCAATAGACTGCCGGAGGGGCTAGGCCTATACAGGGGTAGGGGGGGATCATCCATGAAAGTTCCAGCAGAATGTAGTACCTAGGTAAGAACTTGGGCGGGTAGGGCCTATGTTTCTTGGAAAGGCCTGTTAGGGAGTGGAATGACTTGTCTGGGGATTTTGTAGCAAATGGAGAATCTAGATCCCATTTGGGGGAGGGCATTAATTAGGCCCTCCGCCCTAGGACGCTACTTCTTCGGCTAGGGGGGTCCAACTTTAATACTAATCCCTACCTCGCGGCTCGCCACGGCGCTTCGCGTGCCCCCCCCCCCCCCCCCCTAACCTAGGTTTTCCCAGCAATAGGCCTACACGAAAAACAACGTGTTGAAAAGTTGGACTCCCCTAGCCGAAGAAGTAGCCTACCCCTAGGACTGGGGGAGTGAGTGGTACTACTGGGCGGATGTGCGCATTTGCAACCGGAAGAAATTGTTGTTAGGCCTGTTTTTACTTTTTAGCAGAGGCTTTAGGTTGCTCTGGGCCAAAGGGATCTATATGCCTACAGGTGCTGGGGTAGGCTATCTGGAACTTCTTCGGTTGGGGGGGTCCAACTTTTCAACACTTATTTTGTTCAATGAAAACATACGCACCCGAAATCCTTTCCGTCACAAAACTACTTACGTTAGGTTAGTCGACCTTTCCGCCTAGTTACCTGCCGCCTAGTTCTAGGATATTTTTATAAGAGCGCACCCGAAATCCTTCAAAAGTTGGACCCCCCTAGCCGAAGAAGTACCGGCTATCTAGGGCCTAGACCTAGCCCCTAGGCGTAGGCCCTAGGCCTAGGCTAGGTAGGCCCTACTAGGCCCTAGGCCTCTAAGCTAAGTAGGGATAAGCTAAGCCTAGGGCCTAGGCCTAGGACTCGTATACATACCTGAAGCTTGCGATTTTCATCAACTATTTCTGTGTATTTTTTGCACATGGCTGCGAACTTTTCTTCAGTAGATGTCATAACATTTAAAGACTTCATAACCTGCTCGATACTTTTGCCATCATCCTTTCTTCTAGATTTGTCTTCTTTTCCACTTTTCTTCGAATGACGTTTAGGTCCATTCGTAGCCTCTACATTTACTGGAACATTATTGGTTGTGTCTTCCATAATAAATATAGTTCATATATTATTATTTTGCCCTATAAAAGTACAGAAGCAATCAAACTCTTGCATAAATGTCAAATCTGAACAAAAATCAACAGAATAATCAAACAATGACCGCCATTTTAAAGTATCAGCTACTTGGATACCGCAAAAATGTGTCCAGTTGCAGTGATCTTTGTTTTCGATATTAGCGCTACCTGTGTGGTAGAAAATGTAAACTGAACGATACTCCGGACAGCAGCGATCCAAGCGTTAAAGTACGTAACTGTTTGCCAGTATTTCCTACACAAATAATAAAGAATTGAAAACAATAACGGAAATTATCTTCCACAAATGAACTGCCCAATATTGTAAGGAAAAGAATTGTTGTGAGATATCAAAAAATAAGTTTTCTATTAAAATAACAGAAGCAGGGTGTTCAAAAAATATATTTTCATACCTTGTAAACGGAAATACCAACACGCTGCAAGCACTTTAATACTTTTATTTCTACAACTTTTAATACAACAAAATTTATTGCTTCAAACTCATTGTCAAGTATATATCGTAATAATTATTTTTACACTCTTCAACACATAAAAATCACTCCTGTCTAAGAAATCCCCCACCTCATTTGCGTTTAGTAAAGCGAGATACGCTAAACCAGCCAGCATGGGATTCAGACCCACAAGCACAATACACTAGCTGCTGAGGCTGGGCTATTTTGGGTGGACGGCTATGTTTAGATTTGAAAATAGTTCACGAAATATAAGAAAGAGCGAACAATTGTGGGAATTACAAACGCGTGACTTTGCAGTCGCGTTGTTACAATTGTCTTTAACTGCACCGACCTCCCCCATTCCCGCAGTGTTGGGTCAGTTCTTTTTTAAAATGAACTTTTTAAAAGTTCAGTTCACAGCTCAATTAATGAACTTTTAAAAAGTTCAAGTTCTTTTAAAACCTAAAATTTTGAAAAAGTTCAAGTTCGTCTAAAATATGAACTAAGTTCTTTTATAAGTTCTCTTGTAAAAAAAATTCTATTTTATTAAAGGCTGGCGTAAAATGAAGAAAAACACGAGGACGCATTAGGGGTGTTCGAGTAACAAACTACTCGCAAGTTTGAGTCTTACGAAAGTGTTGAGCTGTTTTTGATCGTGTTGATGATTTGTACTACATTCTCGTCGACCAGCTTGTAAAATATATGGCAGATACTTAGCATTTTAGGCTTCCAAATTTTTTCCGGATTAGTTGGCGTGGATGGTTTTCACTTGGTGAATCGTGCGTGCCCTTGTCGTAAACAGCTGAACGTGTGTCAACGTAGACCTACGATGAAAACAACGATTTGTTATTGTTTTTTAAGCGTCGACGGCGGCGAGTCGACGGCTGCTCGACGCACGGAAAGAACTTTCAAATGAGCTTTCTAAAACTGAAAAGTTCGTGTTCAAAAAGAACTTTTAAAAGTTCAAGTTCATTCATTAAAAAAGAGTAAGTTCACTGTAAAGTTCACAAAAAAAGAACGCGTTCACGAGAACGCGTTCTTTTTAAAAGTTCCTTTCCCAACACTGATTCCCCGCGACCCCCACTAATTATGTCACATGTCCCCAGCCCCCTCACTTTGCCGTCAGCGGTGGCTTATGCGATTAAGGCTGAAGTCCAAAGCGTCCAAAGCTCACTCACTTGCAGATCAGTAAATATTCATCTCCTATAAAAAATTGTACACATCCACCAATCCCATTTACCGCAAAGCGCAATTCGTATTCTCTAGTCTAATAGAGGTGTAGCTCCGTTGATTTTTATTGATTTAAAAAATATAGATAATGCCAATCACAAATTAATTTCTATGAATAGAAAAGTTCAAACTTAAAACACGTATTTTTATATATTCTAAGCAAATTAGCTATCTGCGTGTTAACTATCCAATTACATTTTATAAAATAACATTAATAAAAGTCATAAGAATCGTAAAAGGTATGAAAAAGTTACGAAAGAACAGGAAATGAATTTTATGCATACAAAATGGTTTACAACTTTCAACTATTACTTTAATTGGATGAGCGTAGCGAGCGTAGCGAGCGAAGCGAAGATTCCATTTCACTACACTGGAGAAAAAAATCCGGAATGTTTTTTTTTCTTTCTTTTTTTTTGTATTTTTGTCTGTTTGTCCACACGATTCCGGCTAAACCGATACTCCGATTGCGATGAAATTTTATGGAGGCCTTCGAAATCTCTGAACTTAGAACTGCCACGTTTTTGAGCGCAATCGGAAAAATTTTTCTCATGAAAATCGCAATTTTACGATTTTTTTCAATTTTTTAAAAATTTCTTCGACTTATAACACCTACATGCTTTATCCGATTTTAATGATTTTTGCACAGAACCTTTATTTTATGAATTAAGATATTTTTGTGAAATTTGAGCGCAATTGAAAAAAATATTTATCATAAAAATCGAAATTTTTGACTTATTAAGCGAGCGAAGCGAGCGTTTCCATTTGACTCTGCCGGAAAAATTAGTCACTGGTTTTGTTTTTTTTTTTGTTTGTTTGTTTGTTTTGTTTTTTTGTTTGTTTTTTTTTTTTTTTGTTTTGTTTGTATGTCTCGCCATAACGTTCGAACGGAGGCTCGGATCGAGTTGAAATTTTGACCATCCGCAAGCTTCGTTCTCGATTGAATGCCATTAGTTTTGTGGCAAAATCGTTCAAAAAGTTAAAAAGTTACATTAAAGTTAATCGAAAATTTTTCTAAAACTTAACGGGGACAAAATCTGAGATAGCCAAATCATTTAGAATGTCCGTCCGGTCACGAATATGTTAATTTTATTTTGATCCGATAAGTAGTGTAGATGGAAATTACATTATAACAAAGTAACGTTGCCATGGCAACGAAAAGACGCGCGAAGTTCTAATGCACTGCCACCTAGAAGTAATCAAAATACTTTCGAGGAAGCAGTCTATTATTTGTCAACAAATAGTTTAAATAGTTTTCCCAAGGAGTCAAGGTCCTCTAGATGGCGGTGGATTTTAAGTAAAGATTTACACACGGGTTTACCCAAATACCTTGGCAATAATAAATAATATTGGAAACATGGCCCTGTGGACAGCGAACGTCGCAAATATTAAAATTTAAAAAAATGTGCAATGTGGGTCTAGCTATAGCACGTGCTCGCTTATCAACGCTTCCAACTGAGCGTTTCCTAGTAACACCTACATGCTTTATCCGGTTGTAATCATTTTTTCGCAGAACCTTTATTTTATGAATTAATATATTAGTGTAAAATTTGAGCTGCAATCGAAAATTATTTCTTATAAAAATCGCAATTTTACGATTTTTTTAAACAAATTTCGATTAATTAGCGAGCGAAGCGAGCGTTTCCATTTGACTCTGCCGGAAAAAATAGTCACTGGTTGTGTTTTTTTTTTTTTTTTTTTTTTTTGTTTGTTTTTTTGTTTTTTTTGTTTGTTTGTCTCGCGATAACGTTCGAACGGAGGCTCGGATCGAGTTGAAATTTTCACCATCCGCAAGCTTTGTTCTCGATTGAATGCCATTAGTTTTGTGGCAAAATCGTTCAAAAAGTTAAAAGTTACATTAAAGTTAATCGAAAGTTTTTTTTCAAACTCAACGGCGACAAAATCTGAGATAGCCAAATCATTTAGAATGTCCGTCCGGTCACGAATATGTTAATTTTATTTTGATCCGATAAGTAGTGTAGATGGAAATTACATTATAACAAAAGTAACGTTGCCATGGCAACGAAAAGACGCGCGAAGTTTCTAATGCACTGCCACCTAGAAGTAATCAAAATACTTTCGAGGAAGCAGTCTATTATTTGTCAACAAAGAGATTAAATAGTTTCCCCAAGGAGTCAAGGTCCTCTAGATGGCGGTGGATTTTAAAGTAAAGATTTAAACACGGGTTTACCCAAATACCTTGGCAATAATAAATAATACTGGAAACGCGAACGTCGTAAATTTCTAAATTTAAAAAATGTGCAATGTGGGTCTAGCTATAGCACGTGCTCGCTTATCAACGCGTCCAACAGAGCGTTTCCTAGTAATAATAAAAATAAAAAAGTTAATTTTTAATTTAATTTAATTTAATTTGAAAAAAATTTCAACTTAGTAATGATTTTGCCACAGAACAACAGAAAATTCGCATAACACATGGCAGCTCAATGCACCAATTAACGCTCGTCCAACAACGCGGCGGGACTTGAGCGTTTTTCCTAGTAGTAATATTCATGATCATGATAATTATGTGCACGGACGCGTAAAAACTCTTTTTCGAGTGGGTGCCGGTGAGGGGGGGGGGGGGGTTAAATATGCCTTTTTTGTTTCCACACATACTCGAAACACTAAACACACCCTAATGTGTACTGACGTAATTAGATTTTAGTTGTATATGTGTTTATGTATGTATGTACATTCTAAAGTTGATTGGGCGAGGGGGTGGGGATGTTCCCGGAAAAAGTGTGGTTTCGAAATTCCCCTAGACTTACCCCCCCCCCTTTCTTCCTACGTACCTATGCGCGCAACTCCAACAACACAGCATGGAAAAAATGTTATTTTATTATTTAGAGTCTACCCTCAGTCATATGCAGGAATGAAGGACTCGTTTTTTTATGATTATCTCACGCTTACATTTTCCTATCAGAATAACAATTTAACTCCAATTATTAATGAGGCGGGAGGTCACATTGAAATTGAATATCATTACATAAGATCGACTAAAGTTTTCACTTAGCAAAGTAAATAGACACCCCCTTGTGGTGCCTACTGCTGCTACAGGAAGCGTTGGGGGCGCCCTGAACATTTGTAAATAAAATTGGAACTATATGATTTAACTATATATTTATTTATTATTGTTTTCTGTAATTAGTACACAGGGCAAATTTTTTTTTATGATGTAGTCATAGTCGCGTGGTATGTTATTTTAAATATGCAATTAATGTTTACACAAGTACAAGCAAATTAAACAATATCATAACAATAAAAAATAACAATACAAGGGACATATTAATAACTATAACATTCATACTCCAAACTAAAGCATACATTCTTACACTAAAACCGGTAAAACATTCTCAAATATGTGTCATCACTCTTCGGTAAACTCAATCATTAATTATTAAATATTAATATGTTGGCGTCATGAGTCGTTTCAGAAACTCAGAAAACAGAGAACAAAATTTATTGTATATCATAGAATTTAATTACATTAAACTACAGTAACAGCATCGATTATAGAAAAACTGTGCTAAAAAATGTTTTATTTTGAATATTTAAACCAACAATTTGAAACTTGTTAAATTTCTTTACATTTTTCTTTCCAAATTTCAGTTTTTGCATGTTTTAGCGCTCAAGAGTTAATTATAGCATAATAATTGGCAGCTGAATGAAAAGCAAAACTTGCTCACAGATAATATTTTTTGTGGGAAGCCTGCCCAGGGTGCAATTTTCAGCAATCATCAAGTGTCTAACTATAGGTATATGTGGCGAATAGGCCAATTGTGAAGGGATGTCAGTGGGCTCAATCCCTTGCATTCGCATTAACGACTGAGGAAAACCTCGGGAAAAGCCTTCAGTAAGGATTGCCGGTCTCGACGGGATTTGAACGCGGGACCTCCCGAATCAGAGTCGCGCGCTTAACGCTCGAGCCAACACTGTCGGTATGTTCGCTCACTAAACTTTTTTTGTCTCGCAGAAAAAGCTGCTTAAAGCTTACCGCACCTTTCCGTATCCAACGGGTCGAAAGTAGTGATCTTATGATTGAGGCGGGGGAAGGTTTCTCGTGGGAAGACGGGAAGAGAATTAGAGCGGAAGACGTGCCCGGGAGAGTTGCAAGGGGATGAAATGATCCCGCTACATGTGTAAGCTGGAAGACCGAGGAGTTCTAAATCTCTGAGACCGGAATGGTGGAGTTGCCATCTCAGGGGACGTTCTGGGAGTATAGAGGGACACGCGATAAAGAAATAATGCTCAATCTTTGATTTGAGTATTACTTTCCGTAATTCTGTTTTATTGTTTTGAATGCGTCAACAGGTTTGAAAGGTCATTGTACACCAATATCGAAAATGGAGAGGGAAGGTAATAAATTGAACGTATTCTAGAGAAAGACTGATTCGTGAACAGGCCCATGCTGGATATATCCAGCCACATAATACAAACACCTCGAGAACTAAAGTTTCGTGTCAGGAAATTACAGGGTGGATGGAGGACGGGCAGGCGAAAGGGGGGAAGGGGGCAGCCAAAGCACGTCAAGATTAGGGGTAGTAACAGGCGATGTTGAGAAAAAAAACTTGGTTATTGCTTCCTTAGCAAAAAGAACTAAAAAGTTACTCAATTTTTAAAAGTCTTAAAAAGTTTCTCCGCGAGCGATTCAGACGATAATCTATGGATTTTGCGGAGGATAAAAGAAAATATACTCACGACTTCATAAAATGTTATGCAACTTCGTGACCTATTTATAAGCGATCAATAGCTATTGTACTTAATTTCCATCGTCAGCATTTGTTGTTATTAATTTTTACCAATCTCAAGATTTATTTCGTCTTTATTAAAAATAAAAACAAATGTAATTTTATTATCGCTATGGCTGAATCTAATAAGGGCTCTTGTAAATAGACGTACATAGTATCATTTACCAGAAGAGTATATCCATGATAATACATATTGTCTAAGTACCCTGAAAAAACTCAGTAGTGCAAGTGCACATTAGTACATGTTCACCCCAATAATTTCCAACTTGCTCCAACTTGACTAACTTTGAGATTTGAACCATCATCCAATTTTGACGGTACGCCCTATATATAGTAATTACCCCATACACGGGTTTCAATCACGGGAAACTCCAAGTGAATTTACTAATTACATTTCTCACTAGGTACGGAGACTATTACAAAGTGCTGCGAGCAGAACTTGGATATAGGATTTAATGTACGATTATGTCACTTTAATTAAGTTTGCTCCTGGTGTATCCCGCTAAACTAAAAACATATACATTTCATTCAGGCTAGCTAGTTATGAATTTATAAATTAACAAAAAAATTATTGGGTCCACCATGGCCAGAAAAAAATGCCAAACTTGGTATTTTTAGAGCTAGGTCCCATCGGCAAAAATCTCCCATAAGAAATAACATGGGGACGATCTTTATGTCCCATGACCTTGGAGGATTTTGACCAAAAAACGATTGGCCATTATTTTCGTACTCAACAGCATATTCTGTAAATCATCTACATTTTGTTTTGTAATCTGATTAAGATGGTTCGGTCAAAATATGCTGATTACCAAGAAGGGTTGTGATTTTTGAATATAATGTTTTGTGTGTTTGAGTGTATATTTGTTCAGTTTCAAGACACGATGTTATAAAGGACCATTTTAGATAGGTACGATGCTCTTATATCTTTGTGGAACAAGAAAGTAGCATGTTAAAGCCGATTTAATAAATTTCCGAAAATTCGTGTAAAATACCAGTAGAAGAAATAATTTTTTTAAACGGTCATTTAGTGTAGTAATATGCTAAAGTTTATGTGGAAAAAATAATTTGTATACAAAATTAATAACCGAATCTTTATAAGAGAATGATGACGTTACTTTAAACGCTGATCATAAAATATGATTTGTCTCTGCAAAGATTTACTGCAATAGACTAGTATAGTTTAAGTACAATAAATAAGAATTACTTTTACTTTTACAGTTATGGGTACATTTACCCTTAAAGTACAATAAATAATATTATAATTATAGGGGAGAGCGCTTTTAACTTTTTAAGCTATTATATGGCAGACTATGAAGCTTAGCTGTAGTGGCGTAGAAACGGGGGGGGATGGGGGGAACTCCCCCCACTGGTTGGACTTGTTGGGGGGGGGGGGGTACAAGCCAGGTATGGTGTTATTTTCTAACTTATAGCTTATTGGTGATTTTAGGATTTTTACTACCGTCGGTGCTTGCAAAAAAAAGGAAGGTTTTGTAACATTTTAGAAAGATTCAGTAAAGAGACGTGATTTGCGAGACTAGACTATGCCATCTGATTTAGATAATATTCATTATATTTGTGTTTCATGCAAGCAGACTGTCGAACCGATTTTAGTCAGCGTATATCAATCTTCAATGCAATATTGCTTCAAAATATAACCCTTATTTATAATAAAATTCGCCTGAAAACGTGTTTGGCCTATCAAGGGCACCTTTTAAAATCTCGCCTACGGTGAAAAGCCTCCGCGGTGGGCTTCGCCCCAGACCCGGTTTTACCAAACCTCATAGTCAACTTGAGTGTGACCTCCCACTAAAAAAATAGTTCTACGCCATGCTTAGCTGTCATTCAGCTGCTGCATAAATTACGTCTTTGCCATCTTACTAGGTAAATATATTTTAGGAAAACCCGGATATTGTCTCATTAGCTATCAAATAATATGTATGGTCATGTTCAGCTATCTCGGAAAATGCGCAGATAAAATTAATATGAATCACGTAGTCCACAAAAAAAATATCAAGAATTATGCGTATACAAAATGTGATTAGTCAGTCAATATGCGTATGACACATTTAAACAACATTTTACTGTTTTAACTGTGGTAACAGAATTACGTATATGGATTTCACAGAACAAAATATGGCTGTAACAGAATTACGCTTGTGATTTAAATATCTCAATTACCGGTATGTGATAAGTGTCACAAAAATGAAACATAACAAATGTTATTCAAATTCATTGGTTTTACGACGGTTTGTAGGTACACGGAGAATTCGATTGTTTTCCCAATACCTATACCCTTTCACATTAATCCTCTTGAAAATGTTACATCTGAATATTGGTATTTTACCTGATTTACAATAACTAGGAAGCTTCGCAAACGCTTTTCAGGCGCGTTGTTGGATGAGCGTAATTGGTGCATTGAGCTGCCATGTGTTATGCGGATTTTCTGTTGTTTCGTGGAAAAATCATAACGAAGTTGAAGATTTTTGTTTAATTTAATTAAATTAAACACAAAATTAACTTTTTTTAAATTAATCGTAATTTTAAAAAAAATCGTAAAATTGCGATTTTTATAAAAAAATATAATTATTTGATTGCGCTCAAATTTAACACGAATATATAAATTCATAAAATTAAGGTTCTGGGAAAAAATCATTACAATAGGATAAAGTAGCTATGTAGGTGTTAGAAGTCAAAGAATTGTTTTAAAAAAGAAAAAAACGTAAAATTATGATTTTCAAGAGAAATAATTTTTCGATTGCGCTCAAATTTCACACGAATATCTTAATTCATAAAATTAAGGTTCTGTGAAAAAATCATTAAAATCGGATAAAACATGTAGGTGTTACAAGTCGAAGAATTTTTTAAAAATCGAAAAAAAACGTAAAATTGCGATTTTCATGAGAAATAATTTTTTGATTGCGCTCAAAAACGTGGCAGTTCTAAGTCCAGAGATTTCGAAGGCCTCCACAAAATTTCATTGCAATTGGAGTATCGGTTTAGCCGGAATCGTGTTAACAAACAGCCAAAAATACAAAAAAAAACATTCAGATTTTTTTCTCCAGTGTAGTGAAATGGAATCTTCGCTTCGCTCATCCAATGATACTCAAATGATGATGAGGCCTGATTACTTGACTAAATTCACTAAAAAGTTGCAACATTTTTCCATTTTGACTCCTGAAAATATGATTTTATTCATGTAATTTTAGTGCCTCAAAAGTTTGCCATTTAATTTGCCAATTTTAATGTAGTCTTGTTATTTAGGTCCTACTAGAAAATTAATGTTTTCTTTCCATGCAACGCGACCTGCAAAGTTTTGCGTATAGACTTCCGCTGGGCGGACGGTTAAGGAGGGAGGATGGGGGGGGGGCTGAGTGGGGGATACAGGAAATCAACTTTAACGTAGCCTAACTAACTCTTGCATAACTTTTATGAAACGACAAACTTCCTAGCTTTTCTTTGAATATTCTTCAATAAAACGTGCAAAGGATGTTTGAAGGTCTTGGGGTGGGTTGTTCACTGTAATAAATCTCTGTGAAGAATTATGTTTATAAACTCCTCCTGTAGCAACATATCAACACAATAGATAAAATATGTGTATTTGAATCGTTCTGTTTAACGCTGTTCAACATCTACTCCGCAGATATGCATACTCTTCCACACGGTGTCACAGTCCACCACTTTCAAATCCAAATGAATGTTATTATTTTTATTTTATCACGATATATTTTCCAGATTTTATTACGGAAATGTTTGGTGATCTCACTGTTTTTTTTTTGTTTTTTTGTATGAAATGTTATGTAATGTATATGTTTGTTGGTATTCTCATAACACTCCTACGTCGAATCAGCAGTCGTTTGAAAGGTATTTTGTTACACGGCGTATCCTGCGTTATACATATAATGTATGTTTGTAGTCAGACGATGTTAAAATTATTAAGAGCTGGTAAAGGATGATGACAAACTCTTGTCTCATAAGAGATTTGAACTATAGGCTCTTAGTTCCTCCTCACAATACAATATTTGTAGGATAAATAGCAGGTTATACACATCAGTTTTACCCAGATGTAACCCTCTCATACAGTGGCGTAACTAGCCAATGTTTTTCGAGGACGCAAACATTTTTGTTACCTCCAAAGATCAATGGTCAGCAGTCAGCACAACCAGTAAAAGGGATATGTGGGTACAGTCAGTGGTGTCATCAAAATAAAATATATGGATATACGCTCTTTTCTGGGTAAAGTACACGATTTGGAACAATGGGGGTTCTGGGGCGCATAGCCCCGGAAAATTTGAGTTTGATTGGAATGTTATGACGAGTTTTTTTTTTGTCAAAAACCTTGAAAAAGATGTATGAAAATATTGCACAATAAGATTTATGTATTATGTCAATAAATATCTCATACCAAATAAAAATTGTGCCCCCCCCTCTCCCCCCCCCCCCCCCGTAGTAACGCCACTGCTCTGATATACAGGTAATTAGGGTGTTTGGATAATAGTTAGGAAGATATATCCAATGACGGATAAAGTCCTTAAAACCCTATTTGTCTATGACTTGAGAACCTTGGAAGACCCTTTCAGTCGGGACTGCCGGTGACTGGAATCGAAGCAACACCCTCCCACGTTAAAACGACATGCTTCCTCTATTAGAAGCCAGAAGCCCCAGCTGATCTCCATCAATGTTTTGCTAAATTGCTACGCAGTGTATTACCTATAATCCTGCGATATAACACACCACTCATCTGCAGCGTATTAAGTCAAAGACGGGGGCGAGTGGTGACGTCAGTCGGTGTAATAAATGTTGCCTATCCATCAAGGCGCTCGTTATTCCTTCCAGATTATTTACGCTTATACGAAATCGTATTTTATGTACTCCATTAACAAAATGTTACACTTCCGAAATTATTAGTGTTGAGACGTGGATGTAGATCAAGATGTGTTAATCGAGAAAACATTACGTTAATCAAACTAATTTTAGATGGCCCCCAAAAACTATTTTTTACCACATAATCTAGGGCATAATACAGTAAAATGTCAGTTTTGAAAAATTATATCTTGCAACTGTGATTTTACACGAATTCTCTAAGTTTTTTATCCCAAAATTTGCGAAAATTGGTGTTTTGCGGAATTTCTTCAATCGGCTTTAACCTGCTTTGCCAAGATCTTGACAAGTTCTTGCAAGATGTTGCAAATTCTTGTTCCACATAGGTACTAGTGCTAGAGCATCGTATTAATCTAAAATGGCACTTTACAACATCGTGTCTAGAAACTGTGGACAAATATACACTCAAACACGCAAAAATATGCATTCCAAAATCACACACCTTCTTGCCTGCTAATGAGCATATTTTGACCGACCCACTCGGCACTGGCCCAAATTACAGAAACAAATATATCAGATTTACAGAAAAGGCTGTCGAGTACGTAAAATTTCACCAATATTTTTTGGACCCAAATTTTCCAAGGTCACAGGGCATAAAAACCGTCTCCATGTTATTTCTTATGGGAGATTTTTGTAGGTGGGACGAAAATTACCTACTTTGACAATTATTTTTCGGGTCATAAGTGGACCCAAAATTTTTCTGAAATGATTTTTCTGAAATTCCCCTTACCAATATTACACTGGGGAAAACTCAAAACCTTAAATGTTTTCTTTAGGTAAATGGGCGCGGTAATCAATTAAACCCCTACTGTTACCTTAATTCGTCATTATCACTTTAATAGTCTAGAAGTGTTTTAATACAGTTCAAAAAAAATTTACGTAACTAGTGCAGTAGTTCCTTTTGCGTTTAATAACTGTGGGTTGGGTACGTAAAATCAAATAGGGGCGAAATGCAAAAGTTGGCACAACTTTATGACAAACCTTTGTATAAGGGGGCGTAGCTAGTGTCACCCGAACAAAAAATACCCGGCACCTCCACCAATTCAATAAGTTATGATCAATGGAAAATAACTTATTATTACTTTGTTGTTATCGACTCCGGTAGTGAATAGTGATAAACATAAAAATATTATTTGTAGGACAGAAGTGATTGTTGCTGACTTATAAGAATGGTTATATATTTTATGAAGATGATGGATAAACAATTTTACAAATTGTGTGGTATTCTAAACCATACGCACTGAAATCTAAGGGGACAGGGATAGTGTAACCCGAACTAAAAAATACCCGGCACCTCCACCAATTCAACGAGTTATGATCAATGGAAAGGAACTTAATATTATTTGAAGGACAGTGGTGATTGTTTATAACTAATCAGAATGGTTACATATTTGATGAAGATGATGGATAAACAATCTTACATCTTGTGTGAAATCTAAACCATACGCTTTGGACTTACGCCCCAAACGTACGAGCCACCTAATGCGACAAGCGCGCAATATACATTTAATTTTTAAATTCTTGTTGGTTGAAAAATGAACAAGGCCATATTTCTCCTCGTATTGCATCCATTAATCACAGTCACCCCCCACTCTTCCTCCTACCTCCACCCCTACCCAGCCATACCCTACCATACCCCACCTCTCACTAACCAATATATCATGCAAATAAGCGTCTTTAAATGAGCATCGAGTTATTTATCACTTTTTATAAATAAAACAAGCTTGCTTGCGTAACCTTGATGTAGAAACATGAAAACTAGGACGGAAAGTGTCCGATGGAAACGCACAAAATAAAGTGTGAGTAGAAAATGATACAAACTTGATCTATATTCTATAGGATTTCAACCTTCAAATAAATATGTGAATCTCAACGTACAAGGTACCTAACCTAACTGTTGAGAACAACGACGCTTTTATCTGATTAGAAGTGTATTTAATAATTTTAATTACGGTAAAATTACAAATATTGAGTAATTTTCATTAAAAATTCACCAATTTTGGGCTAAACAAAAACATTTATTTTCATTACAAATACGGTCTTCGAATTCTCATACCAACGTTTTTATTCCCTTTCTAAAACATTTATGCTTTAGTGATCTTTAGTGACGATAAATGTTTTTAAACTGTAATTAACAGATCTGAAACCAGCAGCCTAACATTTTTGACAAAATTAGTATCATTATTATTTATATTGGTAGGGCAAGTTTGGCCCTCTTTAGCCTTATACAAGTACAATTTTTTTTTTAGAGTAAACGACAGCCCACGTGCCTTTGCTCGCCTCCAATTCAAGTACCCCTACCCACCACAATTTATTTATTTTATTTAGCTCGTTGATTGCAAAATATTATATTTAAAAAGTGGGCACATTTGATTGAGTCATTGACGTTTCCACTGCCATTTCCAGACTGTCTGATTCGAGATTGGCTCGATGAAAGGCGAGGAGAAAATCCATATCTCTAGCATAATAATATATACATATCAATTCAATACATTCTCTAAAGATGCAATTTCGCAGCTCAGAAACGCAGGAAAGCTTCAATATACAAGCAAACTCAGAAGTTCTCCGTTTAAAATTAATTGAATGGTACATTTAAGAAAATTAATCTAGCAGAAAATTGCATGGAATTATAGTCTAAGCGTTGTAATACGAAGTAAAAAAGTAAATACAACAGAAAAGGTATAATGAAGGAATTGCGATCTGACAATAACCATGAGAATTATGAAATAGGCATACCAGTCAAAAGGCTTACACAAAATAAAATATAAATGATTATGGTATTAAATGGCGCTTCAACTAAGCGAGATTACAAGTATACTAAAGAAGAGCATGGAAAGTGGATGGAATGAAAATAAATCACAATACAAAATTTAATATATATCCGTGTTATTCTATACGTACCGGTATTGCTCCAGAGCACAGGTTTTTATGAAATAAGTTACGTATATCAGTAAGATTTATCTTGTAAATCGAGTTTCTGAAGCACAATTTTATTTGTATGCATAAAGAAGACGATAAAAATAAATTGTGCATCTTTCTACGACATCGATTTAATTTATTTCCGAATGCTGCAAGAAAATAACTCTTCGAACTGTATATTTGAATGACATTAAAAATAAGCAATTTGAAAATCTAGACGGATCCAGCGCTCAGCCCGATGTTCGTTGGAAAGCGTGGGATCTAGTCCCAACGGGATTGTACCCCACTCGAAAATAAACTTTTTGGTCAAGACCAAATTACTAATGTTGGCTTCTAACGTTATTTTTCTCATTTCCCGCAACAAATACGAGGCAATTAATCTTCTATCTTTAGTTTCTCTGAATAAAACCAAATTGTGTTTTATTTTTAGCTTTCGAAAATAAATAGCAGCAACATAAGCCTTCTTTGGAATTCATGTGTGTTTTTACTATTTTCCCAGATTTGAAGTTTAGGTAGTGACAAGTGTGTATTTGTTTACATTGAACTATATTAAACTGTGTGATTTGTCATTATAATGACTTTTACAAAATTACTCTACAGTCGACTCACGCAAGGTTATTGCAACAATCACAAGTAAGGAAGCAGCCAAGAGAGGGAGCGAAGCTATGTAATCAACAGATAGTGAAGAAGAATACAAAAACAAAATAATTCGACCTGCATTGATATTTTTGGTGAAGAAGTTACGCCTCCTTGCAGCCGCACTCAAAATGGTGGAGGCGCCGGGTCAAAAACTTTCAAACTTTCTGGAAGGCCACAACCCCAAGGGTCATCAGAAACATTCTGTATCATCCTTGTTGAAGGGCAATGCCAACAAAAAACGCATGCCATTCGGACGTCGTGTTCTGTTTTTATCGTTAGACGTAGCACAAGCACAGATGGACAGAAAAGTGATTATATTATGAGTTCTTTGATCCCAAATAGTTGCGAAGTCTGTAGGACCCAATCTCAGCATGAACCTACGACAAAGATTTTTTTTGAAATTTTACGTGAAGTTCATAAACTTTTTCCAACTCATTATTGGCTACCTGTATTAAGTTGCATTAGTAAGATGCACATTATACTATATTATAAAAGAACTAAAATAATGAATCCCCCTTTTAAATTGATTGAAAAACACAATGGCAAATCGCAATAGAGTCTCAATTTCTAGTAAGCTCTCATTGTCCAGCTAACGTTGCGTGCCGGATATACCGGACGTGTCGTGTGATTGGTCGGTCTCCGATGACTAGACAGTAGACATGGCGTGGCCAGCGAGGGTTTAACATGAAACCAGGCCAGCGTGTCTCGTTGCTTATACTCCACGTGGACTAAGGGCCACTTAACATGATAGTCTGACGTCAGATCGATAGATATGGACCGTATGGGGTATAGGGATATTTTTGCCATGGTTTTAATTTACATCGTTTAAGAATTGCTAGCTTTAACTGATATCATGGACCTTGTGTCGTTAATTTAATCGCAGTTTTCTATGAACTTATACTCACTATTTTGTAAGTTCTTCAATATAGGCACACAGGAAGGCTAATGCAGGGCACCTGTGGCCCTCTGTAGCCTGACACAGTGATTACAGAGTTACAAGTTCAGATTAACATTACATCAAAGACAACTAATATAGGATTGGCGTTACATAAATAAGTTAAATAATAAGTATTGCTATATTTTACACATACATATACATTTACAAATATATTTTACATTTATAAATTTAAAAAACCCAACTCGTTCTGGAATTGAGTGTGGTTGGTGCTCAAGTAATTCAGGCGTCCGCCCGACAGTGGCAGATCCAGATTACCACACTTGTGTGTGTTTTTTCTTGATTGGTATTAGGTCCAAGTATTATAAAGTCCGGGAATGTTTCCCCAACAAATAAAAGCGTAAAACTATCTAGACTTCTCCAGTGTTAAATGACGGAGAAGTTATGCAATAAACTTTGTCTGACATTTCTAGGTTTCTTTTATAATAACTGAAATGTGTCTTAAAGGTAAATCTCGATAATATGCAGGTTCGTGGTCTAAAGTAATATTTGATAGTAAAATGAACAAAAGAACTTGGTTTTGAAGTATTCTCAATTCAGAATCGAAAGATTTATTAAGTTTAATTTTGTTCCTTGGAGAAAAGGAAATCTAAGATTTTCAATTTCATTCCACAACTTTGCCGTCTAAAACGTTGTCAGAATGAGTTTGTGTGGGGGATGGGCGGTATGGGGGTTGGAAGCATTGTTGTGTCTGGGGAAACCTGACCGGATTGAAGATTCCCTCGTATTTCCTCCATTCATCTTTTGTGAATGTGGCCCTGAATATTTTATTACCACCTATTTTATTCGCTCCGTCTCTATAGTCAATCATATAAAGCCAGACAATCAGAATATATATGTAAGCGGATATCTACCAAATATTTACTACGATACGTGACATTACAAGAAGAATACTATACATCAATGTTTGTTTTAAATATTTTATGTTATTGTTTTAACACATATATGCGATATAGGTTGCTAGAAAAGGGCATTGCCTCATTCACATTTAGTGTCTAGCAGCCTACTAAACATATATAATAACTGCAATAATAATAATAATAATAATAATAATAATAATAATAATAATAATAATAATAATAATAATAATAATATAATAATAATAATCTAATATATAATAATATATAATAATAATATAATAATAATAATAATAACTATAAAATTCAATTTTATTTAAAAATATTTTTTTTTTCAAAGACAAATACACAGATTAAAAACAATAAAAAACAATCATAATAATAATAATAATTGTATTAGATATCATGAGTATGAGGCAGCAAACTTTTAAAATGAAATTATGTGTATTGCAAACTGCATAGCATCGTTTTTCATTTTCAATAGCCACAACATACAACACGTACATTTATGTGTCGAGTACAATAATATTTGTTATTATGTGTGGAATAGTTCTGAACCTGGGATATAAAACATAAAGTGTGCGTGCTATTGTACCGTCAAATTATATTATATTATATTTATATATATATTTATTCCAGATGAAAAGGCACGTTGTTTATTATGTGTTATAAATTATATACTTCTCTCGAGTGTTGAAAAATTAAATTCAATTGTAACAATAACATTCTAAGCAAATTCTCCAACACATATAAAAAAAAAATGTAAATCAATCCAGAAATTACAAAATCCATCCCAGGGGGGAAAACAAATATTTGATATGGGACATTTGAAAGTCAGGTTATATAAGTGTTCTTTTTTAATAGAGAAAACAATTTTCAGTCATCGCTTGAAGTTAAAAGTGCATTTTTAAGTAAAATTAGAAAGTGTACGCATTTCAAAACTATGGAAAAGTAAAAGTAATGATGGAAATGTTTTGTCAAAAGCAAACTTTGTAAAGCCATACAAACAGAGGACTGCGTTTTATGGCCGTTATGTTTCATTGGCTACATAAATCATTTGGTAATTTTGTTTTGTGTGTGTTTTCTTTTCCTTTTTGTAATGGAGGTAATCTCTTTAGCAGCCATCATAAATTTTCATTAAGCAGAATACGATCATATACACTGGAATTACAGCAAATAACTTTTCCGGCATAAGTCATCATGTTCTAAATCTACTATGAAGTTTAGAATATTCCAACTATAATTTACATAACTAGGCACAAAAACAAAGCGCGAGCTAAATTAAACCATATAAAATACAGAGCACGATTGTGAAAATTCATTTATTTGTATCTAAGTTAAGACATGAAAGCAACTGTTGAAAATTGAAATTAGTTTTGCATGCAACATGTACAGTTCCTAATGTATTCAACATAAAATAGCCTTTGTATATCGGAGTGCTATAAAGTAGACAAACAACTTTTGTTCTTTACCGTCTAATATTCCTTTTTTCGTTAAAAGAAATCTCTCTGAAAATATAGACAAAGTAAGGTTATTCTAGCCCCTTATTATATTCTCACGATGATTAAATTTTAATGAAATTTAATGTTTCTTGAGAAGTCTTTCCAGGGTCAATTTATTCTTCTAGTTGACTAGCTAGGGAGTGAGGATTGGGAGAGAATGTCCCAGGGATATTTAATCCAAATTTAAAAATCCCAACATATTCTTTCCCGTGCATATTTACACTCGATCTTTTAATAGGAGCACGAGCAGCCGTTCCTTCTTTTTCACCCTTTTTCTTAAGCGCTGTTTCATTCCTCTCTCATTAATTGGCAAAATTGTTCCCACTGTTTTAAAGCATTCCATTATCATTTTGCATCATCATCAATACACCAATGTTCATAATCGTTAATTTCATACTGTTGTTATATATTTTCTGAAATTATTTCTATTTTATATATATGTACTTTTGTATTGATTAGTACGCTGGATCCCCGTGGTCATCCATACTAATTAGCCAGCTGTCAATAAAGATTGAATTTATTATATTACATTATAATATTTACGCAAGTCATGGCTCGGGCAAGATGATGGTAAAACAACATTGATGCTCGTTCGTCACCGAAGATAATAATTATACACGCGTTCAATAAGTTTATTGAGCACTTGAGGCGTCTACCCACTAGAATCCCTAACGGGCAGTTCTGTGGTCTAGAGGAATCCTTGCGATCGATGATCAAACACTGGTTTGCTCGGTGAATCGAGTTTAATATCTTCTCGACACAATGACAAGAGGAATTTTCATCTGTAACTATTTGCTTCGAGCCATAAGCAATGAGAAATAGTTGGCGCGTTCCTTTTATATCCTCTCATTGCCTGGAAAGGCAATTCCGAGATAGTGCAAATAAATGAAATATTGTTTTCACCGTCACAATATTCTCAAGATGAAATATTTTGTCAAATAATTGCTAGCTTTGAAATTGTTAGGAACATTTGAAAGGTTCATATTTCATAAATGAATGATATTCTACCATAAACAATATCATGTGGTGAAAATAAAATATAATTTTCATTAATGTTTTGCCCTAAATTGGTTTGAAAGTGGATCTTTATTTAGGGGATTTTTGGACCGAGATCTTCTATTAAAGTTTACTTTCACGTTACAATAAAGATGTTTTTATGAGAATCCAGAGAAAAGTATAAGTAATAAAAGAAAACATAGCATTGTTTTTATTTTCCCCAAAAGCGGTGAATTCGTGGTAAAAATTATTTATTAGTTTTCGTTTTTAGCGGTAATTTTGGGTTAACATTAATATACCTGCATCTAATTATTTTTTTTTGATTCACAATTTTTGATTCTATAATTAACTTGTAAAATTCTTATTAGTGTTTTGTTTGCGTAAAACTGGCAATTAAAGTCATAATTGACAATTAAAGGTATAGGGTGTGAGTTTATAAAATAATCTCCAAGGGGTACTGTACGTTACTCAATCAGTCCCATCTTATTCTCCGTATGACAGGGGCAACTCTAACTTACTGTGATAACTTTACTGTATTGTGCCCTAAAACCCCAACTAACTAACTAACTAACTAACTAACTACAGTAAGAACAGCCATTAGCTGATGTCGAACACGTGACATGTTAAAGTAAACCCTCGCCTGCTTGAGCTACCTCTATCGGTTTTCTTATTTAGATATCGTAATGGCAAAGATATATTTTCGGGGAACCTGCCTAGGGTGCAATTTTCAGCAATCTTCAGGTGTCTAACTAGGTATGTTTCGGATAGGACAATTATTGTGAAGGGATGTCCGAGGGCTGTTTAAGAGGACTCAATCGCCCTTGCATTCGCCTTGACGACTGAGGAAAACCTCGGAAAAAGAATTCAGTCAGGATTGCCGATCTCGACGGGATTTGAACCCGGGACCTTCCGAATCTGATCGCGCGCTTAACGCTCGAGCAAACACTGTCGGTATGGCAAAGATAATTTTCTGACTTGAGTCTTCACGGATGTATCAAAATTCGAATTAAATTGGTTGGAGATCGGTATAAAATAAGTTATGAACAAAATATTTACAAAGGGTTATTTCATAAATTGGAATAATTCAGATTTAAATTGCTATTTCTTTGTCGTTAACTTAGTAACATACATTTGATCTCAGAGTTATTACTAATGTATTTGTATTTATTTTTTCACATCAACAAATTAAATATGTTATTATAATACAAAATAACGCACTTTGGTTAATAATTTAGAAAATAGGGGAAGTGAAAAAGAAAAATGTTGTTAATAGAAGCGAAAATGTGCTTTTCCATAAGAAAATTTACCTTCGATATATTATTATTTTCTTTGGGATTTCCCTCTGTCGTGTTTGATGGAATTTAACTGGATTTCTAATCTCCGTGTTACAAGAGAAAAGCTGCGCTTGTTGATAGATTTTTGTTTGTGTTCAAGTCCCTGGAAGAAAGAAATGCAGACGTGATTGCCTTTCAAGATGCTTAAAATGAATAAAAACAAATAAAAATGCTTGTACGTGTGTGTGCTTGTGTCTTGGCAGAAAATTGATAAATCTGACATCAAAAGGGTGTTTTTATAAGTTTTTTCGCGAGGGGTGCAGAGGAGCATTCAACAATGTGATTGAATGTGTTGTTTGAGAGAGAAAAATTATACATTCAAGTGCAAAGTAGATTTTCTACGATCACGATTTACATTTTATTATAGAGCTAAGATCCGATTTCTGTCCGTCCCTCCGTCTGTGAGTGTGTCACGTGTTACAGACCGAACCGAACATGACATCCGATTAAACAGTTTTTGCAGAGATGGTATACAGAATGATTTTACTGAACTACGGAGTCAGGTGGGTGAGACCGATGGGGTTATATCATCATACCGGCAACTCCATCAAGAATAGTTAAATGTTATAGAGGAATTTTATTTTACTCCCTTTCTTGATAATATCTTCGTTCCCTATTTGGATACTCCCATACCCTTTCTTGTTAGATTAAATTAACGCTCTATTGCAAAACCTATGTCAAATGCTTTTGAAAACGTGCATAATTTATACCGATATCCGATATGATAGTCATATATAATAATGATCGACCGACAGTATTGGTTCGAGCGCTAAGCGCGCAACTCTGGTTCGGGAGGTGTCGGGTTCAAATCCCAATCCCGTCGAGACCGCAATCCTGACAGAAGGTTTATTCCGAGGATTCCTTATTCGTTAATGCGAATGATGGGATTGATTTCTCCAAAACAGCCACACAATTGACAATTGACCTTACCAACTCCAATATACCTATAGTTAGACATCTGAAAAGGGGCATTCATTGAACCCTGGGCAGATTTCCTACGAAAAATTATTATACAATAATTATTTCAGTGTTTTCTTCATTCTATGTGTACGTTTTGTTTTGTTTAAAAAATTAATTAAATGGATTAACACACAGACCTACATAAATAAGCAAATGACAAAGGTGTCACTATGTTATAAAAAAATAAATTCGCAATTTTAGAATCTAAAAAATATATGTGAGTGATGGTGTTAAAAGGAACAATGGAAGAAACTTCCATAAAGTCGTATATAGGTCTATATATTATATGAAAAATCTAGTTTTTCATCTACAAACACCCCAGAAACGTAATTTAAAAGTTTGGAAAAGTTATTTCTTCTTTCTGAGATTCAAAGTTTGACATTTCTTTTTACATCTAAGGTATGTCACCATTCGATTTGTTCAATATCATCTTAGTGGCCTCGGATATCCTGCTGTGACTAGAAGATGTATTTGATTGATCCAAGAATTCACTCGGTTTTGCTTATATGAATAGGAACATTTTGTTCTAGGTCTGTAGCATTGTCACCTTTTTGCATGGCAAGTAAGAAGTAATTCATTAAACTACTGTCGATATCGGAAATATCAAGCTACCCTTATAATGTTTAAGCTTATCAAATAATTAAAATCCCTGAGAACTTTAGAGAAAACGTTGGGTTAATAGTTAACAAGTAATTAATGAATCAGATAAATCTCCAGTGGAAACGTGGAAAAGCGCCGAAAATTGATAAGGCACGTTGCGGCGCCAAAATGTTGGCAAGGCACGATGTATAATAATTTTAACTCGCGGAAACGTAATCTGCACTTATATCACCATTCACAACTGAAAATGCAATTTTTAAGATAGTTCAAGCAATAAAGTTCCTCAGCAGGTTCCTATTGAAAATGTTTCAAGTTGTAAACTTTGTTTTAGCCGACAGTGTTGGCTCGAGCGCTAAGCGCGCGACTCTGATTCAGGAGGTCCGGGTTCAAATCCCTTCGAGACTGGCATTCCTGACTGAAGTTTTCTCCTAGGTTTTCCTCAGTCTTTAATGCGAATGCTATGGATTGAGTCCTCGGACATTTCTTCACACTTGTCCTATCCGTAACATACGTAAAAGACACCTGAAGAGGGACGCTGTCGCAAATTTACTCCGTCGGAAGGACGATGTAATGATAAGGTACGGTAAGGTCTCTTCAGTCTTCACCCAACGTAGATGTTACGTCAGGAGTTGTATCGATTTACATAGTAGAATCAATCGACAGATTCTCATACCTAACTTACCGAACGACTGAGGTTTGGCTCGTCATGTTGCAGGGAGGTCCACGGGTCATCCCTCCTATAGACCAACACATATTACTGAAAGTTAATATCACGATTTCTCTCTCATCGTCACATACAATGCAAAATGCAGTCTCTATAAACATCCCTCGTACATTTCCTCTACAACACAAATTACCATAAACTCTACATATACTCATTAACACTGAAATGGGCTAAATTGCACGCTAGGCAGGTTTCCCAGGAAAAATTATTGTTATAAACTATGTTTCAGCTCTCTCGCAGAAACTCCGTCTGGAGAGCGAACTATGTGCCCGATAAGGTCGTATCCCCCAACGTCGATGCTACGTCGGTCGTTGTGTCGTTTAACACAGTGGAATACAGGACGATGAACTAACTATTGCTGAAGACAATGCGAGTGGCACGTCCTACAATAAAAACCGAACATGACCTCAAAATTACATGCGTTTTGTCTGTTGACATTTCCCTTCAACAAGGATGATAGAGAAGGATTGTTGTCCCTAGAGGTCAAACTGTGGGTTTGTAGCCTTCTTTCAAAAGATAATGTTTTTGAACTCGGCACCTCCACCAAGAGAATACAATGCTTTAAAAAATTATATTTGGGATTATATCGTTATGCACTTCTGTCGGTATGATGACAGAAGCAATGCAGCCCTTTCCCTTTTGAAGCAGTTTCTCATTGAAATGAAAAAATAATTCTGGAGATCGTCGATTCAATACCAGCCTGTGGCAATTCAGAGTTAAGTAAGTGTTTTATTAGGTTTTAGTTAGCCAAAGCGACCGTGCTGGAATCAAGTCCTATAAAATCAATCTTAGACATTCCCATTTGTCAAAACCGATGTGAAAGAGAGGAATGCAATTTGTCAAGGGGCACATTGCCATAGAAAAAAGTGTTTTTGAAAGGATTCCGTCCTAATTGCGTCGCTTACACAAGACTTAAGATAGCGGCTACGTGTATGTCTACGGATCTTTACGTGAGCTTGCGGGAGTCGCCGATCGAACCCCGGCTAGAGCAAATGCGCGCGCACCGGCTCGCGCAGGTGGTTTCCAAGTAGCACCTCTCGTCAGTTCCTGCCAGCCTGATAGCCTGTCCCAGCGATCGGTCGACGATACAGCCGTGCGCCGGTACCGGAGGGGGAGAAGTGCGTGTAAAATAGTGCGTGAGTGCCTGCCCCCACCCTACCCCACCTCGCACCGCGGGACTACGAGACCGAAGTCTCTCTCGCCCATGTCTTCAGCTCACAGTTTCCTTCCGACCATCACACGCATCACTCGCTGAACCAACGCGGATCAGCTGTTTGTTATGTTTTGTAAACACAGAACAAATCGTCCAGTTTAGTTGCACTCTCTGCTGTTTGTGCGAAGAACACTTACTTGTTAAACTGTTGCCTCCGTTCGGCCATTGTCCGATTTCAGCGAGTGATTAAAACTCTTTATAAACCAACAAACCCACCTGTTTATTAAACCTACGAAAATAGTTGATTTGTTTAGGAACGTATTCTACTCGTTAAGTGCTAACAACAACAATGTGCCAATTAATGAATAATGTACGGGTTAAATTGGGTATATTTCCGAATTGGTGATTACAGCAACGGTATTTCTGTAGACTGCTTAGTGACAGTAACTTGGTTCGTCGTCCAAAAGTCTACCACATTCTTGAGTGTGGAGGTAGATAAGTCACATTGACGGAGAGTGAGTGACAGTTTCAATTTACTCGCGCGCCAAATAGTGTTTATTGAAATATTTTTGTGACATGCGAAGTGTGATGAGTTTAGAATTTACATAGTGACCGGTGAAAATATGTAATAACGTGCTATTTCATGTCACATGCAAAAATGCATTTATTTTTATTCATATCATTTTTTTTCGACCATTTTGTGAGACATTAGAGGGCGTGACCAAACTACACGTATAAAAATACGAAACCCGTATGTGTGTTGCTAAATCTTCAAGTTGTCCTTGATTGGTTCCACTACATTATTTGCATATTGAATTGTAGATTTTCACCTAAAACAAACACTGCTTGCAGTAGGTCGCGGTAGTTTTGTGCGTCACGTTTTTCTGAGTGGTCAATACTTAAAGCTTTAATTGCATTTAAATCTATTTCACGGGTCAAAAGTTGACTATGAGAAGATAACATACATGATTATTGATTATCTATAATAGGAGACGTTGATAGTGAGACCATAGAGTCTATTGTAAGTCTGATTTGGAATTCAGTTCAGAAGATCTTCAGAGATGCTATTTAGAACATGCTGCTTACATTGCTATGTTTGAAATAATATGTAGGACAATATTAATTTCAATGAAATTTTATAGAGCCTGTTGAGTAGTGGCGGAAATTAAATATAACCTTTCCAAGCAACAGGTAGAAGGTACCTACCGACGTGCTGTGTCGGCAGGAGTGCTGTATTGGTTACGTAACTCTTACCAATTAAAACTTCTTCCGCTCTAAGAGGTCGTTAAACGACAAAAGTTCACCTTCGAATAAAGCCCCGCCCCGTTAGACACAAAGTGTGAAACGAACCTTTCAATATGGATGCCGGCGATAACTTCACCTACTCCACTGAGAACTGGGAGAACACAACAGAGCTGCAAGTAAAACCCCACGAATACGTAACATCGGTAGCTTCCTACCAAGCTACTTACCGGCACATCTCCGTCGTCGGTCAAGCGGTCATCACCGTGTCCTACGTGATCGGCGCCGTCGGTAACCTCGCCGCTCTCACCATACTCTGTCGCAGCGACAAGAAACTACGCAATAGTAAACACTCGCTGATGTTGCGGTGTCTTGCGTGTAACGACCTCGTGGCGCTCTTAGGGATGCTGGTGCAGATGAACCTACAGCTGTACCTACCCGAGCACCTCGCGAGCAGCAGGTGGCTCTGCATGTTCAGGGTGATATGGAGACTCTTCGGGCTGGGCTCGGGGTGTGTGGCTATCGTCATGGCCGTCGAGAGGTGGCTGGCGCCTCACCAGGCCCTTCCTCTACCAGAAGGTGAGACGAGAGAGTGATTCAATTACTATTTTATTAATTTAGTAAATTTTCAATGTTTATGTTCATTTTTTATTCCACTACTTTAAGATTTGAACAGATGAGCTTTATATAAATATTATTTACATATTTGCTGCTGAGACAAGACATCGACTGTTATTTGGTCGGTAGCTGTTGTTGGAGAATGAGCCTCATACTGGAGATCGAACACAGACACAGATCCTCCGGTTCTACGACTACGTCACTAGGCTAACGAGACCACAAGACATATACCTTTACTTCTCTCAACATTAGTCGGGAAACATTCCCTCGGATGTAATTATTGATACTGTGGAAATCAATCCAAAAATTACAAAAACAAACTTATTGAAGCGAATCGAACCGGCGTCTCCCGATTGCCGGTCGGCGGACGGCACCCTAAGGCTAAGCTACCTGTTAGTGCATTATATATCTTAATGGATTGGAAAGGCAGTAATGTACCAATCTATTCAGATCTATAATGCACTAACAATCCAAAACCGTCTAGGGGTTAAAGCGTCAGACCGGCAATCGGGAGACCCGGGTTCGATATCCCTTTACTCATTTATCATTGCGCATAACAGTCAAAACAAATAGTTTAAGTATTGGCCTGTGGTATAGACTTCTTCGATTGAATAATACGTAGCCTTCATGGTGCTGGATGGAGGAGTGGAAGTATCGGCTTCGATCCTCAGCAGAACACAAACTGTAAATTTCACTGTTTATCTTTTGATCGATCTGTTAGTCGTCACGTAGTACGTACTTCATGTATATAGAGGTGCCGTAAACCTACGTATCTACGTCTACACCGGGCCAAACCGTTTACACTTTACACAGCACGAGACCAGCATATTATTATAAAACCCTATGCGGGTAACAAGTAATGAAATATACCTAGCGATATAGTATTACATGAATGAGAAGTGGAAACGTTGTGTTTTATGAGTACTTTGTATAAACTTGTCACTGAAAGTACCCAAAGAGAACCCACCTCATTTCTATTCAATGATCCCTTCGTCGTCTCTCCTATATTGTTTACCAATGAGGAAATAATTTGCTATTTCTTCCACCCTGGTGCCAATCGGGATGTCTGATTTATAGCATACCTGCCCGACCAACCCGCTAGCTAATTACGTCTTGAAAGCAATGTGTAGACAAAAATTATTTTTCGGTCTAAATTTTGGTCTACCTTTGTGTTTTGTACGTGAATTCGATTTCTGGTGAGAGCTAGCCCTCTCTCCACGGCCATAAAAACGAAAGTAATGGTACTTTTTTTTGGGGGGAGGGGGGGAAATCGTAGGGCCCCAGGGCAACTTGCCTTTCTTAGGCAGTCTTAATTACATAGGCCTATGGGGTGTGATGATACAGGGTAGGACTAGGATAGGAATGCCCAAGGGCAAGTTTCGTCCCTTGTCTATAAGAATAATCCAGGAAAACCTTCAGTCACGGTTACAAGTGGAGGAATTGAACTGGCTTTCTCCCGAATTGGAGGCTGGCTCGCTATGCTGCGTTGAACCACCTGTATGCGTTATTTATTTATTTATTTATTTATTTATTTATTTATTTATTTATTTATTTATTTATTTTTATTCGTTCAGAAAAGTTAAAAGTACATCGAATAGCCTTAAATTGAACAATAAGCTTTAAAAGGTATCGTGTGTTCAATAGAAACATATTTTGAAAATGAGAGTGGTTTTATTCTGTACTACCTCGTGTAAAGCTAGATCAAAACACAAAATAAGATAGGGAGGCACATTTATTTGTATATAATTGTATTTATTTATTTTAGGTAGCTATATCCTATCAGTTAAAGAAACTGATTTACAAAGGAGGACAATATGACTAAGTCATCAGTAGCAGGGGCATGGTTTTCTCATCCGACGTACCAATTGAATCGCCTGTGGATGAGTATGTTAACGTAACCTTATAAATAAAATAGTCAGTCCCACTCAGTACTTGACGATTAGCCTATAATCGCGCGTTCTCTTGATTAACGCCGTGACTCGAGAAAACACTCCCTTGATCGCTCGTAAAACTCATTAAAAGAAAACATTCAGGCCTTATCTTCTACATGATAAGGTAGAGAGCTCGTTATGATGGATAGAGTCCCGATATAGGTACACGGCGGCTTTTGAACAAACTTCAAACAAGTGCACATTATCATCATCGTCATCCACTGCCGTTGCCCGGTTCTCGCAGGATCAGCTTGGGGTTTGCAACCAAATTCTTCTACTTCGTTCTACCCTATCCTACAATCGTTATCTTTTTGGATGAGCGAAGTGAAGACTTCAATTTCACTGACCCCCAAAAAAATTAGCTCGGGTGTTTTTTTGTTTGTTTGTTTGTTTGTTTGTTTGTTTGTTGTTTTTTTTTGTATTTTTGTCTGTTTGTTCGCTCTCTATCGGGCAACCGGCATATTATGCGATCTTGATGAAAATTGGAGGGGACCTTCGAAATCTCTTAACTTAGACCTGCCACGTTTTTGGGTTCAATCGAAGAAATATTTCTCATGAATATCGTACTTTTACGATTTTTTTCGATTTTTAGTGCGATATTTTCGTGACATTTGGGCCGATTCTGACCAAACGGGTGGGACTACAACGTTCATATTTTACATGGACATTAAGGTAATGGTGATGTATTGCTTTCTGAAAGAAAAAGTTGGAAAAGTTAGCCAGAATCCATAGAATAAAGGTTTTAATATGAGTGTTTGAGGTTTATAATAACAATTAACAAGTAACAATAGAAACTTGACAACAATCCCCTACAATGCATTCAAAAAGCACTTGCAAAGGAAAAGTGGTCCTACGCAAACTAAAAACTTACAAAAAAGCCCATCCATCAACGCGGCGGGACTTCGTTTTCCTAGTGTAAAAAAACTTTCAGATCTTCACAGAATTACGGCTCTCTCTTATACCTGTAGGTCTCGTGATAATATGGTTTCTTTCTATCTCTTCCTTTGCCTTCTCGTTCTTCTTCCTTTCAATTTCTTTTACCAGAATAATCAAATATTGATTGTGTAACATTTGTAAAATATATATTTTAAAGTTAAAATCAAATCATTAAAAACTGCAGAAAAAATGCAAATAGTCTAAAGCTAGAAATTACCTTTGTACAAAATTACAAATTTCACACACAAAAAGTAGGGTACGTAAATGAAAATGTGTTTCTATCGTTTGAAGGAGATTTATGTAATATATAATTGGATGAGCGAAGCGAAGACTTCAATTTCACTGACCCCCAAAAAATTTAGCTCGGGTGTTTTTTTGTTTGTTTGTTTGTTTGTTTTTTTTTGTTTGTTTTTCTGTCTGTTTGTTAACTCTCTACCAGGCAAACGGCATATCCGATCTTGATGAAAATTTGACAGGACCTTCGAAATCTCTGAACTTAGAGGTGTATTGTTTTTGGGTACAATCGAAGAAATATTTCTCATGAATATCGTACTTTTACGATTTTTTTCGATTTTTAGTGCAATATTTTCGTGACATTTGGGCCAATTCTGACCAAACGGGTGGGGCTACAACGTTCATATTATACATGGACATTAAGATTATGGTGATGTCCCTAGTAGCACACGGAAGTTTAGTTTATCCATGGCCCATGACCGTCGCGCCATGCCATGGCAAAATTGCAAGGGCCATACAAGAACCATGCACGATCATGACTAGTTGGGCATGGTTATTGCTAGGCCCATTGACGAGTTGCCACAGAATGGATTTAGGTATAAGGTTGACACATGGCCCATGCATGTTGCACCACACGGCAGGGACAGTGGCCATGGCAATCACACGGCACATACACAACGCGCCACAGCCCGGCTAGTAGAGCATGGCAATCACCTGGCACATACACGACGCGCCACAGCCCGGCTAGTAGAGCATGGCAATCACCTGGCACATACACGACGCGCCACAGCCTGTTTAGTAGAGCATGGCAACCACATGGCACATACATGACGCGCCACATCTTGGCTGGTAGAGCATGGCATTTACATGGCACATAACGACGTGCCACTGCCAGGCCAGTAGGGCATGGCAATTGCAGGGCACATACCAAACGCGCCACAGCTGATCGATCGATTGTGGCGCTATCTCTACCGCATTAGAGGAAATATTCGTTAAATGATTACAATAATGTATTTATTGCCTCCATTAATTATTATTGTTAGCTAAGCTTGTATTCACACGGTGCGTAATTTTCGGGTTAATATTTTTCTGTTACAATATATAGCATCGAATTCATACTACAATCTCTGTAAGTATGAAACGAAGTTAGCACGTACGTGCAACTTTTACACTTGATTTTGATGGTCTTGATACTTAGAAAAATGTTTAGTACTCTGGTATCTCTTCCCTGAGGAGAATCAATATGAGTCTTTTCTTACCTCAGTACATTTGCTCCATACATGACAAGGGTGTCACCGTGTCAGGGGTATTATCGTACATTTGCGCCACGCATGGCAAGCTCCATGGGCAGTACCACGCTAACCATGCAAGTGCCATGTTTAAAAGTCATCCAAGAAAATTGATTGTACTCGCGGCCAAAACGTTGCATGGCCCATCGACGAATGTTGGGCATGGCCCATGCGCGATCAACGTGCATGGCCCGTGCGCGATTACCACGCATTTTAATGAAAAGTAGGCATGGGTATTTTACGCTTACCATGCATGTGCCATGTTTAAAAGTCGTCCATGGGTTTTGGTTGTACTCGCGGCCAAAACGTTGCATGGCCCATCCACGAGTGTTGGGCATGGCCCAGGCGCGCTAAACGTGCATGGGCCTTGCGCGATTAGCACGCATGGTGCAGAAAAGTAGGCATGGGTATTTTAAGCTAACCATGCATGTGCCATGTTTAAAAAATCGCCCATGGGTTTTGGTTGTACTCGCGGCCAAAACGTTGCATGGCCCATGGACGAGAGTAGGACATGGCCCATGCGCGACCTACACGCATGGCACTGACAAGTACGAGTACCTTGTGTCCTGCATGGCTAATTGGCGCTAACCATGCAAGTGCCATGTTTAAAAACCATCGATGGGTTTTGGTTGTACTCGCGGCCAAAACGTTGCATGGCCCATCTACGAGTGTTGGGCATGGCCCATGCGCGGACGTTAAGATAATCGTCCATGGCCCATGCATGGCACTTGACGGTGTGCTACTAGGGGTAGTACCTTTTGAAAGAAAAAGTTGAAAAAGTTAGCCAGAATCCATAGAAATAAAGCTTTTAATATAAGTTTTTTGATTTTTTGTGCGATATTTTCGTGCCATTTGGGTCAATTCTGACCAAACGGGTGGGGCTACAACGTTCATATTATACATGGACATTAAGGTTATGGTGATGTAGTACCGTTTGAAAGAAAAAGTTGAAAAAGTTAGCCAGAATCCATAGAAATAAAGCTTTTAATATAAGTTTTTTACGGTAAATAATACCAATTGACAGATAACAATAGAAACTTGACAACAATCACCTACAATGCGTAGGCAGCAAAACAAAGCACTTGCAAAAGTAAAGATATCCCACGCAAACTAAAAATTTTAAAAAGCTCATCCATCAACGCGGCGGGACTTTAGCGTTTTCCTAGTTTAAGGAATGTTTTCCGTGTAAAAATACATTGAAGGCGAAGTTGCAAGAGAAAGTGCTCAAATTTCTAAACACGTCTTCTTCGTACGTGGTTCCTCCCGCGCGGTAGTGAATGCCCATGAACTCTGCAAGGAGGCCTGGTTGGTGTTGGTTACCATCAGTCCCAGAGGTGTAATCGAACTGTCACAAACAACGTCACACTACGTAAAGATGTTGGCACTTGGCAAGCGTCGGAGAGAGAAGAACTTCTTTATCGATTCAACGCTATATAAACATTAATTTGTGTTACTTATATATACTCCATTTGTAGCAAGTGAATTTCTGTAAGATTTATGTCAATGTCGACGCCGACGCCATTGACGAGCGAATAATGGTTAACTAGGGAGCAGTATTTGAAAATAAGTTTGATGGTTGGCCACGATCCTATACGCTTCTATAAGGATATCGTGAATGTTGCTATGGATATATCAATCGTTATCACCGATAATAGCATGGCTAACTTCTTGATAACGATTAATACATCCATAGCGACATTCACAATATCCTTATTGATTCGCACTGCAGCAGCACCGCGATTATGTAAGGACAAAGTGAGTGTCGCTATATCGTCCTCGATATGGACAAATCATTTTCTTTTGCTAATTATCTATTATTGTTAATATTAGCTAAGCCAAAATATACAATAAATAATTTTGTTTTATGACCAAATTGATATCACGAATGATTGCGACATTCACTTTATCTATACAAAATTGCACTGCATCTCTCCTTTTAAGTTCTTATACTTAACTAGGAAAACGCTCAGTTGGACGCGTTGTTGAGCGAGCACCGGTACGTGCAACATGACCCGAGTACGACATTCCCATAAGGCCCACCACACAGTGTAGGCCTAACTGGATATTGACATTGTACACTGTATACTATTCCAACATCTTTGCATTGTACTAATTCACGTCATGCCTTCTAAAGTGTATCTTTGTATCTTCACTGCCTCCTTCATTTTTAGCATCATTTTTCGAATTATGATTACCAATAAGTCTTTAACGTCTTGACCGATTTAGCTGAAAATTTAAAAAATAGGAGAGAATGGTGTACTAATTGACCCTGCAAAATTTCATAACGATCGGAACATTTTTATTTTTTTTATTTTTTTATTTTATTTTTTATTTTTTATAACCAACGATCGGATTTTGTTCAAAAACTATACAGCAACCCGCCTAGGTGGTATGTACATGTGTGAAAAATTTCAGGTCGATCAGAGAAACGGTGCGACCTGTATCGAAGCAGTAACAGAAAAAAAAAAAAAAAAACAAAAACAGACATTCGAGCCATAAGAGTCAAGTGGAGACGCTCGCTTCGCTCGCTCAATTAAAAATAAATTTTGATTTTTGTATACAATATTTTATCAATTATTTTCTGTTGTAAAATATACGCATTTTAATTCAAAAGGGTAAGAAGAAGGGTTGTTTGCATTCAAAAATTTATTTAATGGTGCATACAATATTAAAAGCGTGCTACGTGATACGTCGTTGGGGAGTTTTGTGAAAATTCTCAGAATTCTGATTGAAAATTGTAGGCCTATGTGTAAGATTGTGCAAAATCGAGTGCGAAATATCATCCCGCTTTTCGATTAGACTATCCATTGATGTAATGGAAGGGTACAAAGAAAAAAGTAGCAAAGGACATTAGCCGAATTGACAGCTGAGCTCAGCTTGAAAGCCAGTCAAAGTCCTTCTTTCAATATGCAGAATTGAAAAGATATTCACATCTTTATAATACAAAGGAGATGGATATTGGATAGCTCACGTTTCCACTACACAAATCTTGGAGAAGACTGAAGAGGACACCTTTTATCACTGAGAAAAACGTCGATCTATACTCATGATGTTATGGTAAAAATCTGTATCTCGCTCTCTCTCTCTCTCTTTCTTTCTTTCTCCGCTGCCTACACCTATTATATTTAGAGGCAGGAATAATTTGTGGTGAAAATAAAAAGCAATTTTCTTTATTATTAGGGTATGTCCAAAAGCGAAGAATTAGAGTCGAAGTTTAGATTATTTAGTTGGAAGTGGTGTATCTTTTCCTCCCTGACATCTTTTAGACTTTAGGCCTGGGATCTTGTAAAGACTTGCAGGTTTCAATCGAACGTAGTTATGAGAATGTTGAGGCAGGTATTTGGGTCTTCCTTGTTTTTGTTTTGGTGAATTGGTGTTGTAAATAATATTCATAATTTTCAGTTTTTAGTTATATAAATTTCGTCTTTTCCATAAATATCTACATAAATGCAGGGTGCGAGTTTACGACTTGGCAGAGGGTGGGATGGATTAGTATAGAATTTGCGTGGGCTTAACGGGGTCTGGGACGTAGCCCCAGCCGCCGGAGGTTAAATTTTTGGGGGGGTATTATTGCCCACGAGATGGCCTTAGAAGTGATCTGATATATTATTTTGAAAGGGATTTGAGTCCAAGTTCGGGAGGACAATTTGCCGACAATACAATGCCGACAGGGACAAAGAGTCCATTGATTTGGTTTATTAATGTACAAACACTTCCTGGCTAGGAATATATGTGTAAATTGATGCATTATTTATTGATGTTACGAGATAAAGTCACTTGGTATGATATGAGATGAAATGGGTATTCAGAGGTAGGGAATTAGCCATCCCCGGCGGGGATACCTTTCAGTAAAACAGAGCCTGTGATGAAATTACCAGAGGGGGGGAATCTCCCCCATCAATTCGCACCCTGAACATATGATACTAGGAGGTCGTGGGTTCGATCCTCATCTATCACCACTCGTCTCAAATAACAATATCATTAACACACATCATTAAACGTACCGCAACGCCACTGAAATTGAGCCAACGATGCCAGTAGCAAGCCGATAGTGTCAATACGAGACTTTGGAAGTGATAAGGGATAATCATCATTGACCTCGATTACCTCTGGCTGCTGCATTGTGCTTTGTTTCGTCTCTTCGTGGCTTACGTGATGAAATTCAGCGGCTCTTCTGTCAATTCCATCAGCTGGGTGCCACGTTTCTGTCTCGACCAATCAGGAACGTCGAACTAGTTTAGGTCGGAATTATACGCATTGTACCCGATTCGTAATAAACGTGTTCACTGTTGGGCTGCTTCGTTTATCCCCCATTTAACAAACGGAGGATCGTAAATTTCAGCCTTCCTTGGAAAATAGAAATGAGTACAATGCATTAGTTGGACGTCCACGGTAGCGAGTAAGCTATAAAGTAAGTACTTTATTAAGGTAGGGTATTGAATACCACATACCTGTCAGGGTTGTTTCATCTAACCGAAGTATAATGGAAATGTTTGTCCGTGTTGCGAAATGTACACATTTGATTAGTGGAAATTACATGAGACTGAACAAACTTTTTCATTAGGACCCGCTGTAGGATACACATCAGTTTACCCGGTGTGACCCTCTTCAGGTAACTAAGTAGGTTATTTGGGTTTGGATTGTGAAGACTCAATCCCAGCATGTGCTTTACCGACTAGAACCTTGAAATACAACTTTCAGTCAGGATTGCCGGTAAAGGGAACTAAACCCAGTAACGTCACGAATCAGAGTTCCACGTGCTACACATAAGCTACCAACTGTTCGTATATAATATGTGGGACTCAGTGGGAAAGACCATCACTGAGTAAACGTTTGTTTATTTTACTTTATACATTAGTATACTTTATAAGTATAGGCCTTAAAATTTAATTTTGTTGTACACGATACAAATCTATATTATATTATGTGTACTCATCGCATGGGCTCTTTGCAGGTCCGTGAAGTTGGCACCCCCCATTCATCCGATCTCATTCAAAATATACAAATATTTAGTGCTGAATAAGTGCTAATTAGTGCTGTTCATCCCAGCATTAGTGCTGCCTTATTAAAGAAGTTATTTAACAATATCTGTGGGGGGTGCAGCACCCCCCATTCATCCAATCTCATTCAAACTCCACAAATATTTTGTGCTGAATTAGTGCTAATTTGTGCGATTTATTTCAGAATTAGTGTTGATATATTAACGAAAATTTTAATCAATGTCTGTTTTCAAACTCACAAATATTTTGTGCTGGATTAGTGCTAATTAATGCTGTTTTTTTTATAATTAGTGCTGGCTTTTTAACAAAGTTTTTAGACAATGATCTGTGGGGGGTGTTGCACCCCCATTCATCCGATCTCATTCAAACTCCACAAATGATAATTGGAATAGCGAAGCGAACACTTTAATTTCACGTACCCCCAAAAAATTTAGCTCGGGTGTTTTTCTTCTTTTTTTCTGTTAATTCGCTCTCTGCCGGGCAAATGTCAACGGCATATGCGATCTTGCTGAAAATTGGATGGGACCTTTAAAATATCTAAACTTAGACCTGCCACGTTTTTGGGTACAATCAAAGAAATATTTCTCATGAATATCGTACTTTTACTATTTTTTCGATTTTTAAGTGCGATATTTTCGTGACATTTGGGTCGATTCTGACTAAACGGGTAGCTAAAACGTTCATATTTTACATGGACATTAAAGTTATGGTGATGTAGTATCCTTTGAATCGAAAAGTTGGAAAAGTTAGCCAGAATCCATAGAAATAAATGTTTTAAAATAAGTTTTTTGAGTTATTTAATAACAGTTAACATAACAATAGACGCTTGACAACAATTACCTGCAATGCGTTCAAAAAGCACTTGCAACAATGAAGAGAACCCACGGAAACTTACAATAAAGCTCATCCATCAACGCGATTAAAAAAAGCCGTTTGCGAAGCGGTCTAGTTAGTGTGATTGAATTGAAGTCTTCGCTTCGTTCATCCAAAAATAAATACACAATCTAGTTTCACGCCTCAACGGTGGCAATGAAGAATTGTTAAGGGGTAGTTGGATGAGCGAAGCGAAGACTTCAATTTCACTGACCCCCCTCCCCCCAAAAAAAATTAGCTCTGTTTTTTTTTTTGTATTTTGTCTGTTTGTTTCCGCTCTAGCGATTGTCTTTTTTTCCCAATGTGTCAAGTTGAAAAAAGCTACTGATATTTTTTTTATCTTTTCACAGAAATATAAGCAATCCATCTCAAATTTTTGCTAGATCCTGATCTTTTAGAAGTAGGCCTATACTACGAGTGACATTGATAGGAAGTTTTAGTTTTCTTTATAACATAATTTGTTGTTTTCTGAGATTGTATAGGCATAAGCTGTATTTTCAACAGAAACATTTGAAGTTGTTTTGATTTTCAGATCTAAATAGTTCACATTAGACTTGCATTTCATTTAGAAACCTTACTTGTACCTAAGACATGGTAAAATATCTAGTATAGTATTATATTTAGCTGTTTACGTAAGCTCCGTTCATTATTTTACAGATTTAAGAAGATTTGAAGTTTTTTAATTTTCTGAGGAGACCTCATAAGTTGCTTCAAAAGTTTGTTATTTTGATTCTTAGCCAAATGTCAATATTATGGTTTACACTTTTCTGAAAGCAGAATAAGGGCAATGAAGACCGATTTCGATTTTACATGACAATACAATTTATTTTAACTCATAATGGCTAAGCGTTGTACCGTATGCAAGTGAAGAAAAACAATAACATCAAGAGCTTAGTGTGCTGCGTTTATGAAGATTTTTTTCATCGGAAGTAAGGCAGCACTAATTCTGAAATAAACAGCACTTATAAGCACTAATTCAGCACTAAATATTTGTAGAGTTTGAATGAGATCGGATGAATGGAGGGTGCTGCGTGAAGTTGGCACCCCCCACATACATTGTTGAATAACTTCGTTAATAAGGCAGCACTAATTCTGGGATAAACAGCACTAATTAGCACTAATTTAGCACTAAATATTTGTAGAGTTTGAATGAGATCGGATGAATGGGGGGTGCCAACTTCACGGACCTGCTCTTTGCCCATGCGTTAAAATACCTATGTCGGCTTCTGGTGGCCATAAAAGGCGAAGGCGAAGCCTGTGGGGGACAACCCGTAGCAACAAAAAATAAAAAATCACGTCATAAGTGCATTGAACGGCGATTATCAACTGATATATGAACTGATGAGAATTAATATGTTTCCACATATCCACCGGTTTCACAAGGGAACCAACCAATCATATTCATAGCTCATATTTTGGTTTTCGGTAAACGATAATTATAGCATCCGAGAGGTTTAATAATTACTGTTGCACAAACTAATTGGTGTTTAAACGATGTGTTGATGAGAGTCCGGTGATAACACGAATACGCCGTATACAACAGGTTGATGTTGTGGATGGATATAGTTTATCACTTTCACTGTTCGAGTCACCGGCCAAACACATGGGTTGGGACTCGATGTCTAAACCAGGGCTAAAGTTTTGTAACAGTCGTTTTCAGTCAAAAAGTTCGTTCTAGGCGACAATGGCTTGTAGGCAATTTTGAATAAAGTGCGCTCTTTGTCAACTTGATTTGCAGTCGTTGCCGAGAATAATGGACCAATCACCATCGAGTATTACTACGTAGCGTCACCTACATGTAAAATATGTATTGTTTATCTATAAGACAAAAGTTCGATTCTAAATATTTGATGTTGTAGGTCGTCGAAAATATATATTTTTTTCATTTCAAAGTTGGCTTTTGATTGATATAAAATTCTGAACCTTGTGACCACTTAAAACGTCGATAGTTGTTAGTGATTTGTTTCAAAACACTATCCCCAGACGCTTACAGTCTCGTAAGAACTAACTATGCACATTGATTATATATACTACATCATTTTTTTAGAACACGATTTTTATCATATTATTTTTTTCATTCTACAATCTACACTTTATTTGACACTGTTAGAGATATTTTTGTCCAGGTTATTTTTAAGAACATCTGCAGGTTTTACAACATCACGTTTCCCGCTGAATGTTTATTGTGTTAGGTTTTGTATTCGTGGATCAATACTTAAACTGTTGATGACATTTTTTCGTTTTCCTATTAATACATTCCCATGAAACGTATATTTGCAAAGTAGTCGTAGTACTTTATTTTTAGGAAGTCGCCTAATGGAAAAAGGCTCAAAAACATTAGATCGTTTTAACCGATTACAATATTCAGAGGCATGTCAGATTGATTTTGACATAATACATTCTATTCGCAGTTATAAGATCATATTTACAAAAGACAATAAAAGTAAGATTTCATAAATGCGCACAAAATAATAAACATCGATTTCACAAAATTACAAAATTACTTAGAACTTATATGATTACTTATTTAAATTAGTGTACGTTAAAAATATGAAATGAAATTATTAAAATTTTCTGTATGTCAGATTGATTTTGACATAATACATTCTATTCGCAGTTATAAGATCGTATTTACAAAAGACAATAAAAGTAAGATTTCATAAATGCGCATAAAATAATAAACATCAATTTCACAAAACTACAAAATTACTTAGAACTTATATGATAACTTATTTAAATTATTGTACGTTAAAAATATGAAATGAAATGATTCAAATATTCTAAGTTAAAATGAATCGAATAGGAATAAATTTTAAAATAATGACGAGAATACCTACAAGACAAAACAGAAAAACCAAGGGTTCACACTTGATTTCAATTATTCACTTACCTTATTATTTCAAGTCTCAAAATTTACAGCAATCGAAGCCATATTGGATAACAAAATTAATACAGAAAATTGATTTAGGTAAACAAACAAGTTTTCCGTCATGCTCTCGCTTTACTTTTGCTCCCGGGTGTTCATAGGGCAGGGACTCTAAGACGCCTCCAGGGGGCGATTTCAATTTGCATGCATTTAGAGCCTGTAACGCTATCAAGCGCAGGAAATCTGACCTTCCTTGACCTCACGTCGGATTCTAATATTCTCTGTAGGTAAATATAACCGAGGGGAAACTTATACGGCGTTCGAAGCACGTAAGGAACATAGCCTACCCCTATGGGACGGCGACACTAAACGAGAGCTAAGATTTGTTTCATGTGACGTATTATTTCGATTTTTATTTGAACCAAGTAGTGTAAATTGAATTTTATGAAGATGTATTTAGAATACAATTGCGTCAATTAATAATATTGTGCAATATATAATTACGGCCATTCCACTTTAAAAACTGCAAAAGTATTTTCTAAGAAAGAGAAAACAACAATTCCCACAACATATTATGACCGACAGAGGTAGATCAAAAGTGAAGCGTAAGTCTCTGATTCTGGAAGTCCCAGGTTCGAATCCAGTCGAGAGAGACAATCCTTACTGAAGGTTTTCCGAGGGTTTTCTAAGTCGTTAATGTGAATGCAAGGGATAAGCAGCCTCCGAACATTAGATGTGTGTGTGTGTGGTGTAGGGCTGTGAGGTTTCCGACGAGAAATTTTAAAATTTTAAATCACAATATTATATAGCCTTACAATGTTTCACCAGATTGCTTATTTATATGAACTAGAAGTACTATATGTCAAAAATTTAAACATATTTTATTTTTAATTACAAAAACATCCCTTTTAGCCCGGAAATGTTCTCTCCTTTGTTTCTTGGACATGAGCATGAATATTAAATTCTACAATGTTTCTGACATTCTATTGAAATTGACTTGAGCATTTCTTGACAGTTAATAACATCTCAGCTGGACATCGAACCCTGTTGTCATGTGATATGTAGAATATAAAGGCATGCAGAGAACGTTGACATCTCAGCGCTTTGCCTTGTTGACGCCAACATATAACGTTTATAATGATACAGTTGTTGTTGGTCTTGGGGGTGAGGGGGAGTGGCTAGTCCCCCCGAAAGTTTGGAAATGTATTACCCGGCACCTCCACCAAAAGGATCAAATCACGTGAATTATTTTATTTTTGTATTCTTCTTCGACGACCTGTTGAAAAAGTAGCTTCGGTCCCTGGTTTGAGTATTTCTGTACCCGTGCGTGTTCATACAATCCTCTCGCATCATCGCCTACCGATCATATAGCACGCAAAGTGGAATCCGATCAGTTTTGCAATCCGAGCATAGCAGCTCCAAAATGAGTATTCGTCTTTGCAATATTGGAATTCCAGGAAAATCCAGATTTTATTTTTTTCATTTTCCTCACCTCATAAACTTCCTATAACCACCTCACCTACTACTTTCATGTCGCCTTTATGTCCTCCATACCTTTCATTGGGGAATTTACTAGGAAAACGCTTAAGTCCCGCCGCGTTGTTGGATGAGCGTAATTGGTGCATTGAGCTGCCATGTGTTATGCTGATTTTCTGTTGTTCTGTGAAAAAATCATTACTAAGTTGAAGATTTTTTTTAAATTAAACTTAATTAAATACAAAATCAACTTAAATTTTAAATTTTTTTAGCCTAATAAATCGTAATTAAAAAGAGGAAAAATTTTAATATAAGAATTTTCATAAGAAATAAATTATTGATTGCGCTCAAATTTCACACGAATATATTAATTTATTATATTAAGGTTCTGTGAAAAAATCATTACAATCGGATAAAGCATGTAGGTGTTATAAGTCGAAGAAATTTTTTTATATCGAAAAAAATCGTAAAATTACGATTTTCATGAGAAATAATTTTTCGATTGCGCTCAAAAACGTGACAGTTCTAAGTTCAGAGATTTCCACAAAATTTCATCTCAATTGGAGTATGGGTTTAGCCGGAATCGTGTTAATAGACACACAAAAATACAGAAAAAAATGAAAGAAAAAAAAACATTCCGGATTTTTTTCTCCAGTGTATTGAAATGGAATCTTCGCTTCGCTCGCTACGCTCATCCAATTAGTTTATGTTCAAAATTCCTCCTCTCTGTGAAATGTGAGTATTTTATTAAATCCAATTTAAAAGGCAGTAAAATCATTTTAATCACTCTAATTAAATATATTCCGCAAATTTTCCAGTAACGTAAGCCTTACCACTTATACTAGCTGTTTGTTATGAGCGTCTGGAGAAGATTGTGGGGCTTAACCTCTCATTCTTAGGTGGGATTTTCATGCAAACCCTTTAGTAAGCGAACTCACGCAAAGTTTGTGTTCTTTTAGCTTACGGGATAAGTGAATATAGGGAGTGGGGGGGGGGGAGGCGACGAGTTTCTTAATTAGAAGTAATGAAATAGCCAATATTAAAGGTGGCATCCCTTAACACAATAGCCAGAGAACTTTACTATAAGCTTCCGTTGGGAGGGAGCAAGGAGACCTCTGAGTGTTGATTGATTGAGGTCTTTATTAAGGCGGGATTAAGGCTAGTAAAGCCTTATCTTCCATCCAATTTGCGCTAAGGGCTCGACTCTGATTCGGGAGATCTCAGGTTCAAATACCGTCGAGACCGACAATCCTGACTGAAGATTTTTCTGGAGTTTTCCTCGGTCGGTAATGCGAACACAAGGGATTGAGCACTTTTAAAAACCGCCCATGGACATCCCTCCCTTCACAATAATTGTCCTATCCGCAACATACCTAGTTTACCTGAAGAGGGGCATTGCACCCGTTAACAGGTTTAATTCCCACGGTAAAAATTATAAAATTATTATTCTAACTTATAATAAGTAGCCTACATTTCCGTATTACAACTAGCAAGCGTTTAATTTACATGCTAAACATTGTATAGGCTCTATGGATATCAAGAAAATTTGCAAGAAAACATAATTAATTATACACATTGTCAACAATTATTATTTTTGCTTAGCATAACAGAATAAGTTATCAAAATACATTGCGTGAATTTTTAGCAATTTGCAAGTAGGTACGCAAAAAGATCATTGCCATCGCTGTCGTTAGACTATTTAACACTTCGATAAAAGTTACTGGTTCGATCCTTCGATTGGCAATAGTTGAAGATGTCCTAGTTTTTAATCAAAAACAACAAGTTATAATATAATTGGGAGTCCCGGTGAAAAGACTTAAGAGATATGCTCTGCAATCGGTAGACCAGGGTTCGATCTCCAGTAAGTGTTGGATTTTGTAGTTTCTGGATTTCACACATCATAATGACCAATTTCCCCAACGTACTTATTAAGCTAAATGCCGAGTGGAATATATAATACAGGATGTGTACACAAAAGCTTTGCTTCTGCCTAACTGTCTGGAAGCATAACTTCTTCGAGTTTGCATCTAAATATAACTTCAACAAGTGTAACTGAATTATTGTCTAGAGTAAACTTCTGTACACACCTTCTGTACCGTCCAAGACATCTGAATTCATATTGATCCAGCAACAGATTTTCCAGTCCAGTAAATCCAATCAAGCCATCTGAACCATGTCGTCGTCTTGTCCCCTGCGGCACTGTCCTCTGTCGTCAGATTCACGCTTTTGACGTATGTTAAACGTACTTCGTGATGACTCTGCTAGGGCAAGAGACGTAGTTCGCACAGAGAGAGCGAAGTCTGAGTGGATGGTAATGATGCTATGTGCGGTGTGTGTGGATGTGAGGAGCAGGAGACCGTGTATGAATAGGACTGGGAGATAGATCAAAAGGATGAGGGACGTGTATGTTAGTTATTCCAATTAGGAGACATTACAGCATGAACATGACATGAAATGATTTGAATGGAGTCAAGATACATTGCATGCACTAAATTCATCGTCGGCAAATATTTATTAAAACTAGTACCTATTGTTACACCTTAACTTCTTGTATCGAGACGCTGCAAAAGTTTTTACTTTTACTAAGGCTTTTACAAAATGTTTGGGCTTACTGATTGACTAGAAACAATGTTGATAAATCAATATTTGAGACGTCTTTAAAATATATCGCCCATAACAAAATTGGGCAGAAAAGTGATGCATAATATCGGGTCCTTAACTCATTAAGATATTGCATTATTAAAAAAATTAGATACTTTTTCAATTAGTAAACACCTCATGTGTAACGTATTATAATACTACATTTCTAGTTCAACCTAGGGTCAACCATAATATAAACTGGAGAATTAGAGTTCACACCGACTTCAAACGTAATGCCTAGACTGGCTGTGACAGCATCATATCGATATAATGACTACTGGGCTGTGACCGAGTCATTAACGAATGTGATAATGAGGAGTGATGTATTTTCTTCTAATGAGCCGGATTGGAATAACACAACACATTAAAGATTGGGTATAGGAGGTGGGGGGGGGGGGAGAGAGTATAGGAGCCTATTTCAACGAATATTGTACTTGTACATCAATCACAATATCTCTCTATAAATTGTGTTGAATTTTGAAATGAAACTTGCTTCTTCTGGAGCATTAATTTCACCTTTCAATGAACTTTTATACTCAAATATAATACTAAATATTGGTTGATGTTGGTGGTTTATTCAGCGCATCACTTACCAACCGTCCTGGCTGGTCGATAGTCAGCCTATTCGGCTCGGCTGGTCGATAGTCAGCCTAAAACACTTTTGTTTGATATATCATCAAAGAAATCAATAAATCAATAAATAAATGTATGTTTGTATTTACTCTCAATCCACTCCTGGGTGGATACCCCCTGGAGAAAACCAAAGAGGGGCAGCTCTAAATAATCCATAAGCAAGAGTAAACAAACTTTTATACAGAAACACACTCACGACTTTTATCCTGTATTATTTAACATCGCAGGCGAGTAGCCTCCACGCTGTACTATCCTACACACACATCGTATATTATACATTCTCTTGGCAACATTTGCCAGCCTGGACTTTTGTAGAAGGTAGTTTTTCAATTTTCGTCCGACTTTCATCTGTTAAATCCATCGATTTCTAGTTTCCTTGGCGCACACAAAAATAAAACACCTCAGTTTAAATTATTGTGACAATGTGAACCAATGAAGTTATTTTTGGGAGATTTGAGCTGATCAAAGCACTTTTTTACGCTTATCCTATTTGACTCGTTATACATATATTTATTTTCAAAACTTTAGTGGATGGTTGAAAAAGTACTTTCCGAATGATAAGTTGTATGCGAAAGTTCTTTTTTTATTATATATTAATTAACGGTTACATTAAAACATAGCCAAATACATAATACAATCAGACGAACAAGTAAAAGGCTTCGATATAATAATACTTACGTTGAACTCGTTTCCGACGACGATGGGTTGAGTGGTGTTTTACTCAGATATCTAGGGAATGAAACCCTTATTGCCGAGGTTTGCAAGCTCTAGTTCATCTTACTTTGCATCTGCCTCTCCACTAATTTACTCCACTCTTCCCTGTCTTCCCAAAGCCTCACTTTGTCACCAGCTGGTCCCACTGTTCATCTCCCTCATGAAACCAACATAAAATTACTTTATATTTATAATTTTGGGCATTCAACAAAAATATTAAAACCCATGACCACTTTAATTAAATTCCTAATAAAATGCATATTATGTAGGCCTAACAATTTACTGTGTGGCGTTTAGTATATTTACCAAACTTTCCTTCTGGCACTTATTTGTCAGTTGGATGTTGCAAATTCTACATAATAGCATGTGTACTAAGAGCAGCTCTTTAGTTATTAAAAATAATGTCATTTCTAATGAGTTTAAAAGGTACTATATACTTTTTTGTGTAACACCAAAATTTGTTGTATACATTGTTATTCGCAAGCGGTGGTGCCGGTAAACAATATTTGATTTTTACTGCCTGTCTTGTATAATTATAGCTCATGAAGCTCTTATTTTAGTGTCAGGTCAAGCCTCACAGTAGATACAACAATTAGCATTGATCTTATATGACCTAACATTCGAGCGACATTGTTCTTACCGTCTTATAGGACATGGACTACGTGTTGTAACTTAGAATATGATACGAGGGTCGTCCATCACTTAGCTCTTAGCCCTCATTATGCACCTCCATGTTCACATCAGAGATAATGTCTTATAGTTAAAACACATTGATAAGTATTCTCGTCTGAACACACCGTACCACTCACAAGAACTTATTTATAGCGGATAAATACTAAAATAATTTATTATGCGCCTCGTTGCAGTTATATTTCCAAAGTCCCCGTTTAGAAGTTGTGTTTTTATTCCACATAACAATCGATTTCCTAAGTTTAACCCCCCAGCCTAAACCGCGGAGTTAATCTTGAACCTATAGTGCATGCACATGGACAACGAACTATACCCCTACCTCGGTGTGATATCGGCGTATACACAACAATTATAATTAAAGCCAAATCAACATCTAAGACACTGATTCAAACATTTTGTTTATCTATGAGAAATTCTATGTAAAATAAAAACATACATTAATTCAACTTGAACAACGGTACAATAATAAATAGTAAATGTGAATAATATTTTCAGTACCGGTAACGTCTTGAAGTACATAACCTTGTATCCGAAAGATAAGTCCTATACAAATAGGGAAGAGTTTAGTTTTTTTTTAAATGCGGAAACATAACGATTAATAGTCACAAACTATAAAATTACATTGATCCAATCTCAAATTGGTAACAACCTAAATTTAAAACCATGTTTTACACTTACAATTCACAGAATCTGTCATAAATTATTATCTGGATTTCGTATCCGTCGTAGTCATCTTCGTCGGATTTCGTAGTCAAATATACCATTTAAATGTGCTAGAGCATATAGTTGTTAGTGACGTAAAAGCATGATTTGCATTTGACTTGAATAATAACAGATTCTACGCCAACCCTAGTTGCCTAGACTTGGGATTCCGTGAGCGTTTGATTAGAGACATGCGCGGTTGGTAGTAAATCTCGTTCCGTTCTCTTTACACAGCCTCATTCAATCTGCATCACATTATACTTTAGAGAAGCCAACCAAACCATTTGTTCTCCTTGAAAATCCACTACGATTAGGATAGGATAACTTCACACCATTGATTTATCATTTTGTTCAACATACTATTGAGATTTCAAAACTTACATTGGTTTTTAATTTAGATTCAGTGTTGTACGTTGCATCAAACGTTACACGTTGTCATAATAATTATCGTTTGCTGAATGATTATAGAAAGGAGCGAAAAATAACGCGACATTGAAGTGATTTTTTTTTCATTTTGAAAGATAAATCAAAATGCACTTATTTCCGATTTATGGCCAGGTAGTTTTAAAATCTAAAATATTTGTTGTATGTATATTTTACAAAATATTGTTTTTAAAGTCTTCAAAACACAATGAAATATTTTGTAATTAGACGAGGGTATAACGCAACTCAAATGGACTAGATTTGATTTTGACTGCGAGTGACTGCAGCTGCAGAACGGCCAAACGGCTAAACAGATCGAGCTGAAATTTTAAACAGACATCCGGTACAAGTATTTAGTATGTAGTTAACATTTTGAGCAAAATCTGTTACGATTTAAACTCACAATAAAATAAATAGGCTGAGAATGTCACATTTAATCAAGCGACTATATGTTATTTGTTGATGAAAAAAATCGTTTTTAACAAATCATGTTTGCATGCAGTGACCAAGGTGCACGTATCGAATGTTGCACGCTAAAGGTTACCCAAAATTCATCTGGGAGATTGAGTAAACCTTGCAATTATTATTCGTATTTCGTACTAGCTATATTTACATTGTATTGTATAGTATGCATTTCAAAAACATGTTCTATTATTTTCCAGAAATAATAAAATAATCCAGAAATAAACAAATCTATCCCGACCGTTATTTGAACCCGCGGGTTTCCAACATTCTTGGGTACAGCCAACTAGACTAGTAAAATGCTAAAGTCGTTGTTAGACAAGTGAGCGAGTAATGTGTTAAGTACCCGGTAACATTCCATTTCCTCCCCCTACATAAGGCTGGATCTAGCATGGTTCTTCCTCCCAAGCCTATCATATAGGCTAGAGTGGCGCATTGTGGCTCTTACCAACTCAAAACCCTATCATCTGAACCATATATTATTATTTCAATCAACTTAAATGCAAATGTTCCCGGGTACTCAACACAATGACTCGTTCACTCCAAGGTCCGCTAGATTTCCGCTAGGCTTCGCTGCCGCGCACAGGCCGATCACGAGTTCGCAAAACCTCCGCCAGGAGTAGATACAGGGGACCTTGGTTCACACGACTTTGGCGTATTCCTAGTACGATTCCAACATCTTTGGAAATCCGTTGATTTCGACTTTATTATCTCCATGACAAACAAGTGAAAAGTTTCGGTAGATGCCTTTAGTAACAGAAACAATGTGAACGTGAAAAATCTTTGTATTTTATCGGATCTTGTCTTTGCGTATTTCAATTCAACAAGACTTATTAATGGTGGTGTAATACTTGACTGCTAAAATGTGGCGTATAAGGTTAGTTCTGTGTGTGTTGACTTGCGTAAGTCTAGCCCAGAGTGCTACTCTTCCGGTGACTGTGACTAGGCCGGTTGAAGATTCAGACCTGTCGACTGCGTCATCCGAACCATCCTCAATCAGTTCGGAACCAGCTCTAACAAACACTCTGAACACGTTGTACTCAAGTTCAGAGAATTCAGAAGTAACTGTAGATAGCTCGGAACAGGATGTACCACACAGTTCAGACAGCTCAGAAGAAACTGAAGATAGCTCTGAATGGGCTGTTCCAGATAGTTCAGACAGTTCAGAAGCAACTGAAGATAGCTCTGAACATGCTGTATCAGATAGTGCAGAAGCAACGGAACCATTTTCGACAATCTCTGAATCAACCACACATAACGTTGGATCTGAAAGTTCAGATGGGCCCAATTCAGACAAAACTGAACCATTTTCGGAAACTCCATACAGCATCGCTAGTGAACAGGCCTTACAGAACGTGGGAATGCTACAACTTCGTGACTCAGAAGTAGATGCATCTAATTCTACACGCCCAGATGCGTCTGAACTGGACATAGGTAAAGTTTCTCAGACTTTAGAGCGTTCAGAAGAAAATGTTTCAGTAGGTATTGATGAAGACACTTTGGTTTCTGTGGGCCTAAACAAATCTTTAGTGAACGATTCTGAGCAAACTAAGTCGGGTGATTTGAAATCGCCAGCTAAGGGGTTAGGCACATCCTCGTCGCCCTTGTATAAAGAAAGCCCTGGAGAGGACGGTTGGAACGGCGATTCTGTATTCTGGACGGCAGACGACATAGAGAATGTCCCGAGGGACATCTTGATCGACCACGTCTGGACATTAGAGAAGATGAACCTGTCGGAGGAAGTAAAGGCACACATCTGGGAGACCATCAGGGCCGACGTGGACATGAAGAACGTGACGGTGGACATGTTGAAAACCTTGCGTTCTCTCATCTTGTCCGTTCCCGCGGAGGATCTCTCCGGGCTGGACATGTCCAACATGGAGATTGTGAGGTACTTGGGCAGCGTCTCCGGCTTCTCCCAACACAAGCTGGAAGTGTTGATTACCGCCGTGGTGGCGGCCTGGGGCGAGGGGATGTTCAACACACCCGAGGCATTCCCCATCCTCGGGAACCTCATCTGTGGCTTCCCCGCGGAGAAACTGGAGGAGTTCCCCCCTGAAGCCTTCTCCACCGTTCCCTCATCGGTGTTCGCGCAGAGCTGCACTCCCCAACAGAAGCGGCAGCTGCTCAAGGTCGCCATGGTTTACTTCGGACCGGTCGACACTTGGAACGATGTACAGGTGAAACACCTAGGTCCCCTCCTCACTCAGCTGACTGGCGAGGAGCTGCGACGTCTCGAGCCCAGGGCGATGAAGGGGGTCGAAGCTACGATCCTTGAAGAACTCTCCGACTCTCAGCTACTCTCGCTGCTCCCGGCGCAAGTGAGGATGATGCCCCAGGAAGCGCATGCTGTGTATCAAAGGAGGGTGGCCGTGGCAAGTAACGTCGTCAACGTCAATGTACACGGGTCGATGTTTATAATAATGTGTGGTATCTTTTGGATTTGTTGAAAATTATGATTAAATAAAGAAACTATTTGGACTTGGATAAGTTTTGAAGTTAAAAGTTTTCTTTGGACTAAGGGCAGGTCAACCGTTAGGTCGTAATGCACCACTCTACTCTAGAGGATGTGGGAAGGAAAGTCCCGTATATTAGTATCTATGGTCCCATGTTGGTCAGAACAGGTAGGGGGAGGAAAGGGGCGATTCTCACGTCTCGGTCGTTATTGTCTTTGTCATCGTAAGTTGTGTCAATGTCGTCGTTGTCGTAATTGGGGAGGTCGTCAAGGGTAGGGGGAGAGGTCCCCGACGACTATTGACAGAGATCGCCTCTAGTTTCGGCGAGTACTATACTTTCCTCTTCTTACTAGCATTTATATTGTTAGCATTTATCTTCATATCATCAATCATCAATCATATGTGGACTTCGTCAGTTTAGATGCGCTATAAAGAACGGTGATTGACAATGGCAGGAGTGATAGGCTAGAGAGTAAAGGAAGACATATTTCTACAGTGTAGGCTACTAGTGGTGTTTGTGGTAAATGATTTTTTGTAATTCTTCTGTTAACATTTTAATTTTTTTCTAGGGTAACCTGTTATAGGGTGTAAGTGTATGCCCCTCTTCAGGTGAAATATAGGTATGTTGCGGATATTTATTTTATTTATTTATTTATTTAACGTCTATCCTATTCAGTTTTAAAAACTGATTTACAAAGGAGGACAACTAAATAAATCTAATTACATAGATGCAGACACAACAATGAACTACATTTAAGTAAATATTTGAAATAGTAATATTACAACAATGCATTAAATATTCAACAAATTTGATAACAAATAAAAAGGATATTAAATGCAATTTATGAATGAATCGAATATATAAAAAAAAGGGGGTGGGGCGATATGACAATTGTGTAGGGATGTCGCATTTACTATTGAGGAAAAACTCCCGGGAGAAAACTTCAGTCAGGATTTCCGGTTACGACGGGATTTGAATCCGTGACCTTCCGAATCAGAGTCAAGCGCTTAGCTTTCGAGCCAACACTGTCGGTAGTATATTCTCAAGTTGTTTATTTGTATAATACATTACTTAATATATAAAATAATGATGAAAATAAAATAATTGCACTTTTGGTGGAGGTGCCGGGTTATAACTTACTTATTTTCTGTTTGTTTTTTGTTTATCTACGACGCTTATTGTTTTATTGATAAAGGCATGCCTTGTGTGGAACTCCAGACTTGATCAGATCTAAATGGTTAATACATTGTTTGCAACGAATGACAATGTCGTGTTTTACATTACGTTCACGCGTCAAAAGATGTTTGTATGCATGCATGTGATTGTATAGTCGTGGATGAAGAGACTGATGTTGTTCACTTGCGAGTCCTACGCTTGAGATTGCAAGTGAAACACAGTGTCAAGGTTGGAATCTAACATTCGCTGTGTATGTATACACACAAAGCTGATATTCTGATTGAAAACTCGAGAATTGTGGTATTTTTGAATCGGGATATAGTCTTCTTTTAAGTTTCTGTCGTAACGGAAGCTTTCTCACCACTTAGGCAGCAAAGCTCTCCTGTTTGTCCACTGATCTGCCCCTCAGTGCGAGTGTCACGTCTCACGACAACAACCGAACATTGACACAGAATGTTTTTGGTACCTCCGGGGGTCTGTGGGTGGGGCTAAATTTACCCAAGGGAGAGATATCGTTGAACACGGCACCTCCACCAAAAGATTATACCTAAACGGGAATATTCGCTCCCTATTTTTGGTGCACCCACACCCGTGTGTGTTGTATTTTAAAAATAATTGAACGTTAAAGTTTACTTCTGTGAATGCATCTCCATGATAAATGCATGGATAGAATAGAGAAGGTATTAAGCTACTCCATCACGGATTTTGAAACTTTGTTCCATTATGATAAGTCTGATGAACACCATACTGTACACATTCTTGGATCATCAGCATGTGTACATTATAGTTAATACTAACATAAACTGCGAGAAAATCTAAGCAAAATGAACGTTGACATTTTAATACAGCCTTGATGGTGTCCATGTAATACTATTATTAACTTATTTTAAACATTTACCTAACCATTCATAAAAATATTTTTTTAATAACAGCTAAATACTATTATTAGCTTACTTAAAACATTTACATAACTGTTTAGCAAAAATAAATTTTGAGTAGAAGCCATCAGGAATCCACTAGTTCTATAAATAAATAAAAATAAAATAATTGGTATTTACAGTCCACCCACTCAGTCATATAACTGATTTTCAGTGGGGGACATTAAACCAAAGCGACCAAGCCAACCCTGTAGGCCCCGACGCAATTGCAACCGTGATGAGGACGATTAGAAGGGGGAAATAACAATACAAATGTAATTTCTTGGAGGCTTCCTAGTGCAAGAGAAGATGCGTCTTGCTTCAACAAAATTCACGCAAACTTTGCATATCTATTTTCTTGGTCTAAACAAAGAAGAAAGGTAATAGAATAGAACGCCTTCAATACTCGTGACTACATAGGTTTGCGCTTGTTATTTTTATTCAAAAGTCTGGAATACCTAAGTTACTCTCTCTCTCTCTCTCTCTCTCTCTCTCTCTCTCTCTCGACTGCCGACAATATGCCATCGAAAGAGTTTTATTTTATTTTAATGAACTCCTCTTCAAACTTTAGTCTCGTGGATCCAAAATAAATTACCATGCTAATATACCGGTACCTCTTTATTAAAACATAAATCAAAATCAAATTCACATCTAGAGACTACTGACTACCTACTCAGTCACGTAACTGATTTTCAGTAACTGATTTTCACCGGTCGGCGCCGACGCCATTGACGAGCGATCAATCAATCTATAGAGACCGATATTTTCAATAGGAACACCTACCCCCGCGGACGACTCAAGAATCAACAAGGAACCAACCTTAGAAAGTATTGTGCTCTTTTGCTAAATCACATTTTTTACATATTTCCAAGATCGAGGAAAGTTCTGAAGTGTGGGATTCAAAGCAAATACTTTGTCTGTCTAATGCACAAATATTACGGGACTTCGTTGATGTAATGCCTTGCGAACAATTGTCTTAGATTGATTGACTTCGATACAAGATGACAGTTTTGACTTACATGTTTATTTTAAATTTCTAATGTTCTCGAACCTTGCAATTCAAAGTTCATATAGGAAAAATTGTAATAACTTTTCGGAATTAAATCAAAAGTTTTGTCGAATTAAAAGAGTAATTCATCTCATTGATTACAAACAGGTTTTCTACATACATTTAAAAACGGCATGCGTAATATATCAAATCTCAAGTTTAAAAAATGTGTAAACATTTTTTAAGCTGTGGCTCTCTAAAAGTTATGATACTGCAACTTGTCACCATCTATCTACTTTAATGCACATACTTTCAAAAAGTTTTTTTTTAAAGTCACGAAAGATTTGTTTTGGCACAAACCTACCCAGCGGAACATTATAATTTAAGTTGGTAAATATATTAGGGCTGTTTTTTTTTTCGTTATAATAGTTGGTGCTACGGAATTCATCATATACTGTGAGCATAACATTTTAAACTAAATTTATTTTATTTTTAAGTTTGATTTACAGAGTTCCACACATTTTTAAATAAGTGTACACCTAAGAAGTGAAGGGAATTGCGTAGGTACGCTCCAAATAATTCCCAAAACTATATTTTATTTTAAAACGTGAATCGTATACAACGTAGGCTACCCTTTTTATCCTGTGAGTTTGTAAACATTAAGTAAAAAAAAAAAAGTTAAACGATAAATTTCTATTACCGGAAGTAATGATGAAAAATATACTGAAAGGCAGTATTTTCATTTAGTTTAGAATGTAAATTTCATTTTCCCTTAGACCAGGCATATATAAATTAAATCGTCATTGATCGATGGTGAAGATTCATCCTATGCTAGCTAGCTGTGAAATGTATCATTTTAAAATAAAGTATATCAAGACAACTTGTTGCGACGAGTGAAGTTGATAAACATAGTTTATATGCATGTTGGGTTCGTTGGTCCTGTGGTTTGAGTGTCTGCTTTCAAGGGAAGAAGTCCTGGGTTCGAGTCCCGCCTCAGACAGAAGAAAATAGTCTCTAGCTACGATTATTTTTTATTTTGTTATCGTAAACAGATTATTCAAAACACGCTTTACACTCCCGTAGGGGTAGGACTACTAATTTTGATTTTAATTTAATGTCAAATTAATTATTCTCATCATATTTTAAGCAGAACTTAGAAAATTACGTATCAATAAAATATATCACTGAGAAATGCATTTTAAGTTAAATATGTGTTTAGTGTGTGTAATATGTGTAATACGTAAAATTTACTACCAACAGATAATGGAATAAACTCGCATACAGTCTTAACCACTCACTCACAAAACCGATTTTCTTTGAGATACTTATATTTAAAGTGCACCAAGCCATCCCTGTTAGCACAGAGACCTTCGACAAGCAAACAATGGCAGTAATTAAAATAGGAAATATCAACCAAATATCCAATATGTTTTGAAATACATAACACAAAATTCCAATGCCAAGCCATCTGTATTGGTCATGGAGTGGTTCCTTCATTTGCTTCTGTTGTTGCCGAGTCTGAAGATTTGAACAATCTTAGAATCCTGATAATTTTATATTCCCATCGTGTTTCTTTTTTTGTCATCATTTTATGATAGTATATTACTATCATGTAATGAAATGACATGAAAACTATTACTTGCTTTAATTTGATTAAAACTTGGAGCTTTTGCTTTTTACGAGCAAACTGCACGCTTGTCGATTGGGATTTCTTTTAATTCTCTCTCAGCTCCCTCTGCCTTTATGTGTGTGTGTATGTGTGCAATGACTAAGGAAAATATTTACAAGCAAGTATATCCATGCTAAATTTCAACAACTGCAAAACAGCCGTGTCAACAGCCTCCTGCTCCTATATAATATCCAAATGTGTATTTAGATTCTACCCACTCAGTTACAGAACTGATTTTTAGTTGTAAATAAATAAAATAAATAAATAGATTCGTCTTTAGAGTCCAAGTCTATCCATACAAACACAGACATTAAATTGAAAGCTGACCAAGCCAACCATGTAGACGCCGACACCATCGACGAGCGAAAAATGACCAACTATAGCGACCGGCATATTTAAGTTTGAAACACCGATCAAGCAAGCTGAACACGATTCCACCCACGGACAGCACCAGAATCAACATGGCTGATTCGAAACAACCAAGACTAAGTTTAAGTGGTCCGAACCATCCTTGACGGCGCCGACAACATCGAGAAGAGAGTCATATCCAACCAGCGATCGGTTATTAAAATATAATCTCACTGGTTGGCCATGATTAATACGCGGTCACACCAGCGTCGACAAGACCATTATAACATTCCGTTCACTGTGTGCTTCATTGCTAAGACGGCCCCATTCCTCAGTCATCGTTCACTTTCTTCGTAGATTATATGGGTTACAGCTCTTAGGCTTATATAAAACTTGCACGTTAAGGGAATCGAGCCCGACACCTTCTGCTTTGAAAGAAGGGGCGCTAGAATCATCTGAAGAAACTTTGTCCTATCATAATAAGTTGAGCAGAACTGCAAGGTGGTTCATTGTATTTGTTCATTTTACGTATATCCTATTTAGTTTTAAAAACTGATTCACAAATGACAACTAAATAAAACTGATTACAGAAAAGCAAACTGTTATTTCTTCTGATAATCTAGTGACTTATCAGAACCTATTTCGAGAACAAGTTGATATAATAAAAATAATGGACAATCAATGTTTTCAAACTCTGCTAAAAACCGTTCGATTAGAGCAATAAACTCAGGCGACACTCACTGTTTTCAGCTTGTCTTGTCTGGTTGGTTGATAACGGCGATGGCTCTTGCAACTCTAGTCTAGAAACTATTCTAGAGAATTCCTATCGGTTTTCTTCTTACTTTGTTTCTAACGAGCGTCAAACTCGTTAAGGGGTTATTTTTTATTTTAACGTGTAGTATCGGTAATGAAACTTGCGAGTTTGTACTCGGACTTTGTCAGACATTTAAAACTAAAAAACATGCTAGCTAGAAACTAACTAAACGTTTAATCATAGATTTTGCCTTATTGACATTATTATAATATTATGTTGACATTATTTTGTTTACCGTGTATATTTTTGTGTGGAATTAGGTACTCTTATGTATTGTCCCCCTGTTGCTATAACTTAGTATAGGATAGACGTTAAATAAACAATTACATAAGTGCAACTCTCGTCATCATTGTTACATTTTTTTAATATTCAGTATTACTTGTTTATTAATTACCTTATTATTTTTCTCTTGCAGTTATTTCACTCATATTCGTGGCACAATGATCGACATTATTGCTTGCTATTATACAGTATCTCCAAGCAATGTTGTAGTGTAGACGAACAAAATATTAACGTAATCGAGTAGGGAATTTTGTTTTTCTTTCTCTTGTTCGTGCATGCTTTTATTCATTCGCTGCACCCATTCATTACTTTATTATAAGGTTAATTATCATTCTTGTATCAGTTTAATCACGTACTCAATTCACTCATTGCACATACCCGATGGGTTTGACAACTAAGAACTTTGATTCTCATTTCTCACATTTTCAAATAAATACTTAAACAAATAATAGAATTTGATTAGGAAGTTGAGTTATCTAAAACCAACAACAAATATTTGTTATGTATATTCATAAGACATAGCTCGAACGAAATTATTAGTTGATCACTATCACATAGAAAAACTTTAAAAGCTCTTTACAGAGAGGCTATACATTGTTATGAGCAAGTTGTTACCGGGAATTCGAAACAACCTTTATAGAGCGTTGACATTTTATTGGAGAATTTTATTAGACGTGAAAAAATCTAATAATAACAGAAAAACGAAGTTAAAAAGACATGTCGGTTCAAAATAGCTACTCCACCGTTCAACTTTCAGGAGAGGAGAGTCGAGTGCTGTTTCAAATGGTTGCCAAAGCTCTATCAAAGTTTCATCTCCACCCACTCGCAAGAACTGCAATAAAATATAGAGACGGAAGAAGTCGCCACAACTCTAGCCCACTACTGCAAGTGTTGAGGTGGAGATGGGGATGAATTAGAAACCACTACGTCACGCGGGTGAAAACACGGCCATCTAGATGATTTGCGCTCACTTTAAACGTCCGGCCAAAAATAATATTAGCGTTTGCCAACATTGACTCTGTTGATTTACAGCTGCTGCCGACGAGGTATAAATGTACAAGAGTCGTGCATACAAAATATTATGGAACATACATATATTATGCAACATGCGTGAGAAAGTTAATCTTGAGTAAACCAAATTGAATTAGGTTTGGATGAAATTGAACCAATTAATTTCATTTGTGGAATTTTGGCGTGTTGATGGCTTTTTTAACATTTTGCTAACAAAATGCAATGATAAATAATATATCAAATTAAAACTATAATAAAACTCCTTATTCGAAATTATAAAAATCGCCTATAAAAAAAACAGCGTGATATGGTATAATTTTATATCTGATCCTGTATCTAAACCAGAAGCGACATTTTTTCCGTTTTAACAGAGTTTTTAACTGGACGCTAATAATTAGTCTAGACTGTTACCACACAAAATGTACTATTTTAAACTACTCGTATTTTTTGGAAATAAATTAGTTGCTTAAAGGACAAAAGTAGTACCTTAAAATGAAACTAACACATTTCCTTTTTGATGCATATTAATGTTATGAATGTTTTTTATCGTACTTCTAAAATGATATTGTTTTAACCGCAATTTATGGAAATTAATCATTAGGGTGCAGTTAATCTTATTTTCGTTAAATTTTATATTTTGAATTATTATTAGTAGAATAATAGTCATTGGAAAGTAAGTCTCAATTGAAACTTGATTGGCTCTAATTTGTTCACTGAAGTCCAAATAGATGTTTTTGTCAAAACTATAATAAATTAGGGTAAAAAGAAAAACAGAAAATTTGATCAAGGGAAACTAATTGGCTGCATTACTTTTGAGACGGATGATGTTAGTATGTTATATGTCAACATTTTGTAACTCGTCTCCAAATTCGTTTTCTGTTACTTTATCCATCACCCAACTTGATGAATTATTGGACGTAGCGACGGTTGCTCCAGAGTAATTGCTTACACGACGGGTGTCGCTATTTTATTGGAGATTCAGCGACAACATCCGTTCACCCCAACCGACAAACTTCTTGCGTGTTGTTCCTTGTAGAAGTAATTCCATCTGGGATTGAACCTGAAGAACTTCCGTAAACAGAAAGTTATCTCCGTGGACAAGACAAGATACAAATTGCCAACTTATACAAAACAGAATTGGAATACTCGCTAAAAATAGACTCCATTCTCAGGGTAAATTACACTAAACCAATTCAAAACAAACTTTGAGAGTAAAATAAGAAATCTTGAAACCAATTAACACTTGGCTCTGATCTAGAATGTGTTTTACACATAGATGTTGATGTTTCAATTCCGAACATAAATCCAGTTGAATGTGCACATTGTCTGCGTAATACGAAATAAGCTACTTACGATTCTCACTGGGGCTTTGCGTCATTATTTGTTCATCTGTCTTATTATTATTTCACTAACAGCATTAATCTCAAGCATGAGCTTAGTTTCTGAAATCAATTGTGAGAAGTTGATACATTGGGGTACTACGCAAAATAGATGGAACGAAGCGTATTAATATTGTATGGCTCGTTGGTTTATGTGGTTAGTGTTTCTGCTTCCAATGCAGAAGACCCAGGGTTTTCAGGGAGAAGATTTTTAACTTCTGATATGGACTTGAATCCAGGAAACGAGAAACTTCAATTATTTGCTTGTAAATGTGTAAACGGTGATTGGAATTCAATTATTTTATTTATAACTTAAAACTGTTGGCTAATCTCGAAAAAACCAGGCTTTGACGCAGAACTCACAAGTAAATTCGGCTCCCTTGGAAGATTTATCGTTTGTCCTATCGGGTTGGGGTTTGCACCAAAATGTTAAGTAAGAATGTGTAATATGCGGTGTCAAAGCACATTGTTTCCAAATATTGCTCACCTGAACAGCCTCCCAAAGATGCAGATACTTTTTATGAAAATTCAAGATCAAAAAGCGATCCAGATTGTATGTGATAATAGCTGGATTTGACGAGCAAGCGTATATTTATATGGGTATTTAACACTGTAAAAGAAAATGGCCCGAGCTTGGCAAACAGTCATAATGCCTACAAAAATCCGCTCTGTGTCTGGTTGTATTATTGGTGGCGGTGCCGGCAAAGCTTACCACTAAAATCGATCCATCTCTTTATCCCGCGTTATGGTGGAGGTGCCGGGTCATAAATTTTCAAATTTTCTGGGGGGCTATATCTTCTCCCTCTTACTCCCAGTGTCATCAAAAACACTGAAGCATCCTTGTTGAATGACAATGCCAACAAAAAGAGCATGCCAATCGGACGTCGTGTTCGGTTTTTATCGTGAGACGTGACACACGCACAGACGGACAGACTGAGAGAAAAGTGATGATTTAATGGAGGCTTCGCTTCCAGAAATAACAATGAAGTGCGGTATAACCAAAGAAATCGTCCATAATAGCAACGCTATATACACTTACGTGTGGCGGAGTACGTGTTATTATATCCGCAAAGAAACATGCAAAGTACGGATTCTCGATTCTACTCAAACACGCAAAACAAATACTTCCCACTTAGCCAATTTTCAGCTAGGTATTCGCGAAAATACCGTGTATTAGTCATTCTAAAGACGTAACAGAAACGTGGTTTCGCTAAAACTACATCTTCTAACAAAAACACAAAATTTGATAATACTACTTAGAAGTACAAGGTACAAGGTTTTAAGCATAAGCCCGCTTTGAGGATATAGTTGTTGAATGATAGCAATTGTCATAAAAGTTGTCCCCAACTGGGGATCGAACCCAGAACCTCTGGCACGTGCCATAGATCTACCGATCCCCAGTCGGGGCAAACTTTTAATACAATTGCCATCATTCAATAGATAATACTTATTATTAGGGAACAGCACACATTTATTTATTATTCGCAAAAGCTAGCCATTCGGCCAGCAAGGCTTCGATACATACGAAACTTTGCGTAGAAAGCAAGGTTAAATGGACAGTAGGCCCACTACAATTGTTTTAAATATTAATTATTGTTAAACAGCCAGAAACAATTCAAGAAAATAGTCGATTTTTAGCTTTTCAACAAAATCCAAAATCATAAAATTCAATAATGATTTTTCTCCGTTTAATAATTTTTTAGAAAAGTTTGAACATAGATACAGCCCTTCACTTTCGGTTTCTTTACAAATGAACATATACATTTTGAACAGCAGTGTTGCCAGTCAGCCGAGCGAACAGAAATTTGCCTAAAGCGCATGTACTTAAATCCTTTAACCACATTTTCGATAAAGCGAAGTGTTTTGGGGATAACGCGACAGAATTCGTTTCTCGCAATAACACGTATAACTAGCATGGCCTCAGGGTCCACTAGATACCTAACAGCTGCTGTACAGCAGCTTAGCATAAGTATCTAGTGGACCCTGGCATGGCCTCTCCTCTCTCTCTCTCTCTCTCTCTCTCTCTCTCTCTCTCTCTCTCTCTCTCTCTCTCTCTCGCATTGGATATCATGTTTTTCATCCCACCTGTAGCTGAATCATACATAACCCTGAATGAATGTCCTCATCTAACTCTTTACTTGTTGTACCGTCATCAATCGCCTGTTGCTATTGCCTACCGTGCTCAAAGTCTCAATTAGCGTCGCTGTATACGGTGATAGGTTTGTGTTAGAGTCGCCCGTCTAATCCCTGGTTTCAGCCCGCGTTTAATGTTGTTTACCACCGCCAACAGCGCTGGGAATATCAAACCACAAACAGAATATTCTATGGACCATACGGGTAGTTAATTATTAATACACACAGCAAAACCTATTCATACAAGGATACTGAAAGAGGAAAACGATTTATAGGTAGAATTTATATTCGGCGTACTTAGGGTTTATAATATATAAAATATGTTTGGGTTTAGTTTTCAAATGGTTTAGCCTCTTTGAGGTAGTAAACATAACTGATTGGCATTTTCATTTAACAATTATCAAAGTTGGATTTTTCTTTGATTTTAAATCCCGAAAAATTACAGAAATAATTTACTTTTTGGATAATTTCGCTGAGTTCGATTATTTGATCATGATCAGTCGTATTGAAACGTCATTAGTGTAAAATACTAAATAATCGAACACAGCGAAATGACTCGCAAAATATTCGCTTTCAGTAAGATTTAATAAAATCATTAAATGTAGTTTACAATGTCGTGAATATTGAAGTAAAAAGTTGCAACAAATAACAATTTGCTATTTCGTACTGAAATTAAATACGTTTAGACATCTCTTAAATCTTGACAGATTTGATAAAGTAACAATAATGTAGAAGACATTTAAAGTGACGTCAATGTTCGTTACAGGTTCTGTAAAGAGTGTCGTTCCAGCACAATCATCTTCCATCACTTTCACGCCCTTCCATTAACATGCAATTTTGAGTTAAATCACAGCTCTACTCCAATTACCAAAGTCTGCGTTTACGCATGATTAAGCTATATTTATTATTAATCAGCCACGTAAACGCTTTTTTTCTCCAGAAAAATTGTGCTCTTTGATCTACACAGTGTCTCAGTATGCTGTGAGGTTGTCTAAACCAATGGTATTGGTAACGAGTTTTCAACGCAATTTTACTGTTAGATCTAAAATTCCATTAAGAATCTAATTTTGAGAAAGCGCTTATAGAAAGATAAAATGAAACCGGTCAAATCAAACTCTACGGGAGTAATCCAATACTTTCGATAAAATATTATAAAGGTTCAATAATATTGGAAATGGTTGCATGTTATCCTACATAAAGCAATAAGTCAAAATTATGATGTTATGTTATTTATTTTGAGTTTTAGATGCCGACGAAAGTCGTCCAACCGTTGCTCCTTGTGTTGTAAACTGTAATTTCTCGTATATTATTTATTTTTATCGTTGCAAATCCTCGGGCCTCCAACATAACACAATAACTTAATACATTCATCACAGGTGATGCGAAGAAACCAACTAGGGCTGGAATATAAATGTTTACATATTGACAGCAAAGGGTTTTTGATTTGAATGTATATGGCCTCTTTATTACATACAATTTTCAAGAAGTTCCGAATAACTTATTCTTATCTGCGGGAAGTATGTTGTCGTAAATGTCCCATTCGAAGACTAAAGCCCGGATTTATATTCCAGAAAACATTCACAAATACTTTGAACGTTTTTTTTTGTATCGCGTTCCATTTAAAGTTATACTAAACAAAAAAAAGAAAAACATAAGATGATTTTTTACTTTACATAATCTTGAACAAACCAATGCTTCTAAACCAAGACTAGTACAAACTCCCGGTAAAAGATAGGTGTTCTAGTTTAGCTATTAAAAACATTAGATAAAATTGCAATAAAAATAACGTTGTAGCGAACATAGTGCTGTATAATTTAAAATTGCACCAAAAGAGCAAAGTAACCGGATGAGTCCACCTGCAGACTGTACTAACTGTTGCTAACGTTTTTTCGGTCTACAGTTAAATGATTATATGAGACATGTCAAAATGAAGTTGGACATTATTTTCCAAATATAAACAAGCACGGGTACGGGAGTATTCAAAATATGGAGGATAGTACACAGTTATTGTTTCTGGCTTGTTCTAGCCTTAATGGTGGAGGTGCCGGGAAAATTAATATTCAAAATTTCTAGCACTCCCTAACCCCCAGTGTCACCAAAAATAATGTGACATCCTTCATTGAAGGACAAAAATTCGCATGTCAATCGGACGTCGTGCTCGGTTTTTGTCTTAAGACGTATAACACACCGTCGGACTGACGTACAAAAAAGTAATTCGCTCCCTATGGTCATGTGATGAAAAGCACTGGTCTCTGAGATTGTACCAGCTAGATCTTAAATTCAACCCTTCAAAGTTTTAAGTTCGAGGTCCCGTTGACTTCTAATTGCTTCCTGACGCGAACTCATTAATTATCTCCCTCATTAAACACGTACTCTTGGCAACTAATGTAATTATCTTTGACTATTAATGAAAATCATTTCTCAGTATATTTCCAAACACGATAATTTCTGCTCTTACTTGGAGCCACGTTTCTCATCACTGTCATAATTCGCTCTTCCCCCCCCCCCCAACCCGTTTCCTCCCCACGCAAGTTTTCCTTTTCATCCAGAGACGACCCTGCCCTTGACAAGCTTCGCAAATAATTTCATTTTGCAATTTAAAAAATTAAATTACATAAACTCTCTTATCCTTGAGACCTTTATGAAAAACAGCTCTGGAAAGTTGAAAGTAATTAAGTAATAAAAAACGTAAATTTTGTAATGACCCTGACAACAATTTTGTCTGCACTTCATGTTTTGTCTCTAACATAATTATTATTTGGCAACAAACTCACTCACACAAAGAGTAAAGTACAGCAAATAAACTTTTATTTACAGAATTTGTAATTTCTGAATATAGTTCATAGTCTACAAAACAAAGAAAATCTTATTGTCACTTAAACTATTTCCTTCCACCGAAACCAAGGCATATTATAATTGATTATCATCCAATGATTCAGGTAATTTTCGAAAAAAAAACTGGCCATGGGTAAGCTGCCCTTTTCATTGATATGTCGTAAAACGTGTACGTATAACAACAAGTTTTAACAAAAATTGATTAAACGATTTTTGATTTGGTTAAAAATACAAAATTGACTATATTTGGGACTTTTTTGTGGCTGATTGAGACAATTTTTTTAAATCTACTACTGTCCATGTGCGCGTTATTGACAACTCTGCAAAGTTGTATAAACTTCGGATGCTTCTTGCCCGAGCGAATATTTACCAAGTGCCAAATGTGCCCTATTCCCTTTAAGTCTGAATATCAAAGCATTGGTATACATAATGCTTTCAAGATTGCTAAATTAGATTATAGTGCTACATTATTTTTGTTTTGACTTACGACGAAACTTTCTGGAAGTAAACTTCTTACTTTAAAGGTAAGAGCAGAGAACGGTTGACGTAGTTTCCCCGTAATGTTTTTTCTTAGAACGTACAAGGCGTTTCATTCCGACGTTTCTAACGTCATCGCGGACTAAATTCTTCCTAAACTTTTTGAAAAGTTGAAAAGTAAAGTAGATTTAGAATTATCTTGAGCTTTGGCCTTCTTGTAATTGAATTTTAAAGTTTGTGAATGGGTGTAGGCTTTCTCGTTCACGAGGGTAATCCATTAGAGTTGACCTTGCGACTTGAGTCTCGATGACAGTGAAAAGTACTTTGGGAATAAATAATATTAGTATTCATAGTCTTCCAACTCAGTCACAAAACTGATTTTCACTGGGGGACATTAAATTATTTAAAACGGACCGAACCAGTCCTGTCAGCACTGACACCATCAAGGAGAGAATATTAGCCAACCAGATATAGATATTTGAAATAGAAAATAGCGATAAATTGTTGGAAACGAATCACCCGCGGGCGACACCAGCATGAACGATATTAATTTGGAACAAATTTAAACTATGTATTATGTCTTCGTTGCTAGGACGTCTCCAAAGACACCGTTTACAACCCAAGTAGGCCCTACTGATGGATAAACTTCAAATAATAAGATGCCAAACAAAACAGAACAATACACAACTTTGACAATTGAAATTATGAACTATTGGTATAGATGATAGAAATATTAATAATAAAATTTAAAAAAAATCATTACATTTGGTGGAGGTGCCGGGTACAGTCGTGGAAGAGTCGATACCAAGCAGAGCAGTTCTTTTAATTTATGGTTTTAAATTAAATTACCAATAATTGGTATTGATAGATGAAACAAAAAACAATATTGAAATTAAATTATTGGATGAGCGTAGCGAGCGAAGCGAAGATTCCATTTCACTACACTGGAGAAAAAAATCTGGAATGTTTTTTTTTTCTTTCTTTTTTTGTTATTTTTGTGTGTCTGTGAACACGATTCCGGCTAAACCAATACTTCAATTGAGATGAAATTTTATGGAGGTCTATGAAATCTCTGAACGAAGAACTGCACGGGGGAAAAAATCGATCGCAAAATTATTTTTCATGAAAATCGCAATTTTACGATTTTTTTTCGATTTTAAAAAAATTCTTCGACTTATAACACCTACATGCTTCATCCGATTGTAATGATTTTTTCATGGAACTTTAATTTTATGAATCAATATATTCGTGTGAAATTTGAGCGCAATCGAAAAATTATTTCTCATGATAATCGCAAGTTTACGATTTTTTTCAATTTTTAACATTTCTTCGACGAATAAAACCTACATGCTTTATCCGATTGTAATGATTTTTTCACAGAACTTTAATTTAATAAATATATATATTCGTGTGAAATTTGAGCGTAATCAAAAAATTATCTATTAAAAAAATCGCAATTTTAAGCTTTTTTTGTTTTAAAAAAATTACGCTTATCCATCAACGCGGCGGGACTTAAGCGTTTTCCTAGTATATATTTGGTGGAGGTGCCGGGTACAGTCGTGGAAGAGTCGATACCAAGCAGAGCAGTTCTTTTAATTTATGGTTTTAAATTAAATTACCAATTATTGGTATAGATAGATGATAAAGAACAATATTGAAATAAAAGTCGTCCTTGGTGGCTCATACGATAGGGAACTGGTTTGAAGCGTATGGCTCTACGAGGACGTGGGTTCAAATCCCGCATAACACGGATATTTTTTCATTGTCCTGTTATTGGATGAGCGTAGCGAGCGAAGCGAAGATTCCATTTCACTACACTGGAGAAAAAAATCTGGAATGTTTTTCTTTTTTTTCTGTTTGTATTTTTGTGTGTTTGTTAACACGATTTCGGCGATTTTCGATTTAAAAAAACATTTCTTTGACTTATAACACCTATATGCTTTATCCGATTGTTATGATTTTTTTCACAGAACCTTTGATTTATATATTCATGTGAAATTTGAACGCAATCGAAAAATTATTTCTCATAAAAATTGCAATTTCACGATTTTTTCGATTTAAAAAAAAATCTTCGACTTATAACACCTACATGCATTATCCGATTGTAATGATTTTTTCACAGAACCTTAATTTTATGAATTAACATATTCTTGTGAAATTTGAGCGCAATCGAAAAAAATAATTACTCATGAACACTTGGCAGCTCAATGCACCAATTACGCTCATCCAACAACGCGCATGAAAAAGCGTTTGCGAAGCTTCCTAGTCTATCACCACTCAACGTCTCAAATAGCCGAAGTGTATTAATTGTGACGTTAAGCAACAAAAATTATCATCATCATCATAATATATTGAAATTAAATAAAAGCTTCATTTGGTGGAGGTGCCGGGTTCAAGATTGTGTTGGAAAGTCGCCGTCGCTTCTGCAGTTTAACCACTGCGCATCATCCATATAAATTATTCGGCAAAGTGCAATTGTTATATCTTGTCTCTTGACAAATTTATAAGCTCATTCCTTCATACGCCCTTTATTAATCCTGGTTGAAGAGCAATTGCAAAAAAAAAAACCCCATCTCATAGGACTTTGGGATTCCTTTTTATCGTGAGCCCGTGACACACCCCACAGACAGACAGCCCGGAAACGGAAAACGGGAGGGGACGACAACAAAGTGATGCTATATGGGGCTCTTATACCTAAAAAAAGGTGTGTCTTTGGTATTTCAGTCTAATTTATTTTATGAAATTAACCCCTTTATTTGGGTTTAAATAGAATATGTGTGCAATTTAAAATCGCTCAAGGAAAAACAAATTTCAAAGTATCATTGCAAGAGTATTTTGTATTAGACTGGAGAAATTTTGTAATGACTTTTGCTAAGAACTGCCAGTGGAGCCCACGTCATTTGTAATTAGATTTTACATGCCAGTACAAAAGGGAAAATTTTCAATCGATTTTTTTTTCTTTTGGCTCTGGGGCATTAACTTGGGAAAATAAATAGCTGCCTTTTTTTCTTTTTAAAGGGTGCAAAAAAATAACGAATTGTGGCGTGGAGAGTCTCGAGTTAGAGCAATTTATGTTTATTAATTTTCACAAAAATTATCGCCTTTAGCTTTATCATTTGTCAGTAATTTGGTTAAATTTATGCAGATTTTGTTCCGCGCTTTTAGGATTGTTCGATTTACATAACCAAGAAAACTCCAGCACGTCTAGCAAACATTTCAAGCGAATATTTTGCATTTTGCATCTATAATCGCTTGAGAAAAAATAAGCAATAACATCCCAAAAGTTGTTCGTGTCTCTCAGCAGTTTTACATTTCCAAATTATTCTGATAGCATTAGCAATTATTAATTGAACCATTACATATCAATCAAGACCGTATGTTATATAGCATTTGAATAATTTCCACTATAGCAGTTGGATAATTTGTCAAATTCATCTTTAAGATCAAGGATTGATTGATATGTTGTATAAAATTGCAAAATAGTATTGGTGTAATATTTGTACGAGTGGATGAAAAATTGTCATCATAAATCCAACAGTGTGCCTTTAAACATTTACACGTATCTTTGTAATACAATAAAATAATATAAATAATATAATAATATAAATAATAATAAAAATAAAATAATACAAAAATAAATAATAATATAAAAAAAATAATAATAAAAATAAAAAAGCTTATTTTTTAATTCCCCGCTTTAGAGTTTTAACCCATTCAGTTCCCAAAACTGATTTTCAGAGGGGATTTTTTAATTTTAAAATAAAAAAGACACCATGTCGGTGCCTACGCCATCAACGCTTGAACATTGACCAATCAGACCAGTATTTTTAATAGTTTATTAAACGCTCGGTTAAAACATTGTCTACGCCCATTTGTCATTCTAGAATCCTCCATGACTTTCAAAAACCCGTTTGACCCGGTCCGTGTTTGGGTGGGAAATCTCGGACGTGCCCCTCGTGACGTCACCACGTACTTTCGGGCCGGGAAACCCAGATAGAAAGGAGGTCTGGGCCCTGAGTTAGGGGGGTAAACAGGGTAATCTATCTGTTTTTCCCCCTGACGAGCAGTCCCCAAACCCCACCTACTGTTGTACCAAATCATGATGAAAAAGGGACTTTCCCGGGGCAAATTACAAATTTAAAATTTAGGAAACCCATTTCGGGGAAATTATTACTAAATGAATTTACATCCCCTTCGTGGTTGATTGCAAATTGCTGCGTAGATTGAATAGGCTTTCACAACAGCATTAACAAGGGATTTAAACGTTTTTTTGGGGGAAAATTTACATAAGAAAACTGGCGCACTTTTACCCTTGAACAAAAACTGGTTTGCCTCAACGCAGCCCCCCTAAAACACTGTTGGTTTAAATCATTTACATCTGTTATCTGAAGAACATTCTCAACCAACCTATGCTGAATTCTTAATGGCTCTGTGCGCTCTGACGTCCATGTCGGGAATTCTAACTTAAACTCAAACTTTAGAACATAAAGTATGACGTATGGAAAGTTGTGATTGGTTTCACAACAACCTGCCTGTAACTTAGCTAATTTAACTTCACGTATCTTAGTAGCTAAGTATGCAAACTTCATTACGACAGAGTTACAAATCAATTTGGGAAGTGACCAACCACTCTTGACTGTTTTGAGTATTGATCAGGTCTAGGAGCAAGGTACATTTCTGAAGTTTTTAAAATAATGGAAAATACAAATTTATGCTTTATACTAGTCAGTATTATTAGCCTAGTCATTTAGTAAATTATAGGATTGTTTAAGAACAAAGCCAAAAATCTGTATAATGACTGTACGTCATGTTTTTTTTTTAAGATGAACACCGATTTACAAGGGAGGACAGTAAATAAAAGTCAGCGCTTCATAGTTGTGATCACTATTTTTAAAACAAAATAAAATAAAATTATTTTAATTTATTATTAGTTGTTTCTGATTTGGGCCCTTTTTAAACTACTCCTTTACGTACAAAATAAATTTTTTTCATCTCCCCAAAGGGCCTTAATTTCCCCTTTAGTAAGTTTTCCTTTAAAATTTAAATTTAATTAAATTTTTAACGTTTCTCCAATTTAAAAACTCCTATATTTCCCCCACAACAGTTTTGATTCGGAAAAGGGAAACCCTTGTTGTATGCGTCAGTATCTGTCAGTGCGTTTAGTCAAGCCCTACAGAGGAAGCTAATGCGTAACCATTCAACACCCGCCACTGTCTATCCTGACTGAAAGTTTGTTCCAAGCTTTTCTTCGGTCGTCAATACGATTGGTACTACCGTAAAAGCTCTTTGGTTAGTCATTCTATGAGGGACATGGCAGGTTTATGTTCGTATATTCATGGCAGATCTGTCCACTACAGGTTTCCAGCTTTCAAATAATTAAAAGTATATGGATAATTTTTTTGATGAAATCGCAGCTTTAAAGTTTGATAATAAAGTTGAGTAAATCCTTTTAAAATATGTTTTAAATGGGGCGCTGATTTCTATAATAATCGGCTTAGCATTTTAAATAATGAAGACTATTTAAAAACTCTATTGATAAACCAACTGAAAAGTAAAACATCCTTTTTAAGCTACTAAAGCGCTTAACGGATTTTAAACCATATCGTTCTCTATTGAATAACGAAACTTTTTACATTCGAAATTTTGGTTTTCAAAATTTCTAATATTGTATTTAGGACAAGTTGATCCAAATTATAAACACCAGTGTTGTATGAACTACCAGGTACCTAGACGAGGTGACCCATCAACTTTAATCTGGATTTAAAATTTGTTTTTGCCTGGATTTTTTCTTTTTTAATGTTTCCCGTTTAAAAAAAATTTAAGTTTGCAATCTTCATTTAAATTCATCTAGTGGAACCGTAGAATATTCTGGAAAACACTCTACTCATGCGTAGCATAAAAGCCACTTAAAACTGGGTTGGTTGAAAACTGCTTTCAAAATTTTGAACGAATAATAAAACATAACGCGAAAATTTAGGAGTTATCATGCTCGAGTTGACTTAAGGTTCGCAATCAACCCCTTCTAAACTCACTCTCCAGAAAATAAAATTTAAATTTAAAGGATAAAAAATTTTTCTGAAAAAAAACCCGGGGGTATTAAAAAAAGGAAATTTTTTTTTGTTGTTTGGGGTAATAAAACTTCCTAAATATGGGGTATTTAAACTTACTTATAGTTAAGGGTGTGCTAGTACTCGAAATCTCGAGTATTGATACTAGAAATCGAGAATTACAAATAATGATTTTGGTGGAGGTGCCGGGTCGCCTATAGCAATTTCGTTCCGATTCCTACAAATGTTGACGGTGCCTTTGGGTGGGCGCGCGAGTGGTGAAATACCAAACATCGTTATGCATTTTTGGCGTTACTTTACCAACCCTCGTAAATAGTAAACCCGCGGTCTTGAGACACCAATTTTATATTTTTGACGTTTTGAACTTTTTTGCTACAAATAATAAAATTGCACTAGTTTTATATCAACATTTTCATGTTATATCAAAAATTTTTTATTGAATATCAAGCCCAGCTCTTCTTTAAAATTTTTATTTTATCAAATTTAAAATTTTTCTAGAGAGAGTTAATTTTAAAAACAATTTGATGTTACTCTGGTTTTCTTGTAATGTCAATATAACAAGCAATTAAAATAGTGAACTGAAGTGAAAGGATAATTTTCAAAACGAATACTGCGAAGTTATTTTAAGGGTCTACAACCTACTTCCCACGGGAATCCTGCGCAAGAACCACTTCGTGCCCCTCATCAGGTTATTAGGTAATTAGGTTCTTGTGAAAATAATGGCCATGGGCTGTATAAGAGGACTCAATACTTATAAAAAAATACTCATTCAGGATTACTGGTGATACGAATCGAGTTCAGGACCTCACGAATCAGAGTCTCGCGTTACGCTAGAGCTCCTATATGTCGGTAAAAGTCTGCACAACCAATTCAATCCATTCGAACTGTTTAATTCCTTTCTAATAACTGACAACACACATTTCCGAAACAAATTAAAGATGTCAATTATTTAAAAAGAATCTTTTTATAGGACAGGTATAAATATGATTTCAAAGTTAATTGGACTTAAACACTGCTCTTAGGTAGTCATCCAGTCAAAGGAAAGTGAAACTTTTCGAAATATTGCTATAAATAAGATAACAGTGTTGAAGTTCTATTAACTTTTAAATAAAGAATGTCAGTGTTACGTAAATGAAGTCTTCAATTTTAAAACAATAGTATATGTTTATATTTTTCTGGCAAACGAACAAAAACTTTTGTTAATAGATTACTATTAAAGAATGTATGAATGCTCACCATAATTAAGAACTATAAACAATTAAATGTATAATCAAATCGATCAAATGCTTACTGGCTTATCAAAGTTAATGCACCCAATAAAAGCCAAATGGCTAGTGCTAGTACGTTTCTTAACATTACGTATAAGCACAATGTATATTATGTAAAAAGTTTTAATAGTGCGTAACGTTGGAATTTCATGTTGCTTGATCTGATGTGTGCTGTTGAAATAGGATTATACAATTCAATGCAATTGGCTGTAACATATGTTTGCAATCGTAAAAAAGTACATAAAAAAGTTTCAATAATTTGGAACTCATCAAACATGAGTATCCACTGTTATAGGCTTAAAGCTGTGTAAAGAAAAAATTTTGTGTACAAAATCAAGCTTGATTTTTAAACACGAAAACAACATTAATTTGTTTCCCAAACATAATAGCTACTTCCGTAGTTCATTTTTGTTTGTTCAACACCTACGTCCTGTGTATAACGTGGTAACAAAATGTCCACATCAGGCGTCAAAAAGTGATGAAAGTAATTACAATATTCTGTTTGACAGCGATTGTGCTACAAGCCTGGTATAACAACAGTCGCTCGCTGTACAGTTTGCGCCGCTGACTTTACAAACAATTGATTTGTTCGGTGACTGCGTGCGAGTGAGTGATGTGTGGTGAGGTGTAGCGAAGCGGTATTCAGGATAATTAGCACAAATTACAGTACGTACACGACGGAATAATGTCGTATCACACAAACAATCATTTCCTCTCTGATTTTAGATGGAATTCAAATTAGCGTTTTGCGTCATTTATGCTTAATATCAAGTATGCAATTTTTGAAAACTTACATAATAAGATTTTAAAAATAAAACTAGGGTTTGCCCATCTTTTTGTAAATAATAATAAATTCAATTTTATTTCACAGCTGACCACAAGTGTCAAACGTATACTAATTAGTACAAAATTACAAATTCAACAGCTAATTGCGTATGTATTTGAAATTGTATTGGTTGCTTTCATTCATTTTATTTTTAAGTGCAAGTAACCCCATCATAGTTCAAGTACGAACTTTGAAATATCAAAACGGCCTTAAATGCAAAATTCAAAATTTAAAAGTTCTAAAGAGTGTATGTTAATATTGATTCTTACACCAATCTCTAGCTATGATTTGCCATTTTTACTTTCCTCTACGAGCTGCATGTCAGCAACCATTATTAAAGTTTACTTTACCAATTGTGGAGTTTACTTTGAATATAATATTATAACATTAAATCTAATGTTCAACTTTGTTGCTCCTTGAATCGAGATAAAACTACTTTTCGCCTGAGTTGTTCCTGTATTCTCGTTTATTTCTGTTGAAATGTTATCAAGTTAACGAGTCTTTCTAAGAAGAAATTGAATTTCAACTTTGCAATGTTATTTCGATTTCATTTTGTGCTTTTCGCTCCTTTTACGAACTACCTTTGTGCTTCCATTATTTCCTTGTATTTATCTTATCTGAATCTGGAACTCGCGAAAGACAAAATGTGAAGCAAACACAAAATACACTATATACTTCATATAAACGAATGTTGTTTTCTCTTAGCAGTTTACTAGTAGTGTGAAACGGTGTTTATAGAGTTTGCAATTTATCCAGAATCCTTATTTAATAAAGTTGCAATATTTTGAAGAGTCTATAGAAGCACTTTAATATTCAATTATGGATTTCATCTTTTTTATAATCAGTTTAAACCTTGAAATTGATTTATTCTAGAGATTTACACAAATTGTCGATTTATTCATATAACTGGTAAATGTTGTTTTTCTTTCTTCAGTTTTAGTGATCTGTATCTTTTTATTGCTTCAGATTATTTAGTTCAACCAAAGTGTGAACTTTTCTACGCGAATAATTGTGAAAAATAATTTATAACCCAAATTTTTCGTACAGCCAAAAATTTTGTTTTAAATTTACATTCGGTTTTCCACGAACCATTTAGCTCTATACAATACGTAACGTCGTTTTTATGTCGTGGCACACAACAAACACGGTAATAGCAATGCTCACAACGGCATCACTAGCTCGTCGAGCCACAACTCACTCCCTAATTGAAGGAGATTTAACTTAATTAATTAATTAATTAATAATTTGATTATATCCAAAGCAAGCCCGTGTAAAAGCTGAGGAAATTCTCATTTATGTCAAAGCTTACAATTGAATATAATTGACTTTGTGAATTGTTATGATTGTGGGTAGAGTACATATGTTGTGTGACTTGATGCGCCTATGGCAAGGTTTGCCTCTAAGGCTGTTCACTACAGTTCTAATGCAGACCAGAGGGTCTTGGGTTGAATTTCTGGTTCTAAATGTGTACTTAAATCTATCAATTCTACTAAACTAGGGTTTCAACAACGTAACCGTTCAGCTTCTGCCATCAGAAACCTGAGCACGTGTTCTTTTCCCGCGCTAGCATTAGCGAGTCCTCTTAACTCGACGAATTACAAGTAGCGATCTAGATTGGCTGCCACTTGAACGCTATTAGTCCTTGAATGATGCGATAGAAAACGATTAGACGTAATGTTATGGTTAACAAAATGTGAGAGTTTTAGTTCAGGGTTATAAAATATGTGATAGACATCATTTTATGAAGAAACCTGCCCAGGGCGTAAAGCCTATATCCAGATGAAGATTAAATGTGTATGAGAGTTGAAAAGAAACTAAGTGTTTTGTTAGGCTTCAGATACAGTTACAGTTACAGATACAGGCGGTTGAGTTGAGACTCTTGAGGAACACAGTAGCCAAGACAATAGGTGACAGAATAAAAAATACTGACATTGGAGAAATGCTAGGTGTAGAGGATTTATATGAAAGAGGGAAGGACGCGGTTTGGTCATATGAAACAAATGGTGGAAGAGAGGATGTCCAAAAGAATGTGTTAAAGAAGGATTGACGAAGTAAGAGTGGAAGGAGATCATACAGCAGGAGACTTAGAGGCAAGGCAAGAACAGGAGCTGGGAGGATGTGGAGGAGAGAGAATTGTGGGAGGGTGGAGGGAGGTGGAGGGATTTGGTTGCGAACCCAAGCTGACCCTGCCAGAAGCGAGAAAGAACGATGGATGATGATGATAATGATGATTGACTTTAGATTTTCAGATGACAATCCCAGAAAACCTCTAGCTCTGGGATTGACTGTCGGTTTACGTCATCCATAACAATAACTGCATTAATCAAAAATATTTTTATCCACTCCATTATTACGTGTTTTATTTTTTAAATCACGATCGAGGTAGTATAATGGTCGATCTACTGGTTTACATAGGTTTTGTTCTTTTGTACTGTTATTTTTTCATGTCTTAGTAGTTTTGCTAATGTGTGCTGTTAGATATTTATTGTTTGTTTATCATCAGGTTGGTAGCTCCCATTGTGTGAGCTGAACTTTATTTTGCCAACCTCATACCATTTTGTGTTGGGAAACAAACAATTAATAAATAAGTAATCAGAGGCTCGTGTGCAAATACTGGTCTATTTCAATTCCGTTGTCGCCGTTCATATCAACTAACCTCGAGCCACAGTTACAAACTCCCTAGCATAGCTCCCTAGCTAAGTCAAATAATGAACGGAACAGGTTCATGTTTGAATAAGACATGAGAACAGAGCTGGACGCAAGTGAACTATAGCAGAGGTAGAAATTAATTCATAATTTAATTAGTACTGGGATTGTAGAGGGTTTCAACTGAATAATAGTCGCTCTTTGAAGTAGGGTATTATAATTTTCCGTTTAATTCTGGCTTAGACGTATTAACGGCAGTCATTACATTATTAGAGAGGATTTTCTACAAGTATTAATATTAAGTCATAAGTATGTAAGCCTATACGCATTTATGTGCCTACTCAGCTACAAAATCAGAATTTCAGTGGACGATATTATTATAATAGCATTACATTGTATTATGTACTAAGGTTATAATTGAACATAAATAAATGTGGGGATTGTCTTATAAGAGATTTGAGTTTCATTGAAGTACGGTATTATTACAAATTAAAAATAATCTCGTTGTAGAACGAGTAACATATAATAACGAATTAAAGTCAATTTCAGAAGCTAACGATCCCAACCCAGAACTAAAGGACTTCTACATTGGAAGTAGAAATAAACCACCAGGACTACGACCAACACAAACACCAAGAAGAAAATAAGAGATCACGAAGGGATAGTATAATGTTACGATGATGACGCTGGAAATGCAAACTATACAGACATTTCTCTGTATTATATAGTCGACTGGCGAGACGCTGGGGCGTGTCATATCACCGAGTCAAGCACTTGCCAAGTGGGGTCCCGGGCAGTTTGAATATATAGAAAGGAAAATAAAATAAAATGATATTATATGCGTCGTATTCAAAAAGTAAAATAATAAGTAGGATGGAGAGGAGAGCGTGTTTTCTGGATAGTCGCGTCGAGGAAAGAGCGTCGCCGATTGTACTACCTCTATCCTCCGCTCGATCTTTTCCCAGGGCCCGGACGAGTAACCAGAGCAGGGCGATTCTCTAAGAACTGCGTTACATTTCAGTTTAACACCGCCGTATGTTTGTATGTTGTGACGTCATTGTCACAATTAACGCGGGCCTTAGACTTCGAGAATCACCTTGCAGATACCGTCAGCTGTAGGGAGCACGTTTATCGCGATATGTGAGAGCGAATCGAGAAACAATTTTTAAAAATTTAGAGCCTTTTCTGGTCTAATTGTGAAATTTTGAATGAAAAGTATATTCAAATATTGTTTTTGAAGTAGTAGTCAAGTTTTTGTGGTCCTTATCTTAAACCCGAAAAATATTAAGGGGTATTACAAGAAGACTGTAGTCAGCTGGCTACAGTTTTTGATTACAATAAGAACGAATGTACTCATTTTTAGTACCATAAAAGCAGTTTGGAAAATACTTTAAATCAGGCAATTATTGTAGTCTACTGCGAGTCGTTGCAATTTGAAATAATTGCAGTCCCCTTGTATTACAACTTGTCAACTTCTAAGGGGTTTAATTTTTGAGAAAATGTAACCTTTATAATTTTATGGAAGGAATTATATTTTATCAACTTAAATAAGACATAAATTTATATGGCCCTCTTATTTTCATTACTGTTAGACCGTAATCTCACAATTGATCCACAAAATATTTTATTATGACACGATTTTGTATTTCGGTGATAACATTAGACCCTTCTTGCAACGTTAAAAAAGAAATGTAGGTACTTATTTGGGCTATCTTAACTCATTAGTTTCGTGACAATGAGAGTAATGTATAGGGCTCACCAAACAATAAAATGCTTGAATCTTAACACAGTATTCGATTCCAAAACTCACGACTGTACTTTCTCGTACTATTAATACTTTGACGAGTTTTATTCCTTCGAATCAATCCTAAAATATCTTCGAACTTTTCTTGTTATTGGATGTCTGGTCAGAAGTCACGATTCCCCAACCTCCTGTCCAGGCTCGCTATATCAGTTTCTAAGACGCATCCCGCATTCGTCAGCGACGGCATTCAAGTTCACACAGAAAACCCCTCATGTAAGAAATAGAAAGTTTGTCCTTTTTTTCTTCCTCTGTTTTGTTAATTTATTTTTCAATTTGCTTTTTAATGGAAAATTACTTTTGTGTATTTTTTACGGTTACAATGCTCTTTACATACACATACGTATATTATTTGTCTCGTTTTCATTTTCTGTTTTAATCTAAAGTAAATTTAATTAAATTTTTTCTTACTTCTATGAGACATTTTAATTCAATATTGAATATATGAAATGTGAATTATGTTCAAGTTTGATATGGTATTAAAACCGTTTTTTATATCATTCTTTAAAAGCAATGACGCTTTAATAAGCTTTTTTATCTTTTAAACCATTTCTTTACATCGTATACTTTTAAAGGTAATGACGCTTTCATAAGCTTTTTAAGCTTTTATGTGTGTTTGTTACTAAATGTAATCAACAGAATGTCGAAGAAGGATACACAACCTCATCGAACCCTGACCCCCAGGGTCTCGAAAAACATTCTGAATTATCCTTGTTGAGGGGCAATGTCAACCAAAACCCCCATGTCAATCGGAGATAATGTTCGGCTTTAAAAGGGAATAGGACACATTTGGCAGTTGACACATAGCTATTCGCTCGGCCAAGAAGCATCCGACGTATATGAAACTTTGCAAAGCTGTCAATAAAGAATACATAGACAACCCTACAGTCATATATTTTACAAATTTTGTCTTAATCAGCCAGAAACAAAAATCACGAATAACAAAATAACAAAATCAAAATTCTTGAAGCACTTTGTGATTTTTTATTTAATAAAATAATTATATAATATATACTATATATAATTATCATAATAAATTATTTTAAAAAATTTTAAAATGTGTTACTTTAGAGCCCTATATTTCCAATTTCGTGATATGTTCAAAATGTTATGCAGGCACCTGTTTTTTATATAAGGAACTTTGCTTCCTGCTTTTCTTTAAGAAGTAGTGTGCTAGCTTCCTCCTTTGTAAATACGTTTTTATAACTGATTATGTTACAAGTTAATTTCAAAAAATCTGCTTAAAATGGCCTTGAGCACGTGGCAACAACACAATGGCCAATTCGTCTGGTGTGCCCGCTCAGATGCATACTGAATTCACTTCTAAATAAACCATCAATATGTGTTGGGAACGCGCAGAAGTTTTCGTCGTCATACTAAGCAGACTCATTATGAGAGAACCGTAACACTTTAACTACTCTGAAACTTCATTAACGTATCCGCCATCACGGTGGGCGGAGTGGGCGGGCATGCCGAGACATACGAAATACTAACTACTTACATCTAAGGACACCTAAGAAACTTAGATGCAAACCATGGTCTAGGGGCCGTTTTAAGTTATTACACTTCGTAGGTGTAATAAGTAATTTGGATTTACATTTCAAGTATTAAAAGCATCTTAAAATTATTGCAAAGTTGGATTTATTAAACATTAAACTATGCCAACAACTTTATATATTTATAAGAAAATTGCTGGGGTAATGTTTAATTTTAATGCGTCAACGTTTCAAATTTTTTTCAATTACAATAACATGAATTGATCGGGATATTTCGCCGCGTTCCGGACCGCGAAAATTTTGAAATTATTTCGAAGTCAATAAGTATTACTCGCCATCTAATAAACGACACATAAAGTGATACTTATTTCACCGTTGTGATCCATGGATGTGCATAATATTTCACTTCAATTTTGTTAAAAGATAAATTAATAATTGATAAGTTGCATAATTTCAAATACAAATTTTAAAGTATGGCCTCCCGGAAAACATACACAAAATATGTATCATAATAAGTGCATTCCAAATATTGACACACCGTAACGGTGTGTGCGGTTTTGTTTTAACAAAATTAATATATAAAAGAGGCTTTCTTCATCAGCCAATACACGCAAATAAAAAATGTGACAAAATAATAAAAACGAAAAAAACAGTAAATTTCAATTTAAACTTTTAAAAAACGTTAATAGTAACTTTATTATTGTTTTATGACATACAACATACATACAACATACATACATACATACATACATACATACATACATACATACAACATACATACATTAAAAACGTTCATACATAATTCATACATACATTTAGATTTACATACATACTAATAATACATACATAATACGTGATTTACGAGCATGAAGGTACAGACGATAAACAAATTTCATATTTGTAAGATTCCTAACCAAATTGACCTAAAATGTACATTTCCAATCTTCATATCACCAAACTTTCCCCAATCAAATCACACAAACTTGTGCACAATGTTATTATATTTTCTTACAACTACATCAAATTTCAAATTCAAATATTTGCTACAACCCAATCAATGTTAACTAGGCCACCACAACTTATACCTTTCTTGCTTTATTACACGCTCAAGTTATAATTTAATACAACTAAAATCAAGTATTTGTTCGTTTGAGAATAGTTAATTCCACGTTTACTTTCCATCGTTTCTATATTTGCGCGGTGGCTCAAAACTCAACCCACACGTAGAAGGCATTGCGATGATGCTCAAGCACAGAAGAGATGATTAAACCATTAACTACGCAATTTGCTCTTCAGGTTGCATCGAAATAAGTGTAATCAAACAGCTAAATCAAAGGGTTCTGAGAGATTTGTTATATCTCATTTTAGAAGTCAGCCTCTCGTGGCTGGAGTTGCGCGCCAGGTCGCCCATTAACTGACCTTGAGGCCATTATGTTGTACAGCACGTGTTAACTAACCTGCAGTGTTAATCTAGCATAACGTGTGAGACTCTGAGTCGGGAGGTCACGGGTTCGAATACCGCCACCGACAATTCTGATTCAAAGTTGTGTTAGGAGTTTTCTACAGTCGTTAAGGCAAATAAATAAAATTAATTCGTAATTTGGAGTCTACCCACTCAGTCATATAACTGTGGGGGGCATTAAACCAAAACGACCAAGCCAACCCTGTAGGCCCTGACACAATCGACGAGTGAGCGATAACCAACCAAAGATCGATATTTATAATGGAAAATATTGTAATCCGTGGTATGGACAGTGCGAACACCCGTGGATCAACGCCCGAATCAACAAGGCCGATTCAGAACAACTTTGAATTTATTATGTGCCTTTGCTAGGACGGCTCTAAAGTCACCGTTTACAAAATTCCTAACCTAAGAACTGATGCTGGGATTGATACTCTTGCAACAGCGCTCATACATTCCTTTCACAATTACTCTACATGATATTAATCTAGCTTTTTTCTTGGAGAGGGTCACACAGGAAAAACAATTACGTGTACCCTACAACGAAAAATGTTTTTGTCAGAGGAAACTAGGATGGAATAGAAAAATCGTTACAATGCAGGAGCTCCCCCTCTTCTATCTCTATTTGTATACCTTACTGGTATTAACCTCGCTCATAATAAAGTCTAATCAATCAGTCAATCAATCAATCAATCAATCAATCATTCAATCTCCCGGCAAATGCTGTTGGAGAGCCCATGTTAAATCCCCAATCGATGTTCGATTGTGTAATTTCTGAATTTAAACCAAACAATTAATTTCTAGATATTTGCACAAATATGAATATAATTCACTTTGCGGTATTATGGGGAGAATATAAAAATGGTGTCACACGAGTCTGCAGCTGACGTACAGGTTCAAGAGGTTATTGACCCGAGCCAACACTGGAGCCGATAACATGATTAATTTGATGGATATTACGCTGTGCACTGACCTATAATTCCCCGTCAAATTTACGCAGAGACAATGACGATCGAAGTTGAATGCTGGGTTATACTAGTATCTATGGCTGGTACGTACAACTTGTTCGAGGATTATGTTCCTAGACATTGTACTTCAACTTTTACCGCTTCAGTTTTCAGAACTATGAATTAATTATTATATAAAAGACTCCAAAATGGAATTAACTGTCGTGAAACTAGTAAAATGTAAGGCTATTGCTTTGGAATAAAGTATCAAAAGTATAGTAAATTGACAGCAATTTTCCCAACTCACTGAGTCGATTTGTTTCATAAATAAACATACACATAAATAAAGAATAGAATCGCTACAATGTCAACAACAGCTGCTAGCAGTATACGGTTGGAAAAATGAAATACTTCGTTTTCACCGTCTCGTTAGCACTGAACAACTTATTACGCCCTGCCGACTTTAGATAAGGCTGATAACACTCTTGACTTTACCCGGCGCCTCCACCAATTGTAACTTTCCCAACATTTGCGTTAATATTTTTGTTTTTTAAATGTTCACTTCTGTCTAATTAGCAATCACTTGTTGAAAGACATAAAAGAGTTTTGATTGGAAGCCCTCTCTTAAAAACGATTTTGATAAAACCTTTTAAGCATATTTTTCTGCTCAGGAAAAAATAATGTAATTTGAACGACAAACAAGTTATTAGCAGCCACGAATCTACATTTACATTAAACAATAAAAGAAATATATTTCGAAAATAGAATTTGACTTTTGAATAGAAAATTAAAAAGAAAAATATTTAAAATATGTATGCAAGTGTTTATTCAAAATATTTTCCTTTCTATGATCAATTACCTGTTCTACTACTTTCTTGTTTATAATAGAAAATATATGTTTTACAAACACGGCATAATTGTCGAAATACATTTTCCTATTCGCAGAATGACTTTCTCACTTTCCATTAAAGCAGATGTATCACAATGGTTCGGTTGAAAACATGGTGTGAGATACTGGTAACTACATAATTAAAGGACTACGGTCGCGTAGAGTACTCTACCTTGTAGATAGTGTTACAAACGGCGTCCTTTTCTATTAGAACGCCATTAGTGCTCGTAAGGATATTAGCTTGGGTAATGCAGAGGCTGAATGTGGTAACGAGAGAGGGGGGAGAATGTTCGTGGGTGATATAGGCTGCCTTAGTTTAGGTTGTAGCTATTGACGTCATAGCATAGTTAGTAGGGTCGCCTACACCGGTTTTGACAATTTACACAAAGCGATTAAAAAACAATTTCATAGAGTTATATCTCATGATAACTATTATTATTGGAAACAACAAAAGGTTTATTGCAACACGATTATCTTAGGAGGCGATTTAGGTTTTTAAATGTCATGTTGGTTGTGATTTTATTTATTGAATCTAACTTCCGGATTTAAGCTAGTAAAATGTTATCACACGCCTCGTAAAATATGCCATTTCCATACAGAAAGTTTGTTACTTTTCTGGTGCAGTTTTAAAAACGTTTCTAAGCGTATTTATTTCAACTGGTGTCCAGAATGCGTTTACAATGGATTGACTACGGGAAGCCATAAAGAGATATGATAATAACCCAAAACTCAAAATAATCAACTCCCAAAATTTGGAAATCCCCCCCCTTTTTCAGAGAAATTTGTAGATAAATAAAACTATGATGAAGTTAGTAGGCCTTTATTAAATTAAATCACTACTGAATTTTATTATTAAAAATAAATCATTAAAACGCTATATTGTGATAATTGTATAGAATTTGCTATGATCACTCTTTTTGGGGGTAATTTTTTGGAAATCTCGCTGGCTCGCGAAAATGTCATCTTGAATACTTAACACCTGGAGCCTCAACTATCTATCTTGGTTTCAGCACGTAACCTACTACGTCGTGAGGAGGGCTATCTTCTGTCTGTGGGCGGCAGTGCTGGTGCTGGTCTGTCTACCCTTCTTCGGGTTCGGCCTCTACTACAAAGCCAGTACCAGCAAGTGTGTTCGCTACCGCATGGCAGAGGAGCCCAAAGACATTGCCTACGCGTATGTCTTCTTGAATACTCCTGGAGCCTCAACTATCTCCCTTGGTTTCAGCACGTAACCTACTACGTCGTGAGGAGGGCTATCTTCTGTCTGTGGGCGGCAGTGCTGGTGCTGGTCTGTCTACCCTTCTTCGGGTTCGGCCTCTACTACAAAGCCAGTACCAGCAAGTGTGTTCGCTACCGCATGGCAGAGGAGCCCAAAGACATTGCCTACGCGTATGTCTTCTTGAATACTTAACACCTGGAGCCTCAACTATCTATCTTGGTTTCAGCACGTAACCTACTACGTCGTGAGGAGGGCTATCTTCTGTCTGTGGGCGGCAGTGCTGGTGCTGGTCTGTCTACCCTTCTTCGGGTTCGGCCTCTACTACAAAGCCAGTACCAGCAAGTGTGTTCGCTACCGCATGGCAGAGGAGCCCAAAGACATTGCCTACGCGTATGTCTTCTTGAATACTTAACACCTGGAGCCTCAACTATCTATCTTGGTTTCAGCACGTAACCTACTACGTCGTGAGGAGGGCTATCTTCTGTCTGTGGGCGGCAGTGCTGGTGCTGGTCTGTCTACCCTTCTTCGGGTTCGGCCTCTACTACAAAGCCAGTACCAGCAAGTGTGTTCGCTACCGCATGGCAGAGGAGCCCAAAGACATTGCCTACGCGTATGTCATCTTGAATACTTAACACCTGGAGCCTCAACCATCTCCCTTGGTTTCAGCACGTAACCTACTACGTCGTGAGGAGGGCTATCTTCTGTCTGTGGGCGGCAGTGCTGGTGCTGGTCTGTCTACCCTTCTTCGGGTTCGGCCTCTACTACAAAGCCAGTACCAGCAAGTGTGTTCGCTACCGCATGGCAGAGGAGCCCAAAGACATTGCCTACGCGTATGTCTTCTTCACCTTTGGTATGTAATCGGCTGATAATATTTTATTTTGATTAAATTTTGTCCGTTAACATGTCATTGTGATGGTATACATAGGACACTTAAACTATATTATTCATAACAATTAGGCTAAAGAGGGAATTGTGTCCTACAATGGCCTTCTCGCCGAGTGGTGAGAAAAATACAATAAAATAAAATAAGTAACAATTCAAATAAAACACAAAATACAAAAAATCTCAGTTCAACCTCGTTAGAAGCCCCTCTAGGTGTTTTGGAATTTGGACAATTGTGAAGGGAATACCCAAAGGTTGTTTAAGAGAGCACAGCCCCTTGCATTCGTATTAAAGAATGTACAAAACACAAAATATGAATTACAATTTACAAATGCATACAAATAACTACTAAGGATTCACAAATAAACAAAGTCTTATTAGAAGAGCTTTGGAATTTATTAAGACTAAGGGAATAAAAGGATTTTACAGCATGTACTTTTGACTTTTAATTTCGTGAGGTTATTGTATAGAGTAAGGTTGTCTAAATCGATAAATCATACCTATAATTGCATATTGCTTTTATTTTTTGGATACACTGGTTTAATGGCAGTTTAGATATCCGTAGGCAGTCCACCCTCCCCCCCCCGTATTACGACTACGAAAATGTGTACGTAACCAATACGTTGGACTATTTTAAAATGTCTTACTTTTAAATATGAGATAAGAATTATAAAATATATGTGAATGTGCGAGTGGTTTCCGTTTAGGAAACACATTTTCGTTAAGTACTGCAATCAATTCCGTTCAGCGTGGCTCATAGGTTGCGATGATGGTAGGTGGAGCTTTAAGGATTACAGCCTATCAATCGTCCAAAATAAAAATAACTTCATCCAAAACACTCAATCAAATCTGTACAAAACATGGGAGGAAATTGTGACGTGAATACAAAGGAAATATTTGAGTTGAGGGTTCTAGAGAACTGGGCGTCCTTCACATAACATAGATTATACTGAACTATATTCTGATTTTTAACCGATCAACCGTTTTATTGGAGAGGACTCAAGTTTTACTGTTCTTTAAAATACTCAATACCTATAAATTACCAATATTATTCAATTTTAGTACACCACGGCAATAGTCATTACACACCCAATTATTTCGCACATTGAAAATAATAGATGTTAATGTCATGTAAATCAACGTTTAAAACTAATCTTACATAAAATCATTATGATTTGTTTTCGTTGTTGATTTTATGATCTCATGACTGTCATGTTTCCTCATACATTTATTTGGATGGGTTGATTATATTTGCTATTGTGTGCTATTTTATAACACTGCAATTTCTTAATGATTGTAACTTGTGTAATGTATATTTTGTACTCTTTGCTCAGCATTCATTCGTTTGATTGGATATTGCTTAACGTCTCATATTTATGCAACTTGGCTAATCGAGACGAAGGGAGGGACGTAAAGGATGACGCGGGGGACAAGGTGTGGACAGGCCTGTGCTGGTCAGAACCAGCCACAAGCGTATGAGGAGGGCAGGGGTTCCCCCACGTCGTGGTCGTCTCCGTCTGTGTCATCATCCGTCCGTGTTTTCATTGTCGTCGCCGTCGGGGAGGTAGTCAAAGGGAAAAGGAAAGTTTCACGACGACGACCCAGAGCTCGCCATTAGTTTCAGGGAGAAAAACTCCCCTAATCACGGGCCAAACCGCGAGAAGGTTGCGAGTTGGCATTCATTCGTCTTCTTCCCTTGAGACGAATCTGTATACCACATATTCTATAATCTGGTTGTTCTTGTCATGGGTGCCTCAACAAACTCTACATTCCGCGTAAAATTAAAACGACGTGGTTTTTATTGCGCATCTTACAGTTTCCGTCGAGTAATCTTCCTAATGGATTCTGTCTTTACATCATATCGTCTTCCTTATTCGTCTGAAGATCATGGCGTACAATCTAAATTTAGCGTTATATAATCAATCATCTTCGAGGTATGTGACGTAATTCGAAAAGCTCGGAAAAAATTGTTTGAATTAACTTGTATTTTGCCTAGGTGTAGTAAAGTTAGCAAATATTGTATTGTTGGTATCTTTTATAAGATAAAATTGATATATTTTTTCGTTTTAGGCATCTCCAAATTTATTTTCTACGTAAATCTTGTCATGTAGCCACCACCCCCACCCCTACCCCCATCCCCCACCTTCCGCTCTCCCGGGAATTTAAATTATAAGATCGTGCTTGTCTTATGATGTTCTGGCAAATGAGCAAACTTTTTCCTAAATATTGTCCATGTTATTACTTATATTGTGTCATACAAATAATAGCTGGCTATGTTTTCTTAATATTAAATCCAAGTTTATTGTGCAATACGAATACGAAATGCTTACCAATTAATCTAATATTGAAACACGATATCTTTTACAGCGGTACGCCCAATTATTATTAGTGACTAATGTATGTATATTTAAAATAGCAATATATTTTTGTTTATTTACCTAATCAGAACTCAAAATCAACAGCAGATATGCAGACATGCAGGTGATATGTCTCAAGATGCTAGCATCTGCGGCTACCAGTATCTTGTTCTAGTAAATATTCTGTCCATAAATGCTCTACAATAAAGATAACCTATTAAAAAATCGAATACCGTTTTGTTGGAGCTAAATACGGTCAACTTATCAATTACCTATATCCCATCAGAGGGAGACAATTCAAATCGAATTAGTGTTTTTTGTCACGAATTTAATTGGCTGGTGTAATATTGATATAGCATAGAAACCCAGTAGAAGATTTGGAAAGGGGGATTACAATTATTTTTGGCTTTGGTACGATAAATTTTAGTGATAATGTTTTTTTGTTTTTTTCGACAAGATTTATCTACAAATCAGGGCTATTGATGGTGGTGCGGTTTAGTATATCAATTATTCATTGTGGAGGTCAAAGACTTCCCAAAAACCTACCTTATGTTGGAAGGATTTTGATTTGAGCCCTTGGATGTGATAGAGGTAAAAGTTTCCAGTGACAAAAACGTGGCTAATGAAATTACTAGGAAAACGCCAAAGTCGTTGTTAAACGAGTGAGTGAGCCAAGTGTTGAGTTCCCGGGAACATCCCCTTTTCTCCCATATACCTAAGGCTGGATCTAGCCCAATATGAGGAATGATACCGGGTACTATACACATGGCTCACTCACTCGCTTAACAACGACGTTGGCGTTTCCCTACTTATATCGTGGGCTGTGGCCTTTTTTACATATGAAAAATCTAAACAAATGCTATCGATTTTAAAAAATCACATTTTTATTTATTGTAGGTTTAAATCTCAACGAATCTTTCTGATTTTGTTAGCAGTTCTCAGTAAACTCGTACCGGATGTCTGTTTAAAATTTCAGCGCAATCTGTTCAGCGATTCGGCTGATTTTCGACGTACAGATAGACAGACACACAGAATCACAGAATAAGCGCCGTTTGAGTTGAATGGAGACATTTAGTTCTCTCCGCTCCTTCGTTTAATCAAGTATAGCGATCATCATAACATGTGCACCGAGGATTGACCCTTGTCACTCTGCGATGTCGGTGAAAGAGGTATCTGCAATATCCATGTTCTGCAGGCACTCTCCTCTCCGTGTGCATCGTGTGGTGCAACCTGGCCGTGATCCGAGTCCTCTGCCACATGGGTTGTCACGGCGACACCAAGAGGGCGGTGATCGGACGTCGCATCAGCCGCAGCTCCAGTAGAAACCGGTCGCTCCTCAGCTCGCGGGGGGTGGAAGTCAACACCTCCACGCCCGAGGAGATCGCCTTCGCGCGGCTCATGGCAGTCCTCTGCATCTTCTTCGTCATCTGCTGGATGCCACAGATGGTAAGCACCGCTACCCTTATCTTTGTCACGAGGAAGCACTCATACTAGAGTTCCCAAAATAGGGAGAGAAACTGAATCGAATTAATAGTTTTGGTGGAGGTGCCGGGTTGGACGAGCAAAAACGCTAATCTTTTTTTAAAGGGGTATTCACCCGCTAAACTAAAAAAATCATTCAGGCTAACTAGTTATTCATTTAGAAAATAACCGAAAAATTATTGGGTCCACCATGACCCGAAAAAGAAATTGTCAAACTCAGAAATTTTCGAGCTAGGTCCCATCGGCAAAAATCTCCCATAAGAAATAACTTGGGGACCATTTTTATGCCCCGTGACCTTGGAGGATTTTGATCCAAAAAAATATTGATCATTATTGACGTACTCGGCAGTCTTTTCTGTAAATCTGCTTTATTTTGTTTTGTAATTTGGGCAAGTGGTTTGGTCAAAATACTGATTGCCAAGATGGAGTGTGAGTTTGGAATGCATATTTTTGCGTGTTTGAGTGCATATTTGTGCACAGTTTCAAGACACGATGTTGTAAAGGCCCATTGAGATTGGTAAGATGCTCTAGTATCTGTGTGGAACAAAAAACAAGCAGGTTAAAGCCGATAACTATTTTTGCTTACTATCTCAGTCATTGCATTGATCCATAATTGTAATCAATTACTGATTAACATTATTCATTAGCACAATGTAAAATAATTTCTTCTTCTTATATGTATTTTTTTCATCGTCAACCCGCTAAGCTAAGATGATCCCTATAGCGCGTAAAACAATAATTTAACTTACAGCTTGCACATTTTCTCATGTTTATCCATCCATGGAGAGTACTAATTTAATACAAATCTATGATCCATCGATATATCAGCAGCAATGTTTGCTTAAGATCTCATGTGATTAGACTGTTCACTAAAATAGATTATATAAATTTGATAAGGTTGATTAGAGACTCGTAACCATAGTGTTGACGCCTTTGCGATATCACACGCTAAGAATGTATCAATTTTAATTAGAAGCAAAATTACAAATTATTTATTATAATATCTTTTTGAATAAATGTATGTTATTTTGGTATAACGTGCTGCTTAGCGACCGATGGGTAGACCCGAGGAAAAATGCAAGAACATTATTTTCTCGTTATAATATGGGCTAGAGCTAGATATGGAATGGCCTTTGCAAATTTTAATTCAATATAATGCATGCTTGGTTGTTGTTAATTGAGTTATAAAGTTTGACATAGTTGCTTTTCGCTAAAACTGCCTGGGTCGTGAATGTTATGTTATGCACGTTGTTTATGAATTAATTTGTGCCTGTATTATTATCTTAGTCAAAACCAGACCAAATACTTAGTTCATTGCTACTCATCTTAAAAATCAATCACTATATGATATCCCATTATTTTCTTAGATTCTGTTAAAATATCGTGAACCATGTTTTACATAGTGTTGTTAAATTGTGTTTAAAAGTAATTACTGAACATAATGAGAAAAAAATGGTTTCAAAAATGCTCTCATTGGAGGAATAAAGTACACGTTGAGCGCTGGTTTAATGAATTGAAAAAGTTTTAATTAGCTTTTTAACAATATTTTGGGAAATATTAAAGTACAATTTGTAATTTGAAAATTTTCCCTTGTGTGTAGTGGAATTTGGAGTATTATTTGGAGTTTGGTGTGTAGTGGAATGAAGTCTTTTTATAACCAAAATATGGGAAACTCCTCATATGCCTATTATTCGTATCTAGGTAAAAAATCATCTTTGAAATTAATTAGATGGGAATTTAATTTAATGTATAAATGTGATGAGCATTTGTTTGCTGTTTGAAGTCTGCCGTATAATTGGAAGTGGATGTTATTAAAAAGTGAGATGAATATGAAAACTGTAAACTGCATCACTTAAACAAAATGAAATTGGAATTCCCATGAATAATTTATGCCTCGTTGGAAAGTAATAAAGCATGAAAAATTGACAACTCCAACGTTGAATCGCGTCCAACATATTAAAGATTTATCTTGTAGAATGAATATCTAAGTCGCTCCCCCCCCCACTCCCCCTCGAACACCTTACTCTCAACTATCCCCCTAACGAACGAGCTTTGATCTCATTAATTGACAGCAAAGTGGAGAAATTTGTAATTATTACTCATCTTTGCATTCTCTTTTCTTTTATTTAATAAGACTTTTCCAGATTAAGATTTTAAAATCATTTTATTCACGTTTATTGCACTTACAGCAATATAGAAATTCTTCGACAAAGTTGATAAGTCTTGCTTCTTAGATATCTTCTTATAAAATTACCTTGACAGAAATGTCTCTATTTTAACGCGATGGTTGCAGCAACCCTGTAGGAAATTACTTGCTATCGTCATCAACCAATTATAAAATACAATGGGTCTAGAAAAGTGGAAGTCCATTTTCAATAATATATTAAAACACAACATACTCAAACGAACTTGAATTATTATGTTTTTATGAGATATAGATAATCTGGGAACACGAGTTATTTTATTTGGGGATTGGTTGATTAGAGATATTATATCCTGGTGATGCTCCGTTTTCCCGCGAACATAATATGTGCGACTATTATAGCCATCAAAATTAAATTGAGTGTTTAGACCCTAAGGTAGTAGAATAGCCAAAACTGTCTTGCAACTGTCCTTTCTTACGGAAATTAAAACAAAACACTTCGTCTTTACCTATAAAATAATTTACCAATTTTCTTATCGGGGAAATAGTTTATTATAATATTATATTGGAGCATGTTTTTGTTGTTGTAATTTAGTGTTTTGGATCAAGTAATTACACAATAAGTATGGTTCTGAATACAAATTGTATATAATAATAAATGATTTTTATTGAATGTAGTGGTTACATGGTTTGGTACAATATTTGGACAGAAATTCCTGAAACACATAAAACAAAAATGTTCGTAACTTTCTACTTGTTGAAAGATAGGGTTTACAAATTGTATCATTTCAAATGAATTATACGGTTTGTAAAGATTCATTAATTAAAAATATGTATAGGCCTTAATTGAAATAATTAAGAAGACTTTCTGGACTACTTATAATTTTTCTTAAGATTCATTATTATACATACTAATTACAAATAAGTCGCTGTCAATGGCGAAAGAAAAGTTTAGTTACTATAATGCCTTACTTATTATTTTAATTGTTTTTATTAGAGCTAATATCTGAACTCTGAATTTGATATCTTTAATATGACCTTTGAGTTTAAGAAATCTTGTATATTATGCTATGCGATATGTCCGCCAAAATTTGGCTTTACCCTGGATGTAGTAAGAGTGAACAGTATTTAATCCTGAAAAACCGTGAACAATAGTAATATGAATAAAACTAAACTTTCCAGCATATAAATGCTCTCTTATATTAAAGTAAGGTATAATAAGATACTTATCATGTTAAGCCTGAGGCTTTAACGTTTACTAGACTATAAATCAATGTAATAGTTGAACTACCCTCGGGGAGCTCACTGTGTTTAATCAAGTAGCATCATTCGCGTCGTGTAACTATTCAAGTAGCAAATAACGTTGGTGTATCCATTATCTTGTCTCTTTATACAACAGGTGATCATTCTCAGCGTAGCGATACGAACTCCGCCCTTTTCAAACAAAAGTTCGCTAAGTAAGTTTCGCTGTTTATCTTCATTATGACCTCGGGTGGCGGAGAGTAGTTCGTCTTAATCCGGTTTGAAGTGACTTGTTCCTAGCTCGTCTCTGAGCATTGACTGATCGAACTTTTCTACTGGTAGAACACAGGTGAAAGAATAATATCAAACAAGAACGGGTACGTTGAGTACACAAATTAGGGAGCGAAGAAAAAAATCGTTTACTAAAAACGTGGATTTGAAAAGGAAGGGTTGATCATTAAAGAAAATTCTAAAATGAGAATTGTTAAGACAGACGTGAGAAAATTTTCATTTATGAACAGAACAATAATTATATTAAGTTAACTAATTCGATCTTTATACGACACAAAAATGTTGTGTTCCTGTAAGATGTATTTTTAAATAAATAACCAACAGATTGTCGAAGAAGGATACACGTATAAATACTTATCTCTCTTTGAATATTTTGGTGGAGGAGCCGGGTTGAAAAATCTCCGTTTTAAGTGAAGTCTCGCCCACCTTACCCAATGTTTATTGTCCTCTTTTGTAAATCAGTTTTCTAACTGAATAGGGTAGACGTTAAATAAATAAATAGTCACCTGAAACAGGTATCATGCTTGTTGAAGAGCAATGTTTAAAGACATAAAATGTCAATCGGAGGTCATGTTCGTTTTCTATCGTGAGACGTCACACACGCACAGACGGACAGACGGGCGGTAAAGTTGTGAATATGGGAGAGCTTCACTCCCAAATGAAATACTTTAATATTATATATATCAGAACTTTTACGATTTCATGTTAATAAAACACCCTAAGAAGATAGAAATTAAGAAAAATACCACATGTCCACTGTGAAAACAAAGACACCAGATGCAGCACTCGTCCTTGATTGTAGGGCTTCAAGAACACATCGGTTACAGCTTGAAGCCATAGGAAAACCGGGAATGAGCTCTGGCTTCGCTGTACTGGTGAGTTCGAGAAGAAAATTCTCAATCTTGCTTCGCGTTTCATAAACCAATCACCAATGCCTCATTATAGTTCATTTACCTATAATTATAATCATTTTTTTTGAAGTAGATCTTTAAGGTTGATAACGATCGACTAAGCGTGCCCCTTTAAAAAACTACCCTTGTACACCGTCACCCCTGCCGCTTGCGGATAACGATCTACATACAAGGTTTTGATGTTTTAAATTTTGTAATGTTTGCTACAGGTCAAAATACTGAGGCCGATTTCTACTCAAATTACAATTTATAGTAATAGTTCATTTTTGCTTCAGTGTCACCCAAAGATTAGACTCCAGCGCTGTGCACGAGTTATTCTATTTACTAGGAAAACGCTCAAGTCCCGCCGCGTTGTTGGATGAGCGTAATTGGTGCATTGAGCTGCCATGTGTTATGAGGATTTTCTGTTGTTCTGTGACAAAATTATTACAAAGTCGAATAATTTTTTTAAATTAAATTAAATTAAATAAAAAATTGACTTTATTTTTTAATTTTTTTTTGTGAATCGTAATTTTAAAAAAGGAAAAAAATCGTAAAATTGCGATTTTCATAAGAAATAATTATTCGATTGCGCTCAAATTTTACAAGAATATATTAATTCATAAAATTAAGGTTCTGTGAAAAATTCATTACAATAGGATAAAGCATGTAGGTGTTATAAGTCAAAGACTTGTTTAAAAAAGAAAAAACATGTAAAATTTCGATTTTCATGAGAAATAATTTTTCGATTGCGCTCAAATTTCACACGAATATCTTAATTCATAAAATTAATGTTTTGTGAAAAAAATCATTAAATTCGAATTAAGCATGTAGGTAAGTCGAAGAAATATTTTAAAAATTGAAAAAATTCGTAAAATGGCGATTTTCATGAGAAATAATTTTCCGATTGCGCTCAAAAACGTGGCAGTTCTAAGTTCAGAGATTTTGAAGGTCTCCATAAAATTTCATCGCAATCGGAGTATCGGTTTAGCCGGAATCGTGTTAACAAACAGACAAAAATACAGAAAGAAAGAAAGAAAGAAAGAAAAAAAACAAAATAAAAACATTCTGGATTTTTTTCTACAGTGTAGTAAAATGGAATCTTCGCTTCGCTCGCTACGCTCGCTACGCTCATCCAACAAAGTTGTCGTTTAAAAAAAAACAAAAATTATTTTTTACCACGTGATCTATAGCACAATACTACACTAAAATGACCATTTAAAAAATTATATCTTGTAACTGTGATTTAACACGATTTTTTTTAATTTTTTGATCCAGAAATTTGCGAAAATTGGTGTTTTGGGAAATTTCTTAAATCGGCTTTAACCTGCTTCTTTTTTGGTCCACATAGATACTAGACCATAGTACCAATCTAAAATGCCCCTTTATAACATCGTGTCTTGAAACTGTGCCCAAATATACCCTCAAACACGCAAAAATATGCATTCCAAAATCACACCCCATCTTGGTAATCAGCATATTTTGACCGAACTACTTGCCCAAATTACAAAACAAAATATAGAGAATTTACAGAAAAGGCTGCCGAGTACGTCAATAATGGCCAATATTTTTTTGGATCAAAATCCTCCAAGGTCACGGGGCATAAAGATCGTCCCCATGTTATTTCTTATGGGAGATTTTTGCCGATGGGACCTAGCTCGAAAAATGTCATGTTTGACAATTTTTTGGGAGGTCATGGTGGCCCCAATAATTTTTCTGTTGATTGCTAAATTCATTACTAGTTAGCCTGGATGAAATATATTTTTTGAGTTTAGCGGTTAAATACCCCTTTAAATGGCAAAAGACTTGGCTTTCTCTTAACTCATTTTATGTATACGTCTTCCAAGCATCTGCGCCGTCTGAGAAACGCAGCCCTCGATACCAATCTGAAAACGAGATGAAACCACGTTAACTACGTCATTAGCCTTTACTGTTACCAATTAGCTAATTAAATCTAACTTGCGTGATAAGCGCATGCGCCAACTCAATTGTCAGGCGGCAGACGTTCCTATTTCATTCAGCCATTCATTCATTCATTCATTTCCTAATTCGTCGACTTCCTGAATTTAATTGATTGTCTCCGTCGTCAGCAGCCCTTACGAAGCCCCTTAAACGACTCTAATCGAAGATTCCGTAATTGTCAATGATAGTAACTATATATGCGATATTAAATTCTTGACAATGGAGTCATATAAACGGTGACGCACGTTAACGCCATTTTGAAGAAACGAATTAAACAAAATGGCCGTCCACAGTAATGGCGCCACAAAAACGATATCTGCTTGTTCTAATTGTTTCTGGTGTAATGTAAATGCGCACGTACGCTGTATATGGTGTGCACACGTGTACTTCTAGACTAAGCATGACCGGATGTAGTTAGTCACGTGCGAACACGATAACATTGTCACAATGCAAACCATCCACATTGTTAGCATCCTGTGATCGGGCTATAGGATCACGTATCGAATCTATGGCTGTGGATAAGAATAAGGGGTGTTTTATGACGAGGCAGGTCTCGTATTTCGTTTCTGTCTAGACATAGTCGAGCACTACTGAGATTCATTCATACATCCAATTAGAGTTCGTAAATAACGTAGATAGATTTGTGTCTAGAGTATGTGGTCGTATACATTCACTTTCACGAATTAATCAAATTCAGCAATTGTAGAAATAGGCCTATGCCAATTCTGCATCAGCGCGAGAAAACAAATTCCTGAAACTTTGATTAAATTCATATTGGCGTGCGTACAGCAGACGATTTGAAATGTAGATCGCTTAAAAATGCAGAGTTCTAACTCTTGAAGAACTTGAAGTAAGCTGGAAGTAGGTTTGTTTACGAAAACGTAATCGCGGCTGATCTTCGATATCAATCCTTTTTTATCTACCTATATCATCACACACATGTTTTAAAGTTTTGACTTACACTGGTTATAAAAAAATTGAAGCATTGATGAAAAAGGAAAATTCAATAGAATTTCATGCTGTCATACATAAACTACAAAGTAAGAATACAATTTCATTCATGCATTCATCCTTTCTTTCCTTGACACAAATACAGCAGTAGACTATGCTACATTGTAAAACATAACAGAACAAGGTACCAGATAAAATTTTAAAAACAGTTAAAATAACATTAAAGTTCAACCTCATATAAAATTTCGGTTTATGCGTTTCCGCGGTTTCCGTTGATCCAATTTATTAAATTCTCGATTTCTATGCATCCCGGCACCTGTCTCATCTTGTATTAAAGCGACATTTTTTTCCTTTCAAAATCATAAATGTTTATTGCCACTCCCACGTTTAAATGCCATAAAAAGAGAAACGTCAAACAAGTTTCAACCCGGCACCTCCACCAAATTCTCCGGCAAAACTGGCACCACCGTCCTACCATTGATCCACTCTTGTCCAGTCACTCTTCTACACATCCAGATTCCCATAGGAGACAGTGGGGTTCTATATTCCCGTTCAATTTCACCCTCGACCTAACACAACTCGCTAGGAGATAAACTATAAAGTTATAGATACGACCGACCCAAGTTCAGAGCAAAACATCTACATCCCATAATAGAAAAACGTGCGGAATACGCCGTAAAAAATAAGTTGGCAAAACTAGATGGTGACGGAGGATTGGTATGATAAGTTGCGTGTTGGTCTTCACGCCTTTAAAAGTGCAAACCATGGTTTACTCTCTTTACTCAAACGTGACGTCGTTCAACATGAATGAGAAGAGAAGTGGACTGTCAGAAGTAAATATTTAAGTGCCGCACTAGACAAGTAACTCACTTTTAGGCCACAGCCATGAGCCATGCACACGATCGTTACCCAAGTGGCTAGCCACGTTGGATTCGTTAAAACATTAAATGTTTTGTTTTTTGTGTTCTACTTTATGCATTAGAATAGTAAGTGGCTGATGCATAGTCCCGTGTGGGCGTGGTCAGTTGGTTACAAAACTTATAATTACTATAGTTAAATGTGTTTGCGGGAGTTACCCTAGGTTTATTGGTCAAGCGGTTAGTATATCTGCACCCAATGCAGGGGCGGTTCCAGGCTCTCTGTAAGGGGTGGCGATTGAGTTGGCGTAAGCAACCCCGGGGGATCTGGGGTCGAGATCCCCCAGCTCAGCTCGCAGTGAAATTTTTTTAAGGAAGCTTTGTCAAAAACGTGTTTAAATGGCTTTAGAAAAGTTATATTTCAATAAGTTCTATTAGATTTTGGTATGTTATCAATTTTCATCACCTTGCAGGATTGTTATAATTCATTATAGAATAGAATTTAGCAGCTTTTTTAAGAATCAAGGGGGGCGATCGGCCCTATAGCCCCCCCTTCCCTGGATCCGCCACTTACCTAATTCATAAGGTTCTGAGCTCGAATCCCGCCACAGGCAGATAAATTTAGCTTCTGATATTGACTTAAATCAATTAATTCTTGGTTTGAGAATGTGTTAACTATGACTTTAAAGCCGTCCTATATATAGCCGAACGAAACGAGATACACATTAAGTTCAATAATGTGGTTCCGCATTAGCTTTGTTGATTCCGAGGTTAAAATCGTATCCAACTTGTTTGGTTGGTGTTTTCTATTTTAAAATACCGGGCTCTAGTTGGCCATTGTTCGCTCCTCGATGGTGTCGGCCACATCAGGGTTGGCTTGGTCTGCTTTAAATTAAAGCCCTATTGAAAACTGGTTATCTGACTGTTATAGTGACTTTATAAATACGTTTTAGGGGCAAAGCTCCCATGTTATCATCACTTTTCTGTCCGTCCGTCTGTGCGTGTCACGTCTCACGATAAAAACCGGACTTGACGTCTGATTCACACATGCGTGTTTTGTTAGCATCACCCTTCAACACGGAGGATACGGAATGTTTTTAGTAATTCTTGGGGTAAGGAGGGAGTAGTTAGCCTCCCAGAAAGTTTGAAATCTATGACCCGGCGCCTCCACCATTTTGTATGAGGTTATGGCGTCATGCGACCAGGCGAACGTCGCGACTTGTGGGAATGAAGTTTAAATAGTTTTTACTTTTGGTCACGCGGTCGCAAGAGGCGACCATTTTTAAGTGTTTCGAATGTTGGCCGAGCTCGAGAAAACCAGGTTGTTGCGCAGAGGAACGCAGAGATTTAGTCTGAATAACTTAAAAGCTCTATCGTTTGTCCTATCAAGTTGTGGTTTGGTTTGCACCAAAATGTTTAGTAAGAATGTGTGATTGTCGCTATCAGAGCATATTATCAAAAAATTTGCTCACGTTTGTTTTTAACTATGCCGTAAATTAAAGTAATTTCACAAGCTTGATTTGCGTACTGGAAAAATATTTGAAATGTTAATAAAATAAGCTCTATAAAAGCAACATGCGCTCATACCTTGATAACGTCGTCTCAAAAATCCAATTTTTTGTGGGTGAATATTGGAGGTCGAAAAGTGGTCCAGGCTGTGAAATTAGCTGGATTTGCCGGTCAAGCGAATTTTATAAATGGATATTCTAGCATTGTAAAAAACGTTTGCCCGAACTCGTCAAACCCACCACCACCACCGATGATCCAGGAACAGCGAATTATTTTATTTTTGTATTCTTTTTCGACGATCTTTTGATAAAATAGCTTCGCTCCCTGTTTTTCTGTGTTGCTCCCTGCATTTTCTGTTCCGTACTCGTTTTAAATTATTTATTGAATGATTTAATTGCAATTAGTGGCAAACAGGAAAATAAAGCGTTAAAACTTCAAAGAACCTCTGGAAAATGCGTCGCTTTTACTGAAACCAGGATTTCTCTACTTTGTGGTAGTGTGCTAGAGCGCAATGCCTCTACACCCTTCCCCCCCCCCCCCCTCTTCGTATGGAAAATAAATGTACATGTACCGCCGTCCGTAGCTTTCATGAATCCAATCAATTTAAGTGTGGTGAATGTACATTGTTTATCTTTCTTTCACACGTCCGATGCCGTATAAACGTAGATCCATGCATTTAAACTAACAGCTTTCACACAACTGAAAAAAACTCCAATTTACACCAAAATCTCACATCCCATTCGCTCTGCTTTTCTTGGTTTAGAGAATTCCGTATCGCCAGACAGCTTAATTCGAATGGAATTAATTGAATCTCACCAAGCGTTATTTAACAACCACATTCGAGTTGCACAGTGTGTTTAGAAAGTTATACTGATTGCTGGTTGAGATATTTTTCCATGTGTTCATTTACAGCATTATTCAAATTGTGCATTGCTGAGTCAAAGGTTGGTGTAAGATATAAGATAATTAAAAATGTTGCCATTCAAAAAGGTATACTTATGCGGAACTGATGTAAGTAGTATTTTCCATTAAAGTGGCAATGCAAAAGTAAGCATGCGTGAACCAAAAAATTATTGGACATTTGTTTGCACTAGCAAACTCTGTCGATATGCGCAAATCGGAATTGTTCTTTGTGTTCTTGCGCAGATCCCTTTCCCCTGCAAACTCTAATTAATATGCGCAGGTCTGACATGTCCTGTGTGTTCTTACGCAATCGCCAACTGTCACAATATACGCAGGTCTTACTGATAATATGTCTGCTCTTGCGCAGATCACCATCCCCATGGCCCAGCTGACTCCCGCCAACTCCAACAAAGCCTTCTACCGCATGGCCGACATCTTGATGGCCATGCACTTCACTCTCGACCCCTACATCTACGTGATCCTGCGGTGTCAGCGTCGCCCCTGCTTCTCCAACCTGTTGAAGATCTTCTGCCACTCTTGCTGCACCGGTGACGCCGCGACGCCAGCGACGTCCCTCGCCATGACGGACCAGGAGAGGGGCATAAGTCGCGAGTCGGCGAAGACGGCCAACATGCAGCTGGCTGCAGCGGCCGTCTGAGGATGTAGTGATAGAACAGCTGATGAGAGAACCGACGCATTTTAGTCTTGAGACAGGCGAAGTGCAAAAGAATCTTGCGCACACAACAATGTAATCAATCCAAAACGGACGAAATTCGTGGACATTGTAACTGCCCATCAAGATGATGTCGAGTATTACACTCCCATTTTGATGCAAGGGGTTCTTCGCGGGCACACAAACATAACTTCTACTGAATGGAATAAAAGCTAAAATAAAAACAACTTCTTCGAATTTTTATTTCGGCGTCATTAGTAGAAGAACGAGCTTTTTCCCCCGCATTCTACGAACAGTTGCGGGATTTAAATTCTCGTCTAGAACTTAGACTAACCTAATTAGTGGCACGAGCTCTCTAAGTGTATAAGAGTGCTTCTGATTTTTGAGAAGACCATGATAGGTGTCCCCATTCAAGAATGGTTGAAATGAAATGCCGACGCTCCAGCGTTGTACAAGTGTGTTCCGGCATTGTCCGCTAGGAGCGGTACTGTATTTCCTTTGCTTCAATTTCAATTCAATTTATTCAGGCTGGATTAAACTTGCTGGTCGATAATATAGTGATATGTTATACTGCTTTGCATCAGTTACTAAAGTAAATAGTGGGATTTTATTCTTTGGACTCCGCTCTCCGTGCGTGCTATCGGTATGCATGCAAGTTGTTACGGCGACGAATGATAAGGAAGAGCATATTGTCGAGAAAAACTACTTGTATCTACTTCACGTATCAAGTTGGAATTAATACATAGGATAACCATCTTCAAGGTAGGTCTATAACTAATATCGCTCCATCCGTGTCACTTTCCACTCTTTACTTTAAAAAAACTGACTAGGTTTACCCCAATAAATTTTTGACACGCTTAAATTTGGCATTAACTTTAGTCTATCTTCAGGCGTAGATGTTTTTAATATTAGGTTTTTTAGTCGTAAAACGTTTTAACTGATATTATAATTTTGTAAATTATTGATCTGTAATAGTTAAGAAAATTATATGCACACTTGCAAGAAGCTTAGATGGCACATTCTCATGATGATTTTAATCCTCATTAACTAAGCAATTTTGTAAAATCGGGGAATTAGTATGAATGCGTACGGATCGTAAGTGAGGTCGTAGGATTATATTGTACGAATTGAATTAAATAAAAGGCTGTGTTTCGACATAATTTTGTTATGTAGGCTATGTGAAGTATTATATGATTGAAAGTAATGATGAAATGAATTTGATATTAAGAATGTATTTTCCGAATTTTTTAAAGGTGATAGACTCGAATGCGTGTGAATAATAATGCGAAGAATACAGAAACTTATCAGCTAATCGTTTCAGTTAGTGAGAATCTTAAAAGATTATGCAGTGGTATGCAATTATTTTTATTTTAAAAACGATATTATGCAAAATATTGCTTACTTTTTAGAAAGTCGAGGTATCGAGTCAGTAACAATTTGAAAGAGTTTGGGAGAGTCACAGTTGTATGTTTTAACAATGTGTTCTCATAATAAGTAAAGCTAGTTCCCCAGTAAATAATATAAATTAGATTATCTTGTTACGAAAAACACGTTGAGATATTTCTATATAGTGAAGAAACTATATAAGTTGAAATGTGAGAAATGGTGATAGATAATAAGCAGACAATTTATCGATATTGCTACACTGATCTAGAACCCAACTTATGATAAGGTATTTACAATCATGCCATGCGCATACACGTGTATAAATGTTCGTTCCTCGTAAGCATGCATCACTGCCTGTTTGACTTTGTTTGACGATGTGCTCACCTTCAATTTTTTCTGTACCATATAAGGAACTCAAAATAATGTTGAATTTGATACAGCCTCATTTACGCACGTCCAAACAACCAAAACAATATTTGTTCTGCATTGTAGAATCCCCAACCATATTTATACTGTATTTAAATTATAAATAAACTTACGTAAAATGATTTTTGATTGAATTTGAAACGTGATCATATCAAATAGTGAAGAAGTAATCAAATCAAATTTAAATAAAATTATTTTGCTGTGAAAAAGTAGATACAGATAATTCAAAATAATAAAAGAAACATTGGAAAATATGTCCTGTAATGAATGAACAGAGGGTTTCAATTCCAAATTCAAAATAATATTATTTTCCTTTTCCTCGCATTGTTCTGTACCCTAAATTAAAAATATATACATATATATATATTAGTACTTTAGACAGAAATTAAAAAAGTGACTACACCGGGGTTTGAACCCGGGATCTTAGCTTATTGGGCTATGCTTTTACCAACTGAGCTAGGCGGCCACCAATTTAAAACCGTCTAATTTTTGGTCTGTTTTGTACATTGTTAATAACGTGTGTAGAGCAGATTGCACTGCCTATTAGACTGCACATGAAATTAGCTTGGAGAAATACAATTAGACTTATTATTATATTATTATATTACAAATTAGAATTAGACAGTTTTAAATTGGTGGCCGCTAGCCGCATAGCTCAGTTGGTAAGAGCATAGCCCGGTAAGCTAAGGGTCCCGGGTTCAAACCCCGGTGTAGTCACTTTTTTAATTTCTGTCTAAAGTACTAACATAACAGCGTCATAGTCGCCTACTATAAAGCCAAGTTTTAACATAATATATATATTGTTTTACCTTGGCTTTATAGTAGGCGACTATGACGCTTTTTTCATTTCTAAAGTACTTTTTTTAAATTTAACCACCAACTTAACAGCGTCATAGTCGCCTACTATAAAACCAAGGTTATCACATCAGTGTGCATTAAGTTATATTCATACAAGTTTAATTCGTAATAATGAATATTGAAAATTACAAATGGGAATCAGGGTATGAAAAGATTAATTAGTATAGAAATGTGCAGAAACCTTGAAATCCAGTAGCAGTGCTCAATGGACTACTATGGTGAACAATGAACAATGATTAAAATCATATGATAGAAAATTCATCATTTGTTTTAATGTTACACATTTCGGAATTTCCTACTGATTCGACTGCTGTAAAATAATGTGATTACGTGATGTGATAGTATTAAACAAATTAAATTAAATATGTCCTATGGCCCCGCTATAGCTCAAATACTAAGAAAGCACATGGAGCTCAATGATATTAGATCGAGTCACCCTCAAACAAAACATTTACCATCAATTGGTATATTACATTATACAAAATTCAATGTTGTATTTGATACATATTTTTTAATGTCACAGGTATGGAAATCAAATCAGCTTTGATCCACAGAGTTTGTGCTCTATAGGTGTACATGATAAATCACAGACGAAAATATGCCGGATAGTCATACAAATTTATTGAAATAAAAGATTTTATTTACAAACCTCGATTTGGATGCATAATGCTATTTGTAAACATCTCATCAGTCCATCTATGGAAAAAGTACAATATATTTACGGTTTGACGATATGATATGAATGTGATATATTTCTACAGTGATTGTTCAGAAAATAAATATGAACTAATAGTCATTGGCACACTATGCATTGGAATAGTGTATAATGCTAATTGATTTGAATAATTTGGACATACTTCTATTTTAGTCTATATATTTTAATGATAACTGGATGAATTTGTAAATGGTTCTTTAGAAGTGTGAAATATGTGTAGGACGGGCAATGGGCAAAATTAGACATTCTATGTTTCTATTGTGTATTGTTATTTATTAATAATTGCTTTTTCCGAATAGACGTACATTTCTATTTAATACAATAATAATAATAGTAAATGGTTTTTATTTTTTTATTGCTTATTATTACCATAATAAACATGCACAATCAGCTGTTTCGTTAAGTAATCGGTTTCCTGTCCAAAACCGGTAAATTAATTAACTAATAATGCACAAGCGCAAGATTTCGAAGTATGGAAGTAAAGAGGTATGCATAATATGCAGATATTATCTCCATGGTAGATAACACAAAAGTCCCGTCATTCTTATTTTACATTTTCCTGGTGTTAATCGCCATTATTTGAATTTGAAGATCAATGTTGTAGATATTTTCGTATGATTACCTTGTTGCTTATAAACGGTATAATATAATTTTGGTATTTATATTCCAGTGCTCCGGAAAAGTTTTACTCTACAGAAACGGCAACATCCAATTATTTTCTCAACTGCTTCTGATAGCCAGGTACTTCAGCATCTGATCACTAGTGTCACTGCAATAGAGGAATAATGATAACGAATGCAAGCGAGTGTGTTTGTGACTTGTCGACAAAATTAATGTTTACCATTGTGTTTCTTTGTAGTTACATAGCATTTGTATTTTGTGTAAGAGTAGACCATACTTCATGATACCCGCAATGTAGTATCAGTGTACGTGGGCTTACCACTTATTAGCAACATAGTTGCTAGAATATAGATGAATGTGCATAATTTACAAACAGGCCTAACCAGTAGTTTAAACAGCATTCGTGTTTATGTTGTCTCATTAAAATATTGTGATATTCTTTAAAATTATATTAAAATATAATAATATAGACTATATATTATATATTATAAATGTTAAGCATTTGTTTGTAAAATGTGTTCAATGTAATACTACCTTCAAATAAAACAAATGGAAAACTAAATCATTTTCCTCCAGAAGAATAGTGGATTATTTATTTAACACTAGGGAAACGCCAAAGTCGTTGTTAGACGAGTGAGTGAGCCATGTGTTGAGTACCCGGTAACATTTCTTTTCTTCCCCCTCACCTTAGGCCTCTCTAGCCTATCATAGGCTACAGTGGAGCATTATGGCCTTAACTATGGCCTAAACTTAAATACCCTATTATTTATACGAATATTATATCAAACTTAAATGCAAATGTTCCCGCGTACTCAACACATGACTCTCTCACTCGTCTAACAACGACTTTGGCATTTCCTAGTCTAGTTGGCTAAAGCGCCCTTATAGCCGAAATGTGGGAGACGTGGGTTCAATGGTCGGGAAAGATTTTGTAATTTCTGGATTGTATTTTTTAAATTATTTAACATGTTTTGAAATGCATATAACGCAGTGTAGTCCAGGGGCGGGAAAATATCAATAAATACAAATACATCATCTGTGACAATACTACGGAAAACATAGCCAGTACGAAATACGTGAAAATATTGCAAGGTTTACTCAATCTACGAGCGGAATTTGGGGTACCTTGACGTCCAACATTCGATTAGCCTTGGACACGGCACTTCACAGCCAGGTAAATAACAAACAAAAATATTATTTCAAAATGAAAACCATTGTCGTTAAAATAATTCATATACATTTCAAAGTATTTTTCAGTTTTTTATTTCTTGCATGTTTAAATCGCAACAGATTGTGCTCATTTTGTTAGCATTTCTCAGTTACCTAGTCACGGATGTCTGTTTAAAATTTCGGCTCAATCTTTTAGGCCGTTTGGCCGTATGGGACCGGACAGACAGACATTTAACATTTAACATTTAACAGAATTAATCACGACCAAGGCCTGATCGAGTAGCGTTGTAGACTACGTTCGCTGCGCTCACTCGTCTAATTATTATTGTGATATTACTTTTATCCCTTATTTTAATAAGATAAGATAATTTATTCACAATTAGATCTGTGCATGATACTAATATAGGTCATAACTTGCAATGTGATTACATTCCCTGGTCATATGATAGTTTTTTTTTTTTAGATATGTAGGACCTTAACATTTTTAAGAGACTCCCAGTTTCACGTATGGAATCATTTCTTGGGCAAGTGTACTATTCAAGCAGTGAAAATAATATTTTTGCATATTATGTCAGTATCGTTGGGGAAAACCTTCAGTCAGGATTGTCGGTAATCGGGTCTGTGACCCACCGAATCAGAGCCTGGCGCGTGACGCTTGTGCCACATCTGTCGGTAAATAGAACTCTCATTTGCAAATGGGACCGAGGAAAACGGGGGTGGGAAGTATGGTAAGTGCCACCCGTCAATTTGTAGTAGATCATCAATAACTGTCCTCTCAACACTGCCACCACCAAACAACACATTAGTAGTTAGTTTTATTGTAGCTGCCCATGACACGACCATATGTTGGACAGTTTAGGGTTACAGAACATGTCCATACCCTCTTTAGCCTACATACGTACAGGCAAACACACAGCACACATATTGTGAACAATGCAACTTCACTGGTAGAACCGCCACTGTAGGAAAGTAAAATTAATTTCTTATGTTTCAAATATTCAATGACGTGTACCTTGTACAGGTAGCTGCTGAATTTTAAAGAGGCTATAACCTATATTGCAATCATCTACATCTACAAATGTTTTAAAACAAATAGGCAAAGGCACAGCGGAAACGCATCACACTTAAGTTCGAGATTCGATTATCCCCGCATTGGTCTACTTTTAAAGTGTGATTTAAGAGTATGGTTCTTAGAGGACGTGGGTTCGTTTCCCGCATAAGGCATGGTTTTTTATTCTCCTTCATAGTCACAATTACTATCTCATCGTCTCGAATAGTCTTAGTGCATTAATATCAGACATAAAGCAACAGAAATCATCAACAAGTTCTAAACATATGTGCATACAACCCGTTGACTGATGATTATTATTTAAACATTACAACAGCTGTTCAACACAAATCAACATCACACATCAAATTCACGAGGCCGTCACGACTCTAGCCGAATGTGCGTTCGTACTTTTAAGAGCTACGTCTTTTTGGTCCATCGATCAACATGATATTTTGTGCATAATCGGGAAAGTAGTGAATATCATCCTAGTTCATGATTTAGTTTGCTGCACGAAATTTGTAAATATTAACCATAAATGAAAATATTTTATGGTCTTTGAGGACTTGCAGGAAAAAGACGGAGACTTTCATGACTAATATTTGCTTTAATGGACAAGGAATATTCTGCAAAAAAAATACATATTAATTTTATTTGTCTGCCGAAGGGTAAAAAGAGAACAAGAACATGTTGAATTTCATGCATAAAGCATTTTATAATAAACTTTTTTACGCCTACTTTTTTCCACAACAACAACGACGACGACGACGACGACGAACAACAACAACAACAACAACAACAACAAACCCATTTATCTTTCTCATTTGTTTTCATTTACGTTTGTTTAAGAAAAAAAACATATTTTATTAATTAAAATATAAAATTAGTTATCGAAAGATTGTATCTTCATTTTGACGGCTTAATTTTAACCATTTAGACGACAGAAGTCTGTGCAAGACCAAAATAATATTTATTTATTTAAGTTCACAGTACGACTCGGTCAAGAGAATAAACACCGATAAACACATAAAAATAGAATAGAATAGAATAACTCTATTCAACTTGACATACATGAACATGGTACATAACGTAAGCCTCAAGTCTAAATCTAGTAATACAGAGTATTCATACAAATTAATGGATTGGTAATTGGTTAATCTGTGTGTGGCTCGTAGCCCGTTGGTCTTGCGGTTAGCGTCTCTGCTTCCAATGCAGAATATTCAGTGTTCGATTCTCGTTGTAGGCAGAAGTTTTTTAACTTCCGATTTGGACTTAAGTCCATCAGTTCTTGGGTTAGGAATTTGTAAACGGTGACTTTGGAGCAACGAGGCACATAATAAATTCAAAGTTGTTCTGAATGTCCATACCACTGATTGCTATATTTTCTATAAAAATATCAATCTTTAGTTGGTTATCGCTCACTCGTCGATTGCGTCGGGGCCTACATGGTTGGCTTGGTCGCTTTGGTTTGATGTCCCCCACTGAAAATCAGTTATATGATTTAGTGGGTAGACTCTAAATACGAATTTATTTGTTTATTGTGTATCCAAGCTTGAAAAATTCAAGGGTGAAGAAATAAGGAAGAGTGTTGGTGTTTGACAAGCTTCTGTTCAAAATAGGAAGAGAAAGATTGAGATGGTATGGACATATGAGAAGAATGGATATAAACAGAATACGAAAAGCAGAATTTGAAAGTGGAAATATGAACAGAAGAAGAAGAAGACCTGGTAGACCAAGAGAGAAGTGGGAGGACCAAATAATAAAATGGTGTTGAAGAGAGAGATGAGTGTTGGGAAGAAGTAGAAGCAGAACGACTATAAGATGAAAGAAAGAAATGAAATGGCGTAAGCTGGTTGTAAGAAGCAAGAAAGAAGAGGACGATATTGACGTAAAAGATTAAATGGAAGACGAAGAAATTGAAGGAGAAGAGAACATGACAGGCCCGGCAAGTGGTGTTAATTAACTCTGTGTGCCCTAGAAAATCTGGTGGTTATAGCCACCCCCTGACCAGACTTATTTTGGAAGCAGGTGTATGAAATATACATATATATATATATATGTTTAATTTTAAGTTTTCGCGGGTATATGTTAAATAATTATTGTTGAATGGGGCTTTTTTCCGCGAAGAATAACAAGGAGGTTCACACTTACCCCTCCCTGCCCGACGTTTCGGAGAAGTCACATTCTCCATCTTCAGGGGCGACGTGTCGACAGAGACTTGTTGCCTTGGGCCTGTCCACTCGCAGACTTCGACTATATATATATATATATATATTTATTTATTTATTAATACATGGTGATAGTATATGAATAAGAATAATAATGAATAAGATATCATGTAGTTATAATTAGTTGAGATAGGGCTACGTACGGGTGGTATACGTTTGTATGTCCATATATTATTGTGAAGTAGTTCGAATTGGACATTATGACGTAATATTTACATAAATACAAAATAGATTAATACAATAGAAAAATAAGTGTTGCATGTGATATGAGGTAATTGATATATCATGCTGGAGGCATAAGTGACTATGATCTGCACAGTGGCCAATTGTTTACAACACTGACTCGTGAACTATTAACTATAAATAAATAAATAAATTGTATTTAGAGTCTACCCACTCAGTTATATAACTGATTTTCAGTGGAGGACAGTAAATCAAAGCGACTAAGCCTACCCTGTTTTTAGAATAGCAGCAATTACTCGGAGAGGTAGTTGAAGCAGTTGGCCAGGAGAAATGACTTCCCAATAACAATAAATATATACATACCGGTACGTAGTAAAATTGTTCATAGACATGAAACAAGACAATGCAAGGCAGATATACCTATCATCAGGGCTGGACTGGGACTATGAAGTCGGCCCGGGACACATAATAGAACTGGCCCACGAGGTTGCGTGGTACAGCTGGGGTCTGGGGCGAAGCCCCAGCCGCCGGAGGCTATTTGCTCCGCAGGCGATTTTTTTTTTGGGTAATGCAGTAATTTTGATGGTCTAAAATGCGTTTTTAAGATAAATTTCCATGCGGAACGCGCGGTTGCTTAGTTCACTGAATTAACTTCCGATAATTTAACCGCACTCTCAACTGGTGTAAATATATTACTTTCGATCTGCATAAAACGAAAATTTTTATTCTTTTGTGTCACTTCTAGCACTCGATAAAATAGAGGCCGTTAAATCCACCCTGACCATTTTCTATCTTAGTTAGTTCCAATATTACCCAAATTCCAACCTATTATGCTAGTAAATATTGTTCGAGTTTGTTGGCAAATTTTAGTATTCTCATTTATTACGTGGAAAAGGGATAATGTGATTTTAAATAAACGTTTTTATTTACTAAAACATCGCAAAAGAAAGCTCATGTACCATAATCGTTTAAGTTCCTGTAGTGATAGTGTTAATTTTACAAGTGTAACTTTGAGTTTACACAAACATGCAACACTTATTCCTCTTATCGAATCACAGTACGTACTAATACACGCATGCAGCACTCTGGTTTAATACTAAACATGGACAGTGCAAGATTTGCCAAGATCCACTTATAGCAGTGGCGGAACTTCGTGTCGTGGGTCCACCCGCAAAAATTCTATGGGGGCCCCCCCTAATAGATACACACATACATAGGCTCAGTGTTAATTTGGGCTTTTCATCCTGGGGTATTATATAGGAACCAAGTACGAAGGTGGGGTGTTCGCCTCCCAACAATAGCTCCGCAGGCTTAAATTTGAAAATCAGGTTTTTAGAGTGCGTTTGGTGCGTTTTAGAAAAAAGTTGTGGGCTGAATGCAATACCAAATAATGTAGTTTTTGTGTGTTGTTATTTACTACAATTCAGAAATTTAAAAAAATTAAAAAAGTAAAAATTTTTGTTGTGTTGTAGACGCTAAAAATTCCTAAATATCCGCTAGATTTCCCCTTCAAACTGCTAGATTCACAAAACGGTCATTTTAGCAACGAAAATAAATTCAATTTTTCCAAACAGGGTGAAATACTTTTTTTAATGATTTTTTTTTAACGGGGTCCCCTAAACGGGCGGGCCATGCGGGCGCCTAGTTCGCCACTGACTTAAAACACCATCTTATATTCCACTATTTTGAAAAACGCAAGTTACTAAAATATAGCGAACGCGAGACCGACCTTCACGATTGAGTGTTGAATGTAGACTGCTCGAAAAATGAAAATTTGTATTTTGTATAATTATAGGAACTTTTTTTGTTACATGAACGTTGAGAAAGCACATGAAATTGAAAACAAATTCTCAGTAAAACAACTAATGACGTTATTGTGTCTTCTTGTATGAAAAGGCCTTCGGAGATTGACCGATGCCTTTGTTAGTGCATAAATATGAGACGTTAAGCCCCATCAGCCAATCTGTGTTACTGTTAGCACTCTTGGTGACAGTGACCGGCCCTGATAAACCCTTCTTTACATTCTCGCGGCCCCAACATACCTCACACTGACATACCGGCCCTATAACTGACCCGGCCTGATACATATTACAAACATAGCAACAACTACAACCAGATCAATGTGGTATTTTACCTGAGAGGTAACGAAATGGAAACTTTCATTTGAATTAAATATAGAAAAGATTTTATTTTCGCGGTAGCGGCCATCCTTGGCGGCGGCCCACCGGAATTTTTCCCGGTGTCCCGGCGGGCCAGTCCAGCCCTGCCTATCATCAGCTAACAAATTTACAGGGGAGAAATCTATATTTGATACAGGTACACCTCAGTACAATTGCCTACCTATCAAGGAGGCAAAACATGTTAAAGAGTTTTAAAAATTTGTATTGTGAACTGCCTACTTGTAAAATAGACTTAATCTTTGTAAGCCTAACTATTTGTATTTTATTTGTGAGCTAACTGTACCGTAGCTTCTAAAATAGAGATTGATTTTGATCTAAATAAAAGATGATTTGATTTGATTTGAACCTCGACTCAAGGACGATGTTATTACAGCTATCATGTTACACATACTTCTTTAGTGCTGGTCATCAATTTTTAAATACGCAAATTTTAAAATCGTCATTTTTAGCGGCACCGGCATCTTTAACAGGCGGTGGTAATGTTTAGAAGGTTTTCCGGATATTGATGGGTAGCCATTTTGAGATTGCCACCTCAGTGAAGCTCTTTCCGGTGGCTGGTGATCATGGGTGGATTCAGTGAGAAAGTAAGTAATTTATTATTTTCTCCTATTCACTAACAACATGCTCGATTTGTCTGTAATCACCACCTTCCTTTTTATTTCCCTATTTGTGAAATATAATTGTGGTCGGTTAGAATGCAATATGGCCCTGTCGCATGTCCATCGTGTTACCGTTTGGTCAATACACGTGTTGGAAACCTGAAGCCTATTTTTAATTGACGAAGCCAAAAGCTTTAGCCCAGGGTTAGTAGGCCCTCACCCTAGGCCTAGGCCATCATCGGTTGACGTTTACCTAGATTTGCGAAGGTAGGCCTAGGCCCTAGGTTAAGCCTAGCCTACCTAAGTTATTCAAAATCAGCGAAGTTCTGTGGGGTAGGCTAGGGCCTAGGCCTACCTAGGGCTGGGCCTAGGCTAAAGTGCTGAACCCAATTGGCATAGCATAAGCGTAACGCAACGCAAGCATAGGCCCTAGCGCAGGAAATATAAATCCTATGCATGTGGCTGCTTATGCACCCAATAAGCGTGAGCATAGCGTAGGCGCGGAAGCGCAACACAAGAGTTGGTTATATTTTAATTTTTTTTACGTTGTGTTTGCGTTCCGTCGAGGTTGGCCAATAGGAATCAAGTTAAAACGTGAGTCAATACAAACGCTCAACTCAAGTTCACTACTATTGGAGATGGGTGAGGAAGTATTTTTTGACGAGGGCGATGTAAATAATGAATTTGAGGTGGAATTGCTTGATACATCAACGGTTGACGAGGTATTAATAATAATAATAATTTCACGGCCTTTTAAATTTCGTACGCTATGCTACCGCTGTGACAAATGGGCGTCGTGTTTTCTTGTGCTTGTGCTTGTGTTGCGTTTGCGTTGCGCTTATGCTAATGCTATGCCAATTGGGCTTGGCACTTAAGGCTTTAGGCCCTACTAGCCTAGGGCTGTTGTTAAGAGGCCTAGGTAGGGCTACTTTATGCTGTGTTTTTCTGTTACTTAATATTTAACTTTGTAGGCAATCGTTTTCATGCTAGGCGTAGGCTTAGGCTAGCCTAAGAACAAGGAAATTACGGTGGACACTAGGCCCATAAGCCTATGAAAACAAACTGACTTGGGGCTAGGCCTAGGCCTAGGCCTACTCTTTCGGTTGGTAGGCCTATAGGCCTATGGCCAAACTTCTTTTAACACTGTTGTGTTTAACTTTAACTGTGTGTTTAACCCCCCCTCCCGTGTACCTAGGCTTTTCCCCTAAAACAGTGTTAAAAGAAGTTTGGCCATAGCCTAGGCCTACCAACCGAAAGAGTCCGGCCGGGCACCTGGCAGTCACTTATTCAAACAATCCACTAAGCAACACGGCCACATGTTATTTTCCCTAGAAGCATTAATTTGATTTTTGTTTTATGAAATTTTTTGTTTGATCAATTACGTGGCAGTGAGCGTTGAGTGGCTGTTGTGCATCAGGCCCCAACTCTGAAAGTGGCACATGATATTAGTCGTAGGCCTACCGGTAGCCCTATACAAGAGCTGCCTCAGCCGTAATAATAGTGTAAAAACTAGGCCTAAAAATATTTGTTCAGTCAAAGATTTGATTGACTCCAGGCGTGCCGTAAAGATAGATTTATTTGTGTGACTCTTCCCATGTCACTGATGTTGTACTGTCACTGATGAAAGTGGTAGGAACGTGACCATTTGCCGTGGAAAATGAACAAAATAGGCCTACCTACAAAACCTTTAGTTAGGCCCTAACGTTTCTATTTTAATTATAGGCCTAAAGGAGTTTTGCTGAAAATAGAAACATTTACCAAATAGAATCATTTGCGGAAAAACATGGGCCTAAATAGGCCCTAGAATTGTAGATACAAAAACGACCTAACAAAGATTTGAACCGCTGACCTTTTGCAAACTCGGACGCATTAGGCCTACCACTCTTGCCACACTGCATTGTGGTTTATAAAGCTATTAGCCTATTAGGTGACCAGCCTATCGTCGATGACCGTAATACGTAGTGCATAATTATTCGTAGTTTGTACCGCTGACCTTACGATTATACACTCCGCTCTATTGAACATCATGCATGCCCATTTGATGCATAAGCAGGGCTCAAATTTTAAAATATTTAGCACTCGCCCGGGCCCCGGGCTCTTGTACATTTACTAGTCCAAAATTAAAAACACTAGTCCGTATTCCTACTCCTAACCACTACTAGTACTACTATAACTTAAATACGTAATTTCATTTTACAACTTACTAACATAACTACTGCTGGAACGCAAAGATAGGTGTTTGGTTGCCTTAGAAATCCACATCTGCCTTGTGCAACAAATGATGCACAGATCTACACAGTAGGTAACACTAACACAACACTAAATATTCCACATTCACAATCACACGAAACACACAGCAAAGCAGCCCACTAGAGAGAAGCCTTGAACACGCTGTGACAAGCTCCGACTGGATGTCAAGGTTGGTGTAGGTCCTGGTCAGGTCAGATCAAGGCTCAACCACCAACTCATGGAGCACTCTATTGAGGACTTCGCGCACCATGCTCTGTTGACCGCGTAGTTTGAAACGTAATATAGGCGAGTGATTTCCAAAAGTTACTCGCTCGGGCGAGCGTTAAATTCGAGCCCTGTGCATAAGCCCTAGTATGATTCAAGGCCTAGGCTACGGTTTAATAATGCTGATAAATTCAGGGCTTAAATTTCCCCCGCTAGTTCACAAAAAAACTTGGGCCTCTGGCTTCCTTTCCCTGAAGGCCTAAGAGACCAGATTAGTATTCAAGAATTAGCGACAGTATGCATGCTGACGTGACCATTTTTTCGAGTGTAGGGCCACAATTTTTTGATATGCTAATGTGTTACTTCATAAGTAGGAGGCCTACCTACATTCTTAATTAATTCCAGAGTCCAGCCTAGCAATTATTACGTTATGATGCTTAAAAGTAAACTTCCCCTGGTATTAATGTAAGTATTATTGTTTTCCAGGTCATTCTTGTGGATGGAAAGAACCATCTTTTAGGTCGGTTGGCAGCTCTTATTGCCAAGACACTTTTACAAGGACACCGAGTTACCGTCGTCAGATGCGAGGCCTTGAACATTTCTGGCAACTTCTTCAGGTAACTTGTAAAAGTCTTATTATAAATGCCTGATTTTGTTTAAATAGGTAGGCCCACACATTTGACAGAAAATAAACCCTGGGCTATAAAATTGTTAATCTTAAAAGTTTAGGCCAACCCCAACCCATTGTCAATCATTCATATAGGCTACAGTAATTTGGATAAATCCCCTTTTAAGTACCGGTGGTTAACCTTGAGGTTAAGTCCTGTGACTAAGAGGCTTCACGGCAAACATGCACACCTTACTCTGGATATACCAGTTCATCTTTGGGTACTCTTTCGGTAGGTAGCCCCCAACTTTTTAACACTGCGATGTTAGTGGAAAGTAGGTTGTCCCCCCGCCCCCTGCGTAGAATTTACAAGATATGCCTACCATGTGAATGTGGAGATGTAAATATTCTACATCAAAGAGACTGGCAGGAGAAAAAAATCAACCAGATTAAAGGAGCATGAACGACATATAACTTACGACTGGGTTAAGCAGCTATGCAATTCGAGTTGATAGGGGAGTAGGCGGTAGGCCTACCAGTAAACGATTTGCAAAGACATCAACCCCCGTCTGCTGTAATTGATCATGCTTTAGAGTTTAGAATTGGATCATAAAATTCAATTTGATCAAATGTCTGTCTTGGAAGGTAGATTCAGCAGAGTAGACTAGTTAGGGAGGCAATAGAAATTAAAAAACATCCCAACAATTTCAATAGGGATCACTGTTTTGTCCTCAGCCATGCATGGGATCCTGTTCTAAAGTCTGTCACTACGTTTAGGGCCTACCACAGCAATCAATCCGAATTGACTGAATTCGGTTTGAGTTCAATTCAGTTTGACCCTAAGTGTAGGCCTAAATCACGGACATTCGAAGCGACTTCCTCAATCCTATTTCGATTCAAATTGAAGTTGTTGTTGCAGTTTAAGAGCGTTCACCACCCCTTTTTTAGGCAATTTTCTGTTTGCTCGGCTGAATGACATCACAGTTGTTAGAAATTTTGAACATATCTCAAGAAAGTGGAAATAAAGGTTTCTATAGTAACACATTCCTAAAATTTGTTTTGAAATAATTTATAAAAAATAAATTAGATTTACGAATTTCAATTTTGTGTAAAAAGTCCAAAATTGACTATATTCGTGAATTTTTTCTGCTGATCAAGTCAAAATTTTGAAAATCTATGACTGTTAGGAACGTCCATTAATGCATTAGTTGACAAGTTTTGCAAAATTGTATATACATAGGATGCTTTTTGGCCGAGCAAACCGCTATTTACTAACTATCAAAAGGGTGGTGAACCCTCTTAAATAGATGCTACAAGATTCTATAAATAACACTTAAAAAAACTATGTACACATAGGATCTTTACCTACAGCTATGTAAATATAAAGCCTAATGTCTACATTAAAGCCTCTAAGACTCCATTTATTGTAGGCCTAAGTAATAAACAACGCCTGCCTAATAATGGTATTCACTGAAATCTAAATCTCTAAGGCAGTGTTGATCTGTATTCAACTGTATATCAAGTTATTTACTCAAGCCAATCCAATCCGTGGAAAGTGGATTGACTTCAATTTGAATCGAGTGTGTATATCAAAATACTCAAACTGACTTAAGACTAAGAGTCAATTCGGATTGAGTGCTGTGGTATACGTAGTGTGTCTCTAAATTAGAAACAGTACAGTTGAAAGAAGTCAACCCTATTGGGTTAAGATGTCATAGACCCAGTCCAAGAGATAGTGCCGGTTCAAGAGGAACATCTCTGTGGTGTTTGGAGGAAGACTACAAAATAGGAAAGTTGTCTATCGAATGACAATCTGCTAGTGAATTTAGAAAGCTTATTTAGAATTAATAACCAATGAAAATACATAGGAAACAATAGGATAAAACAAGAAACAAGCGTCAATTTATAAACTTCACATCATATTTAAAGTCCTGAAGAAGAAGACAATGGTCTTTGAAACGTCGGCAGAAAATATTATCAATCGTTAATAACACCGCTACAAAACAACCCGATCAATAAAAATGTCATCAACGGGTAGTGAGACACTAAAAAGCTTTAATATTTTTGGCTATTTGCACACCACATTGCACATAGAGGCCTACAGTCTTCAATGATTAATTTCAATCTTACCTACATTGTTTGATTATATTCTATGATACAAACCAAAATGTTTGTGAGAAGATCTTGAAGCCTAGTATTCTTGATTTGCAACCAGGCTATGTAACATACTAGACCTACAGTGTGCAAATAATCTTCGCTGCAAAACGCCTTAAAACTACTAGACTGCTAGAATCTAGCTAGTCATTAAGCCCTACTGTACAAACTCCTAAGGATTAAAACATTGCTTTGTAGAAGAGTTTGGTACAGCTATGTTACTACAGCCTACTGGTAAGATCGCTTTGGAGGACGTGAATTCGAATCCTGCATTTATAACTAAGGCATGTTTCTTTGTAATCGTCCTTCATTGTCAACTATCGCCACTCATCATCTTGTGCATTAATTAAGCAACAAAAATCATTATCATCACCAGTAATATTTTTATGTAGGTCCACTTGCAGCTTACGTAGCACATAGGCCTACAGACTTCAATGATTAATTCCAATCTTACCTACATTGTCTGATTAGGTATCTATGAATATTGAATATGTTACAAACCAAATGTTTCTGAGAAGCATGTACTATTCTTGATTCGCAACTAGGCTACAAAACATCTGCCCATACAGTCAAGAAATAAAGTTGAGCCCTTAACTACAAACCGTAGGAGATTAAAACGTAAGTTTGAAGTTGCCTACGCCTACATTTTACAAGTAGGCATATCTTCTTGTATTTAAGCAACTTGGGCACACAAACTCATTTTTATCATTTGTGGAAGAATTGAGAACATAAAGCACATCCTAGAGTGAAGAGCTGGTTTATGTTGCCCTCAGTCCTTCAGGCTGTGCTTTATGTTCTCTTGGCGTTGGCATAAATCCTTTCCCAACTTGTCAATCTTGTCCAATCCCAACTAAACTATCCAGAACTTTTCCCCACTTCTTCGGTTCTTCCAAAGTCAATTTACACTACCGGTACCTACCATAAAATTAGTAATTTAACAGTTAACTCACTAGTAGGCCTAGTTCTACTAATTTTTAAAAAACAACCTCGAAGCTAATTGACATGGCCTACCTACATACTACTGCCTATGTCATATTTGTCCATCCCTAATGCTGTCAAAGGTTGGTCTTCAATGATTATTTCCAATCTTACCTACATTGTTTGATGGTTTTCCATGATACAATATCTTTATTATGAGAGGATCAAATTTCCAGCATTGATTTTTATTTATTTAGCCTATTATTTGTTAATTTTGGCTTCTGGCCTATATTTTGCTTGCTAGTCTCATTTCTTCTGCTCTGCGGCCTATCTAGTAGGCCTACCTACTGGCTAATCTCGTTGTTAGTTCAACAGTTATATTTTACTTCTAGGTACCTATTTGTTTATGTAGGTGACTATGTACATAATGTGTTGATCTGTTCTTGTGAGCATTCAATGATGCATAATTGTTGGTTGATTATCTATGATAGACATATTAGTTTCGTCACTACCACTGAGGCTGCTCACAGATCAAGAATCATATCGACCTATAAATTTACTTGGGCTCATATTCTTTTAAACACTGATGTCTATGCAATAACATAAAATTGCCAATTACAATTACTATCCTTGTCATAGGCCTATTCGCGTTTAAAAGCAAAGTGGCTGACATCTGGCGGTCAAGTGGAGAACTGCTCCAAGGCAGATACCGGGCGGCTGCATGGCGGCATTCAATGTTAAACCAATGCAATATTGTAGCGTCACGGTCAACTCCAGAATGAATTTACTCGATCATGTTTATTATTTAGCAAGCAAGAAAGGTCATAAAATTAGTACCTTGTAAGTGTTTCATGTACATTTTAATTTTCTTTAATTTTTTTCTTTTTTCTTGAAATTATTCTGAAAAATTGGGGGTCGTGTTATATTCGAGGTCGTGCTATATTCGGAACAATACAGTATATTATGTACCGTCTTTCGGTTCAACATTCTAAACCCAAAGATACTGTGAACCATAGTAGGCCTAGGCCTATATATTATGCAAGTCTCATTAATGGCATAATTGATAAATGGTATAGATATATAATATGGAATTTTTGTAATTATTATTTATTTTTAATAATATGTCCATAATAATACGCATTGAATGTAAACTAGCCTACCTTGATTTTTTATTCTTATATGCCAAGACAAACAAACAACAACAAAACAATTCTAGGACTTAACTAGGCGTAATATAATTAGTAAACTATGCGTATTAATAATAGTAGGCCTATATAATATAAAGTTTAGTGAAGGCTGGTGCCATCCATATAACTTTAATTTTTTAGTCGCATGGGGGGGCGGGGGGGGCTTTTTAAATGTGAGACAATGTTTTAAGAGGTTTCAATGGCGTGACGAAACACAAATTTAATAACAAATCGAGTTTGATAATTTATTCGCGAAGAACCCGCAAAAAATTACTTCGGGGGGGGGGGGGGTGGAAGAGAATAAATAATTTGTGAAAAATATCATATTACATATCATAGGCCTAAGTAAAGGCCAATAATCACAAGAAATTTGTGGTATTGCCATCAAGTTAAAATTACTGAACATACATGTCTCCAAATTACGAGATAAAATTCCTTATTTTGCTAGTTATTTTGCAGCTGAGGGTTACAAAATATAGTGATTGTCCTACCCCATCGTACCCAACTACTGGAAATACTTCTAGAACTGACGCTTACAAGGAAATATTATGCTTTAAAGCATGAAAACACACTTGCTCCCTATGCAGCCCGTGTTTTTATCTGCCTTCGGACGGCCATGTTGGCATACGACCGTGCTGCTACCTGGTTAGGTTTTAACCGCGAATTAAGCCTCGTTCACAATATTAGTTTCCAAGGCGTAAGGCTTAGGCCTAGTCATATGAATTTATGATCAATTGTAAACTAGTACCTATATTTTACTTTTGGTTTTACTTGAGTAGGTCTTTGTTAGCAACCTTCACGAATGAGGATCGAGCATGTGGTTGCTCTGCGGTTTCTGGTTTTTAAGTCGGGCACAATGTGTGGTGAAACGCCTTCAGTGCACTCAAACCTTCCTACTCGACTACTGCTATATATTATATAAATGTGAGGGTATTGACATTAGGGTTCAAAATTTTCCGGAAAAATTGAAGTCGAGGAAAAAAACGGATATTTTCCCGTTTTTTCCCGGAAAAATTGGGGAAAATTGAATTTTCTTTACTTTTCATAAAGTTTATACTTCCTCGTAGTTCATTTTAGATTAATGGCATCTTTATGGTAAATGTTAAATTAAGATTATTATTGTTAGTTTATTTTCATGTGTTTATGTACGCGTGTTTACTATTGATTGAACGAGTGAGCGTAGCGAACGTGGTGATTTCCATTCGACTTAAACGGCCCTTATGGTTTTTCTGCGTGCGTGCTGTGTGTGTGTGTGTACGTTGAAAATCAGCCGAATCGCTGAACAGATTGCGCTGAAATTATAAACGGACATCCGGTACGAGTTTATTGAGAACTGCTAACAAAATCAGCCAGATTCATTGCGATTTAAACCTACAAGAAACTGATAAACTGAAAAATAGACTTCCAATGTTTAGAAATTATTTTAACGACAATGTTTTAGATTTTGAAATATATTTTTTGTTTGTTTTCGCCTGGCCGTGAAATGCCGTGCCCATGCAAGGTCAGTCGAATGTTGGACGTCAAGGTACCCCAAATCTCGCTCGTAGATTGAGTAAACCTTGCAATATTTTCACGTATTTCGTACTGGCTATGTTTACCATAGTAGGCCCTATTGCCACAGATGATGGACTACACTGCGTTATATGCATTTCAAAACATGTTTAATTATTTTTGAAATACAATCTAGAAATAACAAAATCTTTCCCGACCAGGGCATTGAACCCACGTCTCCCACATTTCGGCTACAAGGGCGCTTTAGCCAACTAGACTAGGGAAACGCCAAAGTCGTAGTAAGACGAGTGAGCGAGTAATGTGGTGAGTACCCGGGAACATTGCATTTAAGTTTGATAATTATATTCGTATAGATAATAGGGTATTGGTGGAAATCACTGTGCCGGAGGTTGCTTTTTGTTGGCAGTCTTCAACTGAATATTTCCCTGTGACTGCCGGGTCTTGCTTAATGGTAGATTGTTGGTCCGGGAGTTGTGTAAAAGTTAGGCCATAGTTTAGGCCATAATGTTCCACTGTAGCCTATATGATAGGCTAGGGAGGCCTAAGGTAAGGGGAAGAAAATAAATGTTACCGGGTACTTAACACATGGATCACTCACTCGTCTAACAACGACTTTGGAGTTTCCCTAGTGTTTATAAATGACAGCAAAATGGCAGCAATACTACATCTAGCATTTTCCAAATCCCTTGCAATTATTACTATTTATAGCCAGGGGTCAAAATTAACTTTTTTGCAACTAGCACTTCGGGCTAATGGCAACAATAGTCCTCTAAGAGCATTTTTACAGTCGGCAATCAAATAGGTTATATTGATGTAAAACAATAATAGGGTATATGTGAATGTTTTAAGTCACAATATTTGCCGGGTTTGACTTATGTGTAGGGGGGACTAGGGAGCGACCGGAAACGAATTTTAACCGTAATATTAATAATCCTAAATTAAGTGATTTTTTATTTTGTTTGCATATTTACAACGATTTTCCATACTAGGTAGTGCACTACTACTGGAAACTCGTTAAGTTATTGTTGCGAAATATTGAGATTTTTTGAACGGCAATTGGGAACTCTGGAAAAAGTACTCGCCTGTCGGACTAGAGTAATTAGATTTTTACTAGCGCGAGCAAAGTTTCACTAGCCTCGGGCGAGCATTAATTTGACTCCTGTTTATAGATATACTATGTTAAGCTTTAGTCCCTCCCACGGCATGCCCTATTACTTTACAATATGGTCACAAAACTGTCTTTGAAATGAGAATTCCAATCATAATTTTAGTCTAACCTAACAAGAACAACTAAGGCATTTACCTTTCATTTTACTATTAAAATAATCATTACTACATTCATATCAATTTTATTTATCCTATGCACCTTAAAACCAATTTTTTCCAATTTTTCGTATTTTTCCGACGTGCCCGGAAAAAACGGAAAAAACACGTTTTTTTTTCCAAAATTTCCGGAAAAATTGGTACCTTTTAAATCCCTAATTGACATTACTGCCAGTGATGATGATGAAAATCAAAACTGATTTTAAATGTTGATATGAGTATCCAATGATGCATACCTGTTGGTTGAAATATCTATGATTGACACAATGTTATAGTTTCGTCACTACCACTGAGGCTGCTCATGTCTCAACATTTCAAGAATGATTTTATCTGTTTTTCTAAAAATGAATAGTGTAAAAATATAATTCATAATAGCTTATAGAATTGGTGAGGATTGATGGATTGGTCATATATTATGTGCTTGCTCTCTATATAGATAGCCTGATTTGCCTACTTTCTAAGACCTACATCTCATTTTTTCATCCCTAATGCTGTTATAGCGTGATCTTCAATGATTATTTCCAATCTTACCTACATTGTTTGATGGTTTCCATGATACAATCTATATTATGAGAGGATCAAATTTCCAGCTTTGATTTTGATTTTTGATTTATTTTGGCATTGACCTATTTTGCATGCTAGTCACATTTCTTCTGCTCTGATGCCTATCTAGTACCTACGGTACTTCTGTCGTTGGGGTGGGCCAACTATGATATTCCACGAAAAGCTTAGGTACGCGGGTGGGGCGTGGGGGGCGCAAAGCGCGTGAGTGTTGCAGTGTTTTTAATATTAAAACATACGCGCTTCGCGCCCCCTCATCCCCCACCCGCATACCTAAGCTTTTCGTGGAATAGGCTATGGCCCACCTTAACGACAGAAGTGCCATACCTACTGGCTACTCTTGTTGTTAGTTCAACAGTTATGTTTTGCTTCTATTTGTTTAGGTAGGCCTAGGTAACAAGACGTAATCTAATATGGATCTGTTCCTGTGAGCATTCAATGATGTATACCTGTTGGTTGAATATCTGTGATTGACTAACTGTAGTTTCGTCACTACCACTGAGGTTGCTCACAGATCAAGAATCATATTGGCCTATACACTAACATAGTCGCAATTATATTATTTCATAGTCCTAGGCCAAATACTTGTAGGAACTCTATGTATGTTTATCTAAACAACTTGACAATGCAAATGTTACAATGGTTGTACTTGTTGCACCATCTAAAATATAATTGAATAGCGGCAAAATAAATACAAATACAAATACTTGAGTAGGTCTCGGTTAGCGACCTTAACGAAGAAGGATCAAGCATGTGGTTGCTGTGCCACTTGCTGTTAAGTCTGGCACAATGTGTGATGAAACACCTTCAGCGCACTGCAACCATCCTACTCGACTACTGCTCCGATATAAAAATGTACGGGTATTGACATCACTGCCCAGATCCATCCGTCATTATTGGATTTTAGTTCACCCATTTCAATAAATGTGAACAAAAAAACTTAATGCTACATCTGTTAGTTTGACTCCGCTGGGATAGATTTTTTAATTTCTGGATTGATTTTTATTAAAAAACATCTGTTGGAATTGGTCTAAGACTACCAGTAGGCCTACAGATTCCTTATGTTTCTGATTTATTTTATGTTGATATGAGTATCCAATGATGCATACCTGTTGGTTGAATTATCTATGATTGACACAATGATGTAGTTTCGTCACTACCACTGAGGCTGCTCACGTCTCAACATTTCAAGAATGATTTTTTTATCTGTTTTTCTAAAATGACTGGGTGCAAAAATATAATGCATCAGGTAGGCCTAAGGAGGATTCATGGATTGCCCCCATTGGGCATGTATATCATGTGCTTACACTCGATAGCCTGATAAGCCTACCTTCTGAGGCCTACATCTCATTTTTCCATCTCTAATGCTATTGATAGCTTGGTCTTCAATGATTATTTCCAATCTTACCTACATTGTTTGATGGTTTCCATGATACAATCTATATTATGAGGATCAAATTTCCAGCATTGATTTTTATTTATTTTGGCATTTACCTATTTTGCATGCTAGTCACATTTCTTCTGCTCTGAGGCATATCTAGTAACTGCCGGCTACACTCGTTTTAAGTTCAACAGTTATGTTTTACCTCTACAATTTGTTTCGGTAGGTAACAAGTAATGTAATACAGGCCTGCCATGCCACCACCCACAAATGATTTTTAAAATACTATTCCTACCATGAAAAAATCATGTAAAATCCTGTAAAGTATAACCTATATTTTGTTACGTGAAACTTGCAAATTTAGCTTAGCTTTTGCACATTACCACCAAAATCATGAATCCGGTGTACAGGTAACTGTACGTCACTCAGTAGGCCAACCAACACACCCAATACTAGACCTACTATTATTCATCTTCTTCCGAGGCCTAGCCTACAATCGACAAAATACAGTGAAACCCGGCTAAAACATTCCCTTCAAAGACGTATGAATTTGTCTTTTTTATGTTACCCAACCCAAAACGTTTGTATTTAATACATTTTCCCAGACAATGCCTATTACGTTCAAAAATAGGTCAAAAGTCTGCCCATTATAATTGATGATACGTTACCGCGCATGCCGAGCAGTAAGATTCCCTTCTCACCTTACACTGGAGAAAAACTGCTACGGTGCAAGGAGTGTTGTGTTCATATCTCGTAATTTTGTGAGCGGTCATGGCATCACATTACGATTCCGGGTATGTCCCGCTTTATCCAATTGAGCATCGATAATTTTATGAGGCCTTCAAATGATTGAATACAGTAATCAGCACATTGCTGGGCAAGAGTAAATAATTATCTATGAAAATTGAATTTTTAACGATTTTTTTTCTCGTTGTTTTCAAAAAATTTCTTCAGCCTTATAACATCCACATGCTAATGTCCGATTTTAATGATCATTTTGACCAGACAAACTTAATTGCTCAAATTTAGGTTTGGTATCGTATGAAAAATTGAGCGCAATCAAAAACACTATTTCTCATGAAATCAAAATTTTATGTTTTTTTCTTTTAAACAATTCTTTGACTTATAACACCTACATGCTTTATCCTATTGTAATAATTTTTTCACAGTTCCTTAATTTTATAAATTCATATATTTGTGTTAAATTTGTGCGCAATCAAATAATTATTTCTATGAAATTTCAATATTACGATTTTTTCCTTTTTTAAATTACAATTAATTAAAAAAAATTAAAATTTAAGTTAATTTTCATTTATTAATTTAATTTTTAAAAATCTTCACCTTAGTAATGATTTTTTCACAGAACAACAGAAATCCGCATACAATGGCAGCTCAATGCACCAATTACGCTCATCCAACAACGCGGCGGGACTTAAGCGTTTTCCTAGTTATGTATAAATACGTTTTCCACCACCCGTGTTCTTGCATTTTTGTTTTCCGTACGCAATGTAAGATACGTTTTAACCCTTCCGTCCCTCGGTCCACCGCCCAGCGAGAAATGCCCTTGTCTACGAGTGCAAGAGAGATAGATGCGGCAATACATCTCGTAAATTGCCCTGAGCGGTACATGCGCGATCACTATTACATAACTTACACACCACCGTGGTATGGTTTGCGCCTCGTTTTATCCAATTGAAGTCCCATTCCGATTTATAGCGTTATTATTAATATTATTTATTTTCAACATGATTGAATTACAGTAATACAAGCACATTGCTGGTGGCAAGAGTTAAAGTAATTAGAGCTATCAGAAAAACATTTATGACTTTCCGTCTTGAGACGCCATTTTATTTTCTCGTTGGTATTGACGTCATAACTAACCAGCTGTTGTTCAATCCACCGCCTACTCAACTCGACGACAGTGCGACCGACCCATCGCGTCACATGATAATTCCGGTAGGAGTCGGATCATGTTGTGGACTTCTTTTATCGATTGCTCATAAACGTTGGAATTGCCCTTCAAATTCGTAAAATAGCAAGATTTTCGGGTAAATCCGTAAATGACTAAAAATCCTGCTGTCCGTTTTTCTCTCAAAATATCAGTAAAACCGGCAGGCTTGATGTAATATGGATCTGTTTCTGTGAGCATTCAATGATGTATACCTGTCGGTTTAATATCTACGAGAAGACTTATTGTAGGTTCGAGGTTGCTCACAGATCAACAATCATATTAGCCTGTACAATAATAACATAGTCGCAATTATATTAAAAATTACTAAATTACATAAATTCAAAGGCCTACCCTATTACTAGAGTAGGTCTCTGTTAGCGACCTTCACGAAGACGTATCGAGCATGTGTTTGCTCTGCGGTTAAGGTTTTTAAGTCTGGCACTGTGTGAAGAAACTTGTTCAGCGTACTACAACCTTCCTACTCTACTTCTACTCCCAGTCCCATAGGCCTAGAAAAATGTACAGGTTACGGTATTGACATCACATCCCATCCCAGATCCATCTGTAATTATTGGATTAGTACTCATTTCAGTAAAATATAAGCTTAATAGTGTAGTGTACTACAACTGTTCTATTAGAATTGGCCTAAGACATGGATTCCTAATGTTTTCTGAATTATTGTATGACGATACCGTGATATGAGTAGGCCTATTCAATGATGCATACCTGTTGATTGAAATATCTATGATTTTCAATTTTATTATTAGGACAAATTGTACCGGTACATTTCATATTACAACAAACACAAGTCTTAGTATATGTGTCCTTTAGCTAATCAATCTTTTGCTCCTCAGTGCTGTAATCAATCATAATATAATAGGCCCTAACATAACACTTATTAAATTACCCACTGGTTGTGAGGTTGAAAGGTTAAGAACCTCCTCTTGTGGGCAAAGCATTCAATGATTATCTCTAATCTTACCTACATTGTTTGATGTATTTCAATGATACAGACAAAATGTTAATGAGAATGCCTTTCTGGGGAATGTTCTAGCTTACTTTATGTGTACCGTAGGTAACATCTAGGCCATTAACAAAACCTGTAAGGATATAAATAATTAAAGGTGATGTCACTCAGTTATATACTTCCGAGTAGGTCGTACATTATCGGCAAACATAAATGACAGACTTCAACAGCGGCTGTTGTATTTGAATTCAGGGCGAAGTTGAAGTACCTGTCTTTCCTGCGCAAACGCTGTAATGTGAACCCCGCTCGTGGGCCCTTCCATCACCGAGCCCCCAGGCAGATTCTGCGCCGCACCATCCGAGGTAAGTTCGTCTCTTCATCTCACGTTCACAGGATCAATGTAATAACAATAACATACTTGGTCACAGTCTTGCTAATTATTTATCCCCTTGTTTGTGTGACAGTTGTTTAGTTATGTAGGCTCAGTAGGTCCTAGAGTTTTTTTCCTGTGGATGTGTTAGGTACTTCCAAATTCCTATCAGTTTTTTTATCAAATAATTTTGTTAATAAAACTTATAATATAAATCAAGTGCACTTTCACTTAATTTGGAGACTCTACAAACAAGAGTTGCAAATAACCATTTGCCAAGTTACCTACCTACATTACAAAATAAAAATAGGCCCATATTGTTTTGTGGGGGTATTTGAATCACTAGGCACTAGTAGGCCTACACTGATATTGTCTATTTAGGCTACATCAAAACAAATAAAGAACTTGATATAAATTTTAAAAATTCCTTTTGTTAAGAATTATGTGTAATTTTTCTTAATTCCAAAAATGCCAAACCATGCTTCCAATTGTGTCAGTGTCATCAATGATTATTGCTTCCAAGCATTACCTACATTGTTTGAGTGTCTATGATAACACACACTGTATGAGATGACCTCGAAGTGCAAGCTAGTGTAGGTCTACCTACCTGTAAGTTTCCTCAAGTGATACTCTCTACGTGCTGCCTCTTGCAGGGATGCTGCCCCACAAGACTACCCGCGGCCGACAGGCGATGAAGCGACTGAGGGCGTACGAGGGAATCCCACCCCCATGGTCGAACAAGAAGCGAGTGGTCGTACCTGGCGCGATGAGGATTATGTGTCTGAAGGCAGGGAGGAAGGTTAGTGGGAACCTTTCTCATTCTCATTCCATTTCTTGCTTCTTCACTGTAAAGTTAAATCTTTGCTATTTCCGCTTCTACTTCCTGCACCTCTTGCCTCTCTTCAATGTTATTCCCATTAACCCTCGGTCCCTCGCGTGGGGTTCTACATTCGACTCTGTTTCTCTGTATCGGACTGTTTTATAGGGGTGTGCGGAATCCCGACATTTCTGGATTGGGATCAGGAAATCACCTTCCCGTTCTCGAAATAGTTTTTTTCCCGAAACTCGCCGGGATCGCGTCAAAAGTCGGGAAATTGACATTCCCGCCTCTTCAGACTATATCAGGGCTTCCACTGAGGCGACTATGCGACTATTTTGTGACTATTTTTAGCAAGGTCCAATTTTGGCGACTATCTTTGGCAATATTAGCAAAAATGCGACAAAAAGCGACTTTTTTTGGCAAATTGAGTAAAAATGGGACAATTTTTACTTTAGAGATGGAAAAACACATTTTGAAAACGCGAATTTCTAGCGAAATAACGAATGCAACTGTATCAAACTAGTATAAACGCGAATTAACTCGTGAAATTGAACCTTTTAGTGTGCAAATGTAGGGGGATGGTGGAGGTGCCGGTCCAGTTTTGGTGGAGGTGCCGGTCCAGACCGACGCGAGCGGTATGCCGTTTCGGGCTTCACAGAAATTGACCGCCAAAATGAAGGCGCGTATTACGGACTCTGCGGAAATAGTCCACCAAAATAACGGTGCGTAAAAATTTTTTGTTTTTTGTGAATCGATTCTGAAAAGATTTCTTTTTGGAACTTTTTGGAATCTGTGTCATCCCTAAATTAAGGGTCTCATTTTTTTATTTATTAGTAGGCCTAATGTTTTTGAGATTTTTTTGGAAATCTTGACAAATGTGAAATTTGTTTTTTTAACGAAATTTGGTTTTTTTTATCACCATTTATCATTACCTCTGTGCATTGAACATATTATATCGGCCTATTTCATATGAAAGTGCCAACTTTCCAACATTTCCTGTTTTGGAGTTGGTTTCTATTTTCGGAGAATTGACGCACGGATTTTAGACTTCCTTTCATTACGGTAGTTTATTCTTTATTAATTGTTTAGGTTATTCTTATTCATGATGTGAAGTAATTGGTACAAAAGATTCAGCACATTTCAGGCGAGATTTATTTTAAAAGACTACCATTTGCAACTGTTTTTTGGACTAAATGCGCCTTTTTTGTGGATTTAAGGCGACTATTCGGAGACTATTTTGAAGATTTTAGGAGACTATTTGAGACTATTTTGAAGATTTTGGGAGACTAATGCAACTATATTTAGCTAAGACATGCAGTGGAAGCCCTGCTATATGAAAGCAGTTGGCAAGGTGCCCACTAGATCGCAGCATTTGCGCGTGCCTGCTTGATGCATTAGCATCCAGAGTGCAGTGCTTCAAAAATCGAAATAATATTCGATTTTCGACCTGAAACAGCTGTGAAATAGGCCCCCACCAAATTAATCACAATGACTTGACTTACAAATAGACACTTTAGGCAAGTGCCTAGGTCCCTACTTGTATTTATATTTGTCTAAGCCTAGGACCTAGGCCTACCCAAAATTAATTATTTGGTTAGAAAGAAAGCTAGCCTAGGCAGGCCCTAGGCCAAATGCATTTGGTAAGTTGAAAATTGTTAGTTTGTAGCCTAGGCCCTAGGCCTAGGTACAACTTACAACTAGCTAATTTGTAATTTGGTCTCTTCCCAGTTGGTCCTAGGCCTAGGCCTAACCTTCATGGCTAATCTAAAGCACAGGCCATTCTTTCTAACCTAATTATTACTAGGGCCCTAGGCCTATTCGTTTTGGGTAGGGCCTAGGCCCTTCCAAGTAGCTAGGCCTAGGCCCAAGCCTAAAGTCAAATTGTGAGTCAATGTGATTAATTTGGTGATCCTTTGCAATTTTTGTACTTGATAAAGTTATATAAAGATGCTGCATTTAATTTATTTATTTGTGGGAAAATTTCCCGATCCCGTCCCGATTCCCGGATTTTGTAATGTAAAATTCCCGATCCCGTCCCGAGTCTGAAAAATCCTTTCCCGCACACCCCTACTGTTTTACCGACTAGATTCTCAGTACCTTCCAAGTCACTCTATCTGTTAGCAAAATTTGTAACCCTCTAATCATTAGGGCTTTTAGTGTTGTTATATTGCTGGTCTGAACGTGGTTGGGGTTGCTGGAACCCTCGCGAGTGATCACGTACAGAAGCTCAATGCTATTTTGGCTGAAATTTTGTAAAAATTCTTCTTGCAATTTACTAACTGGTTCATGTTTTTACTAAAATGTAAAACAAAACTTAAAATTGCATTATTTTGACACATTTTTTATGAATATTTTGAAAATGTCCATTTTTTTAATCTGAAAAATACAATAACAAAATATTTCATACAAAAAGGTTCATTGGCATTTTATTTCACTGTCCTCCCAGTAACAACCACCTACATAGTAGTTTCACAAATCATATGAGCCCAGAAAGAAATACCCAAACATCCTTCTACACTAATTACAGCCCAAAATAATTTGGGGTTTGAGAAACCCCACGTGAGGAATGGTGTTAAGAAATTCCGCGTGAGTGACGGAGGGTTAAACACTGTCACATATTTACCTAATTATGTATTAAAAAATTATTAAAAATAAAGATTATAGTACTATCGGTAGGTTCCCTGTTGATTTTGGACCCTTATTGTTGCCCAATTCCCAATAATCTCAGTTATACGTTTTTCAGGGGAAAGGTACTGAAAAACGAATAAATGCAAAAAAAGTTTTGAAATGTTTTAATAAATTTTTGAATTTTCTACTGGTAATACAATTGTGATGAATTAATGTTTTAATGGCTTTAAATCGTCTATTTTAAAGTTATTTTGTTTTTGATTTTGGGTGTAGTGTAACTAGCGAGCGCTTATCGGCGCATGGAGTTATAAATAGATCGCCGCGTCCTTGGGGGGTGGGAGGGGGGGGGATTTACAGTTCCCAGCAATTAAAAATGAACTGTTTCAAGAGGCATTATCTTGATTTTTACCTGAATCTGGCAAGCATTTATCTTATTTTATTGATAGGGGCCTAACTAGAGAGTCCCCACTTGGCCTAGCCCTAGGACTTTGCCTTGGCCTAGGACTTTGCCTTGGCCTAGGCCTAGCCCTAGCACTTTGCCTTGGCCTAGGCCTAGCCCTAGCCCTAGCGCGTGTGTAGGCCTAGGCTAGGCTAGGCCTCGGCCCGAGGGTCACATCATTGATTACCTATGCAGATGAGGCCTACTTCGTGTGTAATGTGACAGCAAAAAGTAGGCCTAGGCACTAGTCTGCGTGTGTATTCAATTCCGAATCTTAGTTTGTTGTCAAAGCTTTCAAAATAAAGAGGCTTGGATGCAGGAACCAGGGAGCGTGAATACACGGCGTCGAAAATAAATATCCTTTATTGGTTTTGTTGCGTCTATATCACTAATATTTCCGATAAACGATCGTGAAGAAAGAATGCCGGAGATTATTCCACTTAAACACTTTTTACGTATTTTAAAATCGTAGTTTGCGTAGCTTGACATTTTCCATCTTCCATCTTCGCATTTTGCTTCATTTCACCACACCGAGCGTCGCTATTGGATGGAAACGAGACGACCCTCCCTAGCCAATAAGAGAGCTAGAAACCAGTACTACAACGCACTCGTGGTGCACTCTATCGGCCATGGCTGGAACTCGTAGCGCGCTCGCGCTCCGTCGGCCATTGCTGGAACTCGTTGTATGTGGGGGGACAGAGAGTAGGTGTCGTTGTACTCTACCACAGCTGGCGCGGCTGGCTTACGTAGTAAAGACGTCGTTCTTTTTCTCGCGTAGGGCCTACACATCGTTTTTATTTCCTAAAAAAACGTATTATTGAAATAAATATGCCTTGGGGACTAGTAAAAATAACGAATAAATGATAAAAACGAATATATGCAAAACGTGTATATGAAATAAATTAACACATGCGCTTATGGAGAAAAGCAGGGACTTAACAAAAAAAACGAATATATGTTAAAAACGTTGTGTTGAGAAACGAATATTTGAGATTTGACTGTACTCATTTGATTATACTAGTCTTTTCAATTGGCTATATTCATCAAACTATCCAATTGGTTTAGGTTCCCTCATCATAGTCCATTCTGTATCGTCTTGATTAAGCCAAGCTTCTGTTCTGTTAATACTTAATATATACTAGGGATGTCATAGGGTACCCGGGTTACCCGAATCCAGAAATTACCCGAATCCGTTTTATGGATTCAAATCTTTATCGGGTAGTTATTTTACTGAAAATGAAAGGTTTTTAACCGCTGCGCCGTGCGTAGTAAGGAGCGATAAGAATGCCGCAGACCACCCACCATGCAGCTGACTGAGTGCAGACTGCCGGCTGCCCGGCCGGCGACCCCCCTCCCCCTCCCACCCACCCGCCGCTATTGAGGAAGGCTGGGCTGCCGAGCCAGACGCGTCATTGTTCAAGCAACTTCCAAGTTGCAATGACGTCACGGAAGAGGAGGTGACGGAATGGGTGGCTGCCGACCGCTAGGTTTTGTCTCACAACAGTAGAAGATAAGCTTATAACTGCCGGGTATCTTCTTGTAGACGCTTCCGAACGACCTTCAACCGCTCGGGGGGGAGGGGGACGATAAAATGACGTAATTTAGGCTTTCAGGCCACCATGCAGCTGACTTGAGTGCAGACTGCCGCGCCCCCCCCCACCTGCCGCTATTGAGGAAGGCTGGGCTGCCGAGCCAGACGCGTCATTGTTCAAGCAACTTCCAAGTTGCAATGACGTCACGGAAGAGGAGGTGACGGAATGGGTGGTCGCCGACCGCTAGGTTTTGTCTCACAACAGTAGAAGATAAGCTTATCACTGCCGGGTATCTTCTTGTAGACGCTTCCGAACGACCTTCAACCGCTCGAGGGGGGGGGTGTACGACGATAAAATGACGTAATTTAGGCTTTCAGGATTCGGGTAACCCGATTCCTGGAAGGACAATCTTTTTTCATTTCTTAATTTTATTGAATGTTGACAATTCCATCTACGGGAGTGTTTCCCGAGTATCCAAATCAAGGAAGTAAATAAAAGTTGAGAAGTAAGCAATAAGCATGCATGCCCTACCATTGGAACTGTAAAATCGGGTATCCTTTGCCACACCCGCTAATGTTTGCTGTTAATTTCCAGTTCTGCACAGTTGGACGCCTTTCCCACGAAGTTGGCTGGAAGTACCAGGATGTTGTGAAGGAACTTGAAACCAAGAGGAAGCTGTCCGCATACAAGAAGGTTAAGAAATTACAGCAACTCAAGGTAATACATGTGTAATCTACAAATAACAGAATATGCCATCCAGTTCTACTTCCTTCCATTTCTCTCCCACCTGTTTTCACTTGGATTTAGACAAATTAAGAGTACGATACTCTAGCAAACACCTTTCTTCCAACGCCAATGGACGATTTTGTGCTAATAACAGCCCCTAAATTCTATTAACCCTTTTTGGGTCCAACCATCCAATTAAAGAAATTTAATTACTGTATTGTCCTGAATATAAACCTACACTTTTTTCATTATTTTAAGTCTTAGTTTCTTATGTTATGCATGTTGTATAACGTAATATTTCCCGTTTGTTTCAGCGTTTGACACGCAAGGCTGGCCTCAAGACCGCGCAACCAGCGACACGCTACACGAAAGTCATCAATCAATATGGTGTCATATAAGTAAATGTTAAATATATGTGACAATGTCCATGTACACCAATAAAGGAAACTCTTTTGTATATTGTCACCAACATGTAGAATGTTAATGTTACATACCTAGATACCCTCCCACTTATCATAAAATGTCCAATTTTCAGGGTGGGGAAAATCTTAAGGATTTTTTATACTACTGATTGTCCAGCGTTACAGAAAATGCTGTTTAAAGCGGAATTTACATCCAATTAGCGTCTGGTATCACCTAGTAGTAGGCCTACACAAGTGAAACTGTGCATTTCAAAAAGAGTCGTCTCCATTGGATTCTGTCGAATTAACGCTATGTACGTCGTGGCAACGCAGCTTTTCAAAAGTGTTGTTGAAGGCAAACGCCTATTGGTTCTATTGTTGGGTTTGCCTTATTCGTGAAAGCGGATGTAAGCATGTAAACGTGGCTTTATGATTGATCTAAGCTAAGGCATGATCCGCATGAACTACCGTACCAAACTGGACCCCGATTCTATAATTCCGACCGAATTGGATCCGTACGTTTTCAATGGTAATCGTTCCGGTTGTTGTTTGTCAAGGTCGAAAGGATTGCGATATTTTTCGTTAGCCAAAATTTGTTTATGTTTGATTACCGTATTGTTCCGAATATAGCACGACCTCGAATATAACACGACCCCCAATTTTTCAGAATCATTTCAAGAAAAAAGGAAAAAAAATCAAAGAAAATTAAAATGTACATGAAACACTTACAACAAAACATTTTGAACAATGTTGGGGCCTAGGCCTATGGTTTTTAACAGGGTAGGGCCAAGCACAAGCTCACATGTCAACCACAGTTCACCAGTCTGATTCCTGGTCTGCAATGTTTACGTCATAGGCCTAGGCCTAGCTCCTTCGCAATCCCTTGCTGATTTGTAAGGCAGAGGAACCTTTCTTTTCCACGCGATCAGCAGTCTTCATTTGTTCATCTTGAGCCATTTCATCTTCTCCTTCATCACTCATTATTTAGCAACGTAGATAGACAACCCCGACGATCAAAATCTATGTAGGTCAAGCTAGGTCACAATGTGATCACGGCCAAGGATTCTGACACCAGCAGACAGTTTCGCCCAAGGTTCGGCCGAGTTCAGTGGCATCGAGTGGGTGGGCGGGGCGAAGCGCAGCAGACGATTCGCGGGAGTTGTATAGAGGCGTGGCCTATGTTCAGGCGCCATTTCAAATGCAAGCGCAACGAGAGTGCTGTTTTTGAGATTGTATTTTCGGAAAAAAACATCGCCCTATATTCGGAACAATACGGTAGTAAAAATGGTGGATGATAATCCTTGGCCTACACGTACACACAACTAGATTATTAACTTTCTCAAACGAATAACAATAGTTTGCTCAAAGAAAACCTACCTTTAGTAAGGGCCTACCCCTAAAAGTCCTGTACGTTCCCTTTTTTCATGAAATTATACCATTTAAAACCAATTTCTCCCCAATTGGAAATAATACACACATCTATGTAATTTCGGAGATTTGACAACTGACTGCGAATCATTTGTTCACATTTGGCAATACACTGCCTTGTAAATCATACCTATTGTATTGACCTCGACAAACAACCGGAACGATTACTGTTGCTCCCGAGTCGATTACCGTTGCCGAGTTGAACCAGTAAAGTTACTGAATTGAGGCCCTGGAGGGATCAAACTCTCTCATGTTACTGAACCAATGTTACTACGTAGTACGTACCCGTCATGGAAAGAGCAGAGAAACCATACATTGCACTTTCCTATACAGTAGTTGTTCCGAAGCAAGTAAGCAGATGCTGAGGTCACCGGCGGGTGGATTGCAGCCAATCAGCGGTCCCCGATTTAAAACACTGATCGCTTATTGGCCCGGGGAAACTGCACGCACCTGCTTACTTGCTTCGGAGCAACTTTACTTGTGTATCAATTCAATAATTTAATAGAGCATGTTTTCGTTATTTATCTTTATTGACCAACGACAGGAGCAGGGTTGGGTGTGATAGTACAGAGAAACCTTGTACATTTGTTGTTGAAAACATACATCAATAAAATACAAGTCAAGTTGTTCCAAATTCTACTTTCCTATGCTGGCATCACAAGGTGCTGAATGCCAGCAGGTGGTTAGCCAAGACCTCTTGTTGATGTATGGTGCCAGTACCAGAAAATTGTATTCTACTTGTACTACAATAGTATTGACAATTTTGAAACCAAGAAGGTACAATGTAAAGGAAAGGAATGTGTTTTTACTTTTTAAGTTTCTTACCAAGTTTGTACAATTATGTTATTCCTTATTAGGCCTTAAAGGGCAAGGAGCTTACCACAAATAATATTAGTACCTCTTTTACTATGATTTCACCCCGAGTACTAATTCGACATGGATAGTTGACTAGCTGTGTTTCTGTGCGATTAATAGGAATGGGCAACGTTAAATAAATAAATAAAATGCGTGTACTTTCCTGAACGTGTACACTCTGCACATGTATGTTTTTGGTTACCGGTAGCTTAAAAAAATATTTTTGTATTTTTAGTAGTGTCCAACGTAGGAAGATTGTCTAGTCTGCAACATCAATCACAGTGACAAGGGGTCGATAGATCTCATCCGCAAACTTGGACAGCCGGTGGTCGGTCGCACATAACATGCAAACTATTGTTCTTGGAGCAACAGTAAACGTGTACACCCATAAAAAACCGTAACTCGAATACACCGTCCCGTCCCTAGTGATTAATGTGCAATGTGTTTGCCTAGAATCCAACCCAAATACTGTAGGCCTTATCTATATTTTCATGTCTAGTATTTTTACTTTTTAATTTTTGCCAATTTTGTACTGTCAAATGGCAAACATTTTAAGAGACCGCAATTTTTTTTTGAAATCCCACTTTTAGTTTTGGCAAGTCTCCAGTTATACTTGTACAATAATCACACAGAAACGAAACTATCCACGTTGCATGGCACTCATAGCGTAAAAACTCGTGTTTCAGAGGTAATATTTGCCGCACATTGAATATTTTTTTTAAATACTGTAGCCCATGTTTCAATATATTACATTCAGTAAATAATTTCTTTATTGCATACTGAAGCCTATTTGAGAACATGTTTTTAAGAGACCCGACCAGTGGATCACCAGTACAATATTGCAACAAGCAGATTTCACTTTAGATAGGAAACTTGGGATTGCATATTTTTTAAATTTTAATCGGCAACTTATCAAAAATATAACTACCTTCCTAGGTTCGAAAACTATAATGGAATGCAAAAAATTATCAATTATCATTGGCTGTAATGATGGATAGTAATTCTCCTCTAGGCAATCTTTCTAGGAACTAATTGACACGTATAAAGGGACATGAATGTCTTTTTCGGAATGGGCTCGATCTATCTACCTAGTAGGCCTATGTAATTGTAGGGTAAAAACTAAATATAGGGGCCTACGTCAGCATTTACAGCAAGAGTCCCATAGATTCGGTTTTCTGGTTAATGTGGGCCAGATAAAACTAGATTTTACGGATTTTTTTTAAAATCAGACTTGTTCAGGGCCTACTCTAATGCGCTAGTTTATACACCCAAACCCGAGCGACCGTCGTGAATATTAGCCCACTCGTGACCGCCGGTGACGTATTTGCTTGAATAGAACTTACTTAGTCAGCTCGTCTGCCTTTTACGACTGGATACAAGATAAAAGGCGACCTTCGAAAATATTTTAAACCTGTTCCCGTTTCATACAAGACTATAAAACAACTTATCTGTTTCATCTGGGTGATTTGTTATTCTGGGCAAACAGGGCACAATTGGCCAGCTTTTTACCTTATATTTTATCTGTAATTTGAATTTGATGTTTATGTATGGCTATGGGGCTCCTGCTATTTGTGGTCCATGCTCAACATGGCAAACATCAGGTCGTGATCTGCGTCGCAACTAATAATACTTTGTATCTTTGTACAGGTATATTATAAATTATAATCGGTAGGCTACCATTGACACACAATTAACCTAGTAACAAGACCTTTCTACAGCTGCTTAAATAAATTTCTTCAGAATATCGAGGATATCAGTGCCAGAACTCCAGGGATGTACACTAGCTTTAACAGGACTCTCTTCTAAATCCTTGTTCTTGTTAAGTATGTCCACAAGTGCATATCCTTCCCTTGGAAATGCAAGGTCATTTTCTTGGAGACGTAATATGGGGCAATAATCATTTTTACCATCCCCAACATATGCAATTTTTGAATAAGTAACTCCAATGTCTTTCTTCTTTGAAATGAAACTGTCTAAAATAAAACCCTTGCATAGATTTTTTGTACTTAATGTGCACCAATCTTGGAAATGGTACATTTCAATTTCTAAGCAGCCGGCATCATTATACTTTGCTCCATTGGTAAAAACTTCTTCTATGGTGTGATTAAGAGAAGATATGTTTAACCAATCTTGAATAAACACAGAGTTTGCATCGGAAATAATAATGACATCACAATTATTCTCCTTCAAATGTTTTAATACGGTATCCATGTGTTTGGTTGGCGCAATATTTGCTACAGCTTTTCCTATATCCTCTTTCGTAAAACCATCCGAGTGAAGAAGATGGAATATCTTCTGCATGTAAGCTGTCCAGCCATCTGAACGATATAAGTGTTTGATTTCGGAAATTTTGTCATGTGGAAGTAGTTTTCGAACAACAATGTCGGAGTTATCATCGATTATTGTATGATCAAAGTCAAATGCCACCAAAAGAGGTTTCGTCATCTGAAAATGTAAATTTAAAGAAGTCAGATGTGTTTTACTCCTACATGTCAATGGTTAAAAATCAGGACCTTCTATCTACCATAATCTGCAAAAATGAAGTTTTGGTTGCTTTGAATTTTCTAGGCTAAGGCCGATTGTATCTAGGTCTAATATGTAGTTGGTAGCCTGTTTATCCATGGAGTATGGAAGGAACAATAATGGCCGTAAGCCACGCCCATGCCATCTCGCCACCTCCTGCAATCTCTTGTTTGTTTTTCAAGCGTTGGAAGTATAGGCTTCCCGTTTTTGCTCACTACCTTTGAATTCTCAACCTTGCGACGTCAAAGCTAGTGAGAGATAATATTAATCATAAGACAAAGAGGTTAGAGCTGGCCTGCAGTGCAGCCATGTTGGATCCACTTTGAAACTAGTTTCAACGAAATCAGTTAGGGTTGTTAGATATACGGTGCAAATTTCAAAGCGTTTGTTGGATGTCCTGATATAGGTCTTACGTAGTCGGTACTCATTTATGAAGCAATTCTTTTTGTCTTAAAATTTCCAGACTTATTTACTTCTAACTCTTCCATCCACCAACATGCCACAAGAGGACAACACAATATTTTTAAAGACCAGCCATAAACTCTCGATCTATTCCAAAAGTCGGCACTTCTGTCGTTTGTATGGTCCAACTTTTTAACACTGTTTTTAGTTATATGTAAGACTAGGTGTGTCGTCTCTGGGGTCCAGGGGCAAAGCCCTTAAAATCTGAACCAGTAAGTCTCACTCATCAATTTAGCATTATCAATAAATCTCCATAGGCATGATAACGAGGTATTATAATATGTATTATTTTATTTTAATGATTGCCTAGTCCCCAAGTAGAATGACACCAAGTAAATAAATAAATAAAAATAAATTATTATTTATGTAAAGCAACATGTAGGCTAAAGTAGTAATAAGAAGAACGGCATACGGATGTTTTGTTTTATTTTTAGTATGTATTAGTAAAAGTATGAATGTAAGGTTATGTAAGATCATTTTCAAGGGATGTAATGATGCAATCGCATCCCTAATCTGTTAAATGATGATGGCTAGGCGGAGGCCTATCTTACCTTATCGTTTGATATTAGGCTTATGTAACAAACTAGCACCCACAGGTATAAACTTCAACTAACTTATGTTTGTGCGGATCATAGGGTACTAGGCCTAGGTCACAAGTGGCTTAGAAGGTAGTGCCTAGGCCTAGGCCCCCAGTCTAGACCTTGACCTAATGTCTCTAGGTTATGACTGGCCTAGGGTAACCTAGCCAAGGGGCTACTTACCATTTTGGCATTGTTTAATGATGACACCAGAGTTTTTCTTAGCATAAAGCTGAAGCTTGCCAACTTCGTAATAGGAAGGCCTATCTATTGGAGTTCGATTTCGTCACAAATAGATCAACAATGCAGCATGTCAACAAAAGATGTCAATGTCAATGTCAATCAACGATGACATTGTCAATATTTACCAGTATGACCAACCTCCAGATATGAGAACTCCCTATTCGTCATACTTTATTTTGTGTAATGCAATGGTTTGAGGTTATCCAGCCATATTATCTTTCAAATTTGTTAGCGATTGTATTTAAAACTTGAAATTTTCAAACAAATGTCGTAGATATGCATAAAACAACATCCTAATTCTGCTGCTCTTAAACCTGGGGGAATTTTCCGAGATTTGGTCATTATGTTGTTTTGGAATAAATCACAGCCTGCGAAATGTATTCGGGTAAAAAGGAAAGTACTCACGAAAAGCGGGATTTTCAAAAGCTGTCAAACACGGTAAAGGAGGTATTATTTTGGTATTGATTGATGATTCAGGTATTTATTTATTTTATTTTAGGTCTATCAAATTCATTTATAAAAATTACCGACAGTGTTGGCTCGAGCGCTAAGTGCGCGACTCAGATTTGGAAGGTCCTGGGTTCATATCCCTTTGAGACCGGCAATCCTGACTGAAGGTTTTTCCTAAGTTTGCCTCAGTCGTTAATGTGAATACAAGGGATTGAGTTCAAAAAATACAATTTAAAACAATACAAATACGTTATACAAATCATTAAATACATGAACAAGTACTATAAAATTAAAATTTTACAGCGAATACAACAACTTTGGAACCTTCGAATTTCAAGAAGTCGCCCAGTCCATCACTCCATCATTTGCACGAACCAGTGCCTACATAAGTGGGTTTTACCATAGTTTTACTGCCGAGCTGCCAAAATGTGGGAAACTATTCACTATCCGATGAAATACAAGATCTGCTTTCAAGAGAGCTATTAACTCGACTCCGTCATTCATTATGATTGCTTAAATTAATTGGATGAGCGAAGTGAAGATTCCATTCTACTACACTGAAGAAAAAAATCCGGATTGTTTTTTTCTTTTCTTTTTTTCCCTGTATTTTTGTGTGTTTGTCTACACGATTCCGGCTTAACCGATTTCAATTGCAAAGAAATTTTGTGGAGGCCTTCAAAATCTCTGAACTTAGAACTGCCACGTTTTTTAGCGTAATCTAAAAATTATTTCTTATGAAAATCGCAATTTTGCGATTTTTTTTATTTTTTAAATTTCTTTGACTTATAACACCTACATGCTTTATCCGATGGTAATTATTTTTTTACAGAACCTTAATTTTATGAATTAATATATTCGTGTGAAATTTAAGCGCAATCAAAAAAATATTTCTCGTGAAAATCGCAATTTAACGCTTTTTTCGTATTTTAAAAATTACGCTCTTCCAACAACGCGCCTGAAAAAGCGTTTGCGAAGCTTCCTAGTTTAATCACATTTTTTTATCGTGAGTTTTAATGTTTTGCCAATTTGTCACTTCTATCTTTGAGTATAGAACCTAGCGTTCTATGTTTGTCTCTTTTATGTTTCTATGTTTTATAAGTGCTTGTTTATTCTCACAATTTGTTGTGTAGAGGTTGGCGGACACCTTGTGCTTGGGGCATACTGCCCTTTTCTGCCAACCTTCCTACTAAACCTAATAGTGGGAAAATAAATAATAATAAATGTTACGGCATCACATGTAATCCCACAGCTGCTAATAAATACAATACATCAATATAATATATATCAAAACGTCTGAAAGCCCAAGACGATTGAAGAAAAACATTGTAGACTAAAATGCCTTTTAATTTTAGACGGGAACTTTAGAAAAGAAAAAAAAACATCTCAGGAGCACGATCACTATCAACAGCGAGTCATCGAAAAAATTAACCAAGTGAAATTAAATCGAGACACTCTTTTCATACTGTTATTTTACTGTGTGCTATCCCAAAGTTTTAGTTAGATTTTGTTGTTTTTCTCATGACAGGACAGGTCGGCTAGTGCAGAATTATGTCCATCTCGAGATATTTACTGTTGAGGGCTCGCTTTGGCTAAATACTACTATAATATTATAACCTTATATACTCAATGTTATTACTGTATTTGTATATTCTTGGAAGTTCTTGACAAGATTTTCAACAGGGATTCTTGGCAGGATCTTGGCAAGAAATAAACAAGATATTGGCAGGATCTAGGCCAGATCTTACTTAACACAAGTTCTTGTCAGGATCTTGCAAGATCTTGACAAGAATTTTCACCAGGCATTTTACTGATAGTGATATTGGATTTTATGACCTCTTATCTTTTAATATTTAATTGTTGGCAAGTGTGTGTCAGTTTTTAAAACAAGCCTGTGTATTTTATTGATAAGGGTTTTATACTTTTGTGACTCCTATAAGTGATGGTCCTGCGAAGTGCTTATTATTATTATTATTATTTAATCTACTTTTTGGTTGTAACTGTGATAAATATAAGTTTATTGTAAATTTTTTGTATTCTACTTTTGTGACTTTGAACATCACTGTTCATTTTTTTAATGTGACTTTACCTGTGCATAGGTTATAAGCCCTACTACCTAAACCCAAACGAACATGACAACTTGATAATTCTGTACATCATATAAATGTAACAAAGAATGTAAAAGAGGCTTGACAATAAACTAAATACAATACAAGAACAACTAATATAATAATAATAATAATAATAATAATAATAATAATAATAATAATAATAATAATAATAATAGGGATGGTTTCACAGGCTCGAAATCCCATCGTCTATAAATCCTCTTGTCTATAAAACCCGTATGCTCGAAAATATTATATTAAAAATAAATTCAAAATATTAATTAATTTTTAAATATTTAATAATAAGCCGTCCTATAGCCGTCCTTCTTGCTACAAATCCCAATGTCTCGAAATGGCGGGAAAGAAATATAAATTAAATCATTTTTAATTATTTTTAATTATTTTAAAATACTAATTCAACTGTCTGCCGCTAGATAGGGCGGTGGGGTGTAACAACGCACGGTTATCTCATAAGAGAGGGTCCGAACTCGTCTCATTGGTTGAAAATGTGACCAATAGAGCATGTTGAATCTAGAAATGAAACCTGATAATAAATATACTACATCGTCTATCAGCTTGGTCCCTATAAGCATTATGTACGATTTGCTAGTCAATTGCGCTGCTGGGAGTGCATTTTGCTAGAGACCAAATATTTAAAGTCACGGATGTTGATATGTATATATATTGCTTAACTTTGGTTTTATAGTAGGCGACTAAGACGTTGATAATATGTTAGTACTTTATAGACAGAAATAAAAAAGTGACTACACCTGGGATCGAACCCAGGACCTTAGCAGTCCTGGCTATGCTCTTACCAAATGCTGCCCCCAATTTAAATCTGTCTAATGTATTTGGTCTGTTTTGTATTTTGTTAATAACGTGTGTAACGTGTTGGTAAGATAATAGCCAGGACTGCTAAGCTAAGGTCCCGGGTTCGATCACCGGTGTAGTCACTTTTTTAATTTCTGTCTAAAGCACTTACATATAAACGTGATAGCCCGCCCACTATAAAACAAAGTTAAACATCATATATCCAGCCAACTCGGGTTAAAAGATGTAGTTTGTACTTTTCCAGTTAATTTCGTATATGTATTCTAAAAGGCAGTCTAATCTGCCCGACACACGTTATTAACAATGTACAAAACAGACAAAAAAATAGACAGTTTTAAATTGATGGCTGCATAGGTCTGTTGGTAAGAGCATAGCCGGACAGCTAAGGTTCCCGGGTTGACCCCGGTGTAGTCACTTTTTAATTTCTGTCTAAAGTACTAACATACATATCAACGTCATAGTCGCCTTCTATAAGACCCAAGTTAAAACACATATATACATATATGAATATAAGGTTTTTACGCATAAGCCCGCTTTGAGTACATTATTAGTGAATAGCAAAATTGTCATAAAAGTATGCACCGAGCACCGACTTGTGGTGGGATCTCATATCATGGATCTCAACAGTCACAACAAATAGCAATTTAATAGAGGTTTGTCTTGTGTCCTCGATAGATCAATATATATACCAGAACGACCGAAGAAGGCAAAGCCGAAACGTCTCGTGACAATTTAGTGATTAGTTTGTGTATATTTTTATCTGTGTTCTACTATGGCAGCCACCTCTACATCTCAGGTAAGCTGTTGACTCCGTTCTCTATCCACATTGATTATAATATATATATATATATAATATATATATATATATATATATATATATATATATATACACAATAAAAACAAAACATCAGCATTACAATATATTTATGTATGTTAGTACTTTAGATAGAAATTAAAAAAGTGACCCCCGGTGTAGTCACTTTTTTAATTTCTATCTAAAGTACTAACATAACAGCGTCATAGTCGCCTACTATAAAGCCAAGGTAAAACATCACAATATATATATCATAAAACAATAAAACAAAACATCATCATTACAATAAAAATACAAACAACCCAAACCGCCTTACAAAGGCAAACCAAAAGGCAAGTACAAAAACAAATCATATGCAGTGAAATATTACAACCACATCACTGTACTTACCTCTTTGCTTGACATAGTCACCCTTCTCATTGCCTTTTGGTTTGCCTTTGTTAATCGATTAGGTTTGTGTATGTTTTTATTTTTATTATCATTCTAATGTTGACGTATTGTTTTTATTCTTTTAATGCCATGTATTCTTGAGAATGAAAGCCTAGTCTTTTGAAACGCCCAAGATTAAAAATAAGTGTTTACAACTTATACAACGCATGATTATTTCCGTAAAGTTTAAGATACCATATAATGTGTGTTTTTACGTAGGTTTTCTCGGAAGTAATATGACATAAAGGATTCTTTCGAGTTTTCGAGTTACAAAGTTTTTATTTACAAACGTTTCAGGCAGATCTCTCTGCCCATTATCAAGGTAACAACATACAAATAAAAACAAAAAGTAAACAGGATAATAGAAGTCACTGCAACTAGTCCGCTATCTTTGGCGTACCGTTCAAGTCTACTTTATAGTGCTCTATCTATTCTGGCTCCTAGTTATATAGGGCCAACATTATAATACGTACTGGTATATCACTAATAAGTTGTGATGTACTATCCGTACTTGTTGGTAGTAAAGGTGGAGTAACATGGCATCCTTTAACAGAGGTTTTCAACCAGCTGGCATTCGTTACCCGTCATCTAGTTTATTCATATCGTGGACGTTTTTAAAATTCGATTGCTTCTCGTATAATGTGGTTAAATAAATAATGAAATAAATAATGGAATAATGTGGCTCCATGGTTAAATGATCCTAAACTCTTGCTTATACTTAATTATTTCCTGGGTGGGCACAAAGGGAATCATTTGTATAGTTGAAATGCTTGACACAAAATAATAATATGTATACCATCCTCTGTGTCAAATTACAGTACAAAAACCATATAATAAAAAACTAACTTCTAGATACACTACAATTTTTGCTCTAGCGCCAAGTGCTCTACATTAAATGGCCTTTCTGCCATGGTCGGCCAGGTTTGGGGATTTGGCTACTAATTAAATGTAATTTAACCTTGGCTTTACAAGGCGACTATGACTCTGTTATGTTAGTATTTTAGACATAAATTAAAAAAGTGACTACACCGGGGAACGAGCCCGGGACCGGCACTAACCTATGGTCTTCGTCAATACGAATCGAACGAATACGGCCCGAGCCCGATCATACAGTAATTCTGGCCGTTATTAAATATTTATTATGTTGATTCCGAACATGCAAATGAACTCCTCGTTCTTACACTTTTTCTGACAAATTGCCTTTTTCATAACTATCCGTCAATAACGACCCTGTTTCCTGGGACGTTCCTCGTATGGAAACGGATTGAAATTTTCTATTGGAATAAATGTGCGCCTTATTGCACGAGTGTGTCCGGTTCGTCCCTTGAATTTTAGTCTGTTTCCCTATATTACACGCACAGTCAACCTAAGTTTGTGCTTGCTACAGAAGTCGATATGCATATACCTTACCACCCTCTCAATGACACGTCTCTCTACTCGAGTAACTTAAAACAATTTACAAGTCAATACTTCGAAAAAATGTGGAATTTTGTAGTAAACACATTTAAAACTTTGATATACAAATATAAAAATTAAGTGGGAATTTATTTTTACGTATAAAAGCTAACACAAGCTATTGGGAGGTTAGGTATTTGGGGTTCTGTAATTTACGTACAAAGCCCGATATTATTTTTTAGTTAGGACTCGTTTTTCAGCCAGTGTTTTCAACAATTTTCGCGCCAGTCATTGAAACTTAGATAGTAAGCGGCTATAGCTACACCTATACCCGAGGGGTAAGTGGAGTTGGCGATGAGATATATCCGTTGGTTTCTTATCCTTTGTAGGACCAGAAATACCAGAAATACGAGTAAACATAAACATTGAATATAGCATGTAAGCTAATCTTTGCTGCTAATATTTGTGAAAACGAATGTTTTCGTACTATACACTACTCTACATAAACAAAGATTACGATATTTCAAAGGTTTATCAATCTCCTCATCAGGTTTTAATGACAGTTGAAAAACATGACAACAAAATGGGCTTTAAAACTAACACACAATGCCATTTAAATAAAACAAAATGAACCAAAGAAACATAAAAATAAATGTGGTTCAAGTTGTTATTAAAAAAACAGTAAAAGAAATTATAAAATTCACAAAACAAAAAAGAAGAATTTGTGAAAAATGGTTATCCAAGTCAAGTGTTCCAGAAAGTGATGAAATCTGTTTCAACAGCTGATGTGTTGCAAGAAAACAGTCAAGCTTCCGTTCCACCGCAAATTCTTAAAACAGTAGTTCTTGATTACTATCCGAATTTGTCCGAAAAAATCAGACGTCTTCTATCTCCTTCTGGGATTCGTACTGTTTTTCAATCCTAAGAAGTATACTAACAGTTACTAAACCCAACAACGAATCTCAATTGTCCAAGAATGCTGTGTACTCAATACCTTGTCAATGTGGTGCCGCGTACATTGGAGAGACCAAGAGACCTCTTGAGGTTAGGTTGAAGGAGCTTAAGAACAACGTTACGCAGCATAAAGTATGTTCCTCTAGATTAGTAGATCATGTTTATGACGTTCATGACATATGACATATGACACGTTCATGACATATCATGTTTATGATGTATCACCGTTATGTGGATCGGAATAACTCATCCATTATCCTTCATGAAGCCAATCGTCACAAACGTAAACTTATAACGATTCTGCATTGATGTATGTTACTAATAATATAATAAGTGCGCATAGAATTGATTTTCCTGGAATTTGGAAAGTTTCTGTATCTCATAGTCATAATGTTTCTTCTTCTTCTTTCTTGTTTTGTGAATTTTATACTTTCTTTTACTGTTTTTTTAATAACTACAGCCACATTTATTATTATGTTTCTTTGGTTCATTTTGTTTTGTTTAGATGGCATTGTTTGTTTGTTTAAAGCCCATTCTGTTATCATGTTTTTTCAAATGTCATTTAAAACCTGATGAAAGAGGTTGATTAACCTTGAAATATCGTAATCTTTGTTTTACTTTGAGTAGTGTGTAACCCCACAAATACAAAAATTGTAAAAAAAAAAAAAAAAACGACAGCCAAGCTCTCCCTCAAAGGTCTTCGCCTGTGAATGCTGTGAGATATGGAAGTTGAGCCAAGCTTTTAACTAAAGCTCCCTAGTTTCGCATTGAAAAGAAATAAGATCATTCTGCCTGTTGACGAGCGCCAAGCAAACCATTTTCGTGGTAAAAAAGTAAAAATTTTAAACTCAAAATCTTAAAAAAGTTGCATGGCCAATGACTTTTTAGAGTTCCCGTAAAAAACCAAATCCAATGGCCGCAAGCAATTTTTTTTATGGTTTTGAGTTTAAAATTTATACTTTTTTCCACGAAAACTGTTGGCTTGGCGCTCGTCAACAGGCGAAATGATCTTACCTCTTTTCAATGCGAAAGTAGGGAGAAAGAATTAAAAGCTTGGCTCAACTACTATATCTCACAGCGTTCACAGGCGAAGACCTTTGCTGCCTTTTTTTTTTTTTTTTTTTACAAATTTTTGTATTTGTGGGGGATATAATCCTGTCAAATAAGAATTTTTGGAGGAAAAAATTGCGATGTCGCTGAATTTTTGCAGAGACCTTCCTTAAAGGATCTTATCAACATACTAAAACTCCCCTACAATCAGACTGGAGCTTCGGCCGCCATATTGGAAAATGGCGGCCAAAAAGTGTTTGTTATCGAATATCTCCAAATTCGTTTGAGATAGACAAAATATTTCAATGGCAAAAATATTCCTCATTTAATTCCCTACAAAACAGGTGTCTTCTATGGGTTTTGGTAGGGGCAAAGGTTACGTCACAAAATCGTGGTTTATATGTTGCTCATTGGAATACCAGTTATTTCCAAATTTTTACGCCCAGCATCAAAACAATGCCCGGTAAATCCGTAATAAATCGATTTAAATACAAAAGGATTTTGTGCGGGGTTGATGAAGCTTCCATTAGTATTTTAAAAAATCCGGTCTGCGAAATCGAATTTTGCATTTACCCGGAATTTGAGTTTTACCATTGTTGGCATTTCCTCAAAAATGCCCTTTTTGACTGTCCATTATTAAGCACTAAATAGCATTGGGGGAAAAATTCTTTCTACGCACATTGAAATGACTTGAATAATGATCCGATTACAACCAAAGTTTAAATCCAATATGACTGCTAATTCCTAATATTCACAATATGAATACTGTTTTCGTGCTGTTTTTACACTCTTTTTGTTACACAATTCACTTTGATGTTGTGGATATTAGGAATGAGCAGCCACATTGGATTTAAACTTTGGTTGTAATCGGATCATTATTTGAGTCATTTCAATGTGCGTAGGAAGAAATTTTTCCTCCAATGCTTTTTAGTGCTTAATAATGGACGGTCAAAAATGGCATTTTTGAGGAAATGCCAACAATGTAAAAAACCAAATTTCGGGTAAATGCAAATTCGATTTCGCACACCTGATTTTTTTAAATACTAATGAAAGCTTTCACGAACCCCGTACAAAAGTCCTTTTGTATTTAAATCGATTTATTACGGATTTACCGGGCATTGTTTGATGCTGGGCGTGCAAATTTGGAAATAAGCTGGTACTCCAATGAGCAACACATAAACCACGATTTTGTGACGTAACCTTTGCCCCTACCAAAACTATAGAAGACACCGGTTTTGTAGGGAATTAAATAGGAAATATTTTTGCCATTGAGATATTTTGTCTATCTCAAACCAATTCGGAGATATTCGATAACAAACACCTTTGGGCCGCCATTTTCCAATATGGCGGCCGAAGCTCCAGTCCGATTGTAGGGGAGTTTTAGTATGTTGATAAGTATTATATAAGGAAGGTCTCTGCAAAAATTCAGCAACATCGCAATTTTTTCCTCCAAACGTCAATATACGATCTTATTTGACAGGATTAATATTACATCTTTTTGCTGTTTGTTTCCTATAAAGCCGTGAATGATGGACTTTGAACGATTTAATTTGTTAAGTTGAGAGTTGTTTTTTTACTTTTTGGGCCCCACGGACGGTCCCCCCAAATTTAGCCCCTTGTGTTTTGGACGCTAGATATTTACTAGGGAAACGCCAAAGTCGTTGTTAAACGAGTGAGTGAGCCATGTGTTGAGTACCCGGTTACATTACTTTTCTTCCCCCTACCTTAGGCCTACCATCAAATACCTAGCATATCATAGGCTAGAGAGGCGCATTATGACCTTACAGTTGACGCGCCCGTTCCCGTATACCAACTTATTTTTTAAAAAAACTATTATTTATACGAATATAATTATCAAACTTAAATGCAAATGTTCCCGGGTACTCACCACATGACTCGCTCACTCGTCTAACTACGACTTTGGCGTTTCCCTAGTCTAGTTGGCTAAGGCGCCCTTGTAGCCGAAATGTGAAAGAAGTGGGTTCAATCCCCTGGTCGGGAAAGATTTTGTAATTTCTAGATTGTATTTCAAAATTAATTAAACATGTTTTGAAATACATATAACGCAGTGTAGTCCATCATCTGTGGCAATAGTAGGGCCTACTATGGTAAACATAGCCAGTACGAAATACGTAAAAATATTGCAAGGTTTACTCAATCTACGAGCGGAATTTGGGGGTACCTTGACGTCCAACCTTGCATGGGCACGGCATTTCACGGCCAGGCGAATAACAAACAAAAAATATCTTTTCAAAATCTAAAACATTGTCGTTAAAATAATTTCTTAACATTGGAAATCTATTTTTCAGTTTATTATTTCTTGTAGGTTTAAATCGCAATGAATCTTGCTGATTTTGTTAGCAGTTCTCAATAAACTTGTACCGGATGTCTGTTTAAAATTTCAGCGCAATCTGTTCAGCGATTCGGCTAATTTTCAACGTACACACACACACACACACACACACACACGCACGCACGCACGCACGCAGAAAAAACAATTAGGGCCGTTTAAGTCGAATGGAGATCACACCGTTCGCTACGCTCACTCGTCAATAATGGTTAACACCATGTTTTGGGAACCCCTTCCCTTTGACTACCTCCCCGACGGCGACGACAAAGACAACACGGACGGTTGATGACACTGACGGAGAAGACCACGACGTGGGGGAACCCCTGCCCTCCTCATATGCTTGTGGCTGGTTCTGACCAGCACAGGCCTGTCCACCCCTTGTCCCCCCGCGTCATCCCTTACGTCCCTCCCTTCGTCTCGATTAGTCAAGTTGCATAAATATGGGACGTTAAGCAATATCCAATCAAAAATTTTATTTCATGTTTGTACAAACTACTACGCCTGAGTAATTACGCGTTTTGATTTTGATTTTTATTTTCCCCGGTCCCTATTGCCCGGTGTTGGTTTTAAAAGCTAAAGTAATTGCGCATTAAGGATATCTAAGAGTGGTCCAAGTTTCAAAGTTCTAAGATGTACAGTTTTCTCTGTATAAGTTAGCGCCTTACGGAAGAGTACGGAATTACCTAGCTTTTGATAATTATTTTGATTTTCTCTGGTACACGTTACTACCCAATTTTTCTTTCCATATTCAAAAGTGATAAAGAATGACAGCAAAGTTTATTCCACGTGTGGAACTTCTCACTTGTAGCGTTTTCTTTGAATTATTAATTTTTTAAAGTTCAGAGTTGTTTTTTTTGGCATTTTGGGCCCATGGTCCCCCAAATTTAGCCCCTAGTGTTTTGGACGCTAGATATTTATAGTGATTAAGAGCATGTATAATTAACCACGCCTTAGTAATTATGTGTTTTGATTATCATTACAATTTGGATTTTCTCCGGTCCCTTTCACCCGATTTTGGTTTTGAAAGCAAAAGGCACTGCGTCTGAGATAATCTAAGTGTGGTCCAAGTTTTATAGTTCTAAGATGTACCGTTTTATCTTTAGGCTATTAATTCTCCACCTAGAATTAGCTTGCTAGCCAGCCGGAAGGTTTTCAACGACGTTCAGGCACTTTTTTTTGAACACATAACGGGTTATCGGATCGAGCTGATTTTTTTGTAGGTCATGGACCACATATCAACCCATATACCGAGTTTCAAGATTGTAAATCTTTCAAAGCGGCGTGTGCAGATTGCTGAAAACCCCCCAACTCGGATAGGAGTAAACAGCGTCGAGTTATCATCGCCTTCTAGCAGTCGCGTGCGCTTGGCTGCGAGCGAACGACCGTCGCCCTAGATAGTCCTAACCACGAAAACGCCCAAGTCGTTGTTAAACGAGTAGAGAGTGAGCCATGTGTTGAGTACCCCGTAACATTCCTTTGCTTTCCCCTATCTTAGACCTCCCTAGCCTATCATAGGCTAGAGTGGAGCATTATGGCCTTACAGTTGACGCGCCCTCATACCATCTAAACTTAAAAACACTAATATTTATACCAATATAATTATCAATTTTAAATGCAAAATGTTCCCGTGTACTCAACACGTTACTCGCTCACATCGTCTAACAACGACTTTGGCATTTTTCTGGTCTAGTTGGCTAAGGCGCCTTTATACACGAAATGTGGGAGACCTGGGCTCAATCCCTTGTTCGGGAAAGTTTTTGTAAATTCTGGATTGTAATTTAAAAATTATTAAACATATTTTGATATGCATGATAACGCAGTGTAGTCTATCATCTGTATCAATACTATGGAAGACATAGCCAGTACGAAATACGTGTAAAAATTGCAAGGTTTACTTAATCTCCGAGCGGAATTTGGGGTACCTTGAGCGTGCAAGATTCGATAAACTTTTGGGCACGGCATTTCACAGCCAGACAATTAACAAACAAAATATATTTTTCTAAATCAAACCATTGTGGTTAAAATAATTCCTGCGCATTAGCAGCCTATTTTTCAATTTATTATTTCTTGTAGGTGCAATGGATCTAGATGATTTTGTTAGCAGTTCTCAGTAAACTTGCACCGGATGTCTGTTTAAAAGTTCAGTGCAATCTGTTCAGCGATTCGGCTGATTTTCGATGTACACACACACAGACCCACAGACTCACGGAAGCGCCGTTTCAGTTGAATGGAGACACTCAGTCGCTTCGCTCCCTCGTTTAAAAATCATGATCTTGAACCTGATCTTCTCTAAAATTGTTTCATCATTGGAATGTTTTCGTGCTCCACAATTTTTCGTGGGATGCGTTTGCCACAGGATGCTAAGTTTTTTTGTTTAGGTTAGCGAGATATGAAAGTAGACCTTTGTGGATTCACCTAGTACTCAGGGACAAGAACGTAGCACACAACCCCTATCAAAATATGTGTACTACTAGTACTTACATCATAAACGAAAATATATTACTTAATGTATGTTTTTGTATGCGTGCAAGTTTGTTAAGTATTTTTGTATTATGATGCTGAATATCACTGACTCAGGTTATTTCGAAATACAAGTCGCGCAAGCGCGGCTTGAAGCCGCTACGCGGAGGGCGTGGAAAACCTCGTACTCGGAATACCTCGTAGTTGGAAAACCTCGTTGACGAGACAAAATCACGAATCGGTCCGTGTACGGCCGCGATTCGGTAGTTTGCGGGTAACGTTTGTCGTTTATCCGAAGTCCTGGGACAAATTTGTTTTACGGGACACTTTCGGTACGCCGCCGGACGCTGTCCGCCGCCTCTAAGTACGGTGAAAAATGATTTTCGAAATCGGAACACTTTTACGCCTTTTGTGTAAAATGTGTGAGGAATGTTTTCCTGGGACAATTGTTCGGGAATCTGATGTGAAAGACGCCACTTCATACGCACTTGTATGCAATGCTGGTATCGATACATTCCCTGCGCCACGTCATGAGCCATATTACGTCAATCCTCGGGAACGGTCCTGACCTTGACAGAATGTAATCCAACTAACAAAAAGTGTCCCGGAACGAACTCGAAGGCTTTCACCTAACCCGGGTTCGAGCACAGGTTCTCAAACCAATTTTATTTACATTCCATTTATTCTTCCGCTACATTAACGAGCCTTTGTCGTTCCAAATCGAACCGAGGAAAACCAAAATTTTAAACTTTTAAAGTTGCACTGCAAAATGTTAAAAAATTTCCAACTTTGCGATTTTTTCCCTCGCAATCGGAAAGAAATATCGGGTTAATTTTGGTTTTAACCCGTTCGCTATTTCATTGGCTTTCAGAATTGTCAAACCTCGTGGCTCTACCACGCATCTAAAAATTTCAAAAAAATGGAAAATGGAAAATCCAAACAATGTCCAAAAAAAAAGAAAACGGTAAACATTTTTGCTGTCTGGACCCCCCGCGTTAACTCTGCACGGGCACTTCACACACGCTGTAAGTGAATTTGAAAATTCAGGATTTTTTTATAATTTTTTATTTAAACAGCAAGTTTAACTTTTTTCAAAATTACGCGCATTTCAAAATGTTCATCGTCACCCCGGCAAAAGTATTGTAACGGCTCTAAAACCCCTAACGGTGCTTGTACCCGGAAAGATTCCAAACGCGCCCGTACCGTCGGCGTTCGGGTGCAAAGCCTACTTTGGGCGCGGCAACCGTGAGATAAAATAATTATGATTTTTTGATGCCAAAACGTACACGCATGTCTATTTGGCGGGAACCATAACTAATATACAAATGCTACAAAATGGGTCATGTTTGGTATTACGATTATCGTAAAGGTCCGATCGATGCCTTTAAACCACTTGTGAATTTTAGAAAAAATGTGTACCATGCTTTTTACGATTTTCAATGAAAACTCATCTGTAAAAAAGTGTCCCGAATCGTGTTCGAAGGCATCTACTGATCCGGGGTTCGAACCAAGGTTCTCAAACTAATACGTGTAGTTCACATATTTAAAAACAATTATAATTTACATGGGAGTACCAGTTCCATTGCGCATTATATATAAGACACCTTTGCAAATCTTTAATCCATGTTAATGTGTGAATGTGCAATTGGAGTATAAAAACACTGTTTGAAATAACTACTTTTAATCCATTTTTTGTATCGTCAACCTATCTTAGGATCGTAATTGCGTGTTTGTTCATAGTTTGATTAGCTATACTATCAAATGATCGGTATTCGGTACTGTATAACAAAGAATATACTTTGTATTGGATTATATTTTACTGTATTTTATGTTTCATCAGAATTCGAAAAGATTGACTGTCACTAGTTTCAACAAACAAGACGAGGATCAACTCTTTGATGTAGCTTTGGGGTTTGTGTTTGATGTGAAGCGTGCAGTAGGATTCAATTCCATTTCTCTCTCTGCTGGCACTTCAAGGCTAGAGGGAGGAGCCTCGTACAATTTATAGCCAACGACACAGCAGCCAGGCGGCATCGTAATTACTGCGTATTTACTAGCTATTTATTTATAGACAACGACACAGCAGCCTATTAACGGCGTATTTTCTAGCTATTTATTTCGAGCCTATGGGATTTCGAGCCTATGAGATTTCGAGCCAGTGCCACAATAGTGTGTCCCATCGTCTGCAAATCTCATCGTCTCTAAATAAATACTATTTAATTTCGAGCCAACGAGATTTCGAGCCAGTGGGATTTATAGACAGTGGGACTCTCTCTCTGGGAATGTCATCGTCTCTAAATAAATACAATAAATTTCGAGCCAACGAGATTTCGAGCCATTGGGATTTATAGACTGTGAGACTCTCCCATAATAATAATAATAATAATAATAATAATAATAATAATAATAATAATATAATAATAATGATAAATAACTAAAATAACTACAATAAGAAGGAAGGAAGGAAGGAAGGAGAAACAAACCTACCACCGACTTTAGTCATTTGTAGGGGAAGAAACCAAATACAAATACAAACTAAACATCATAATTATTATTTCAAATTTCGAGCCAATTCATTTCTAAGTGGCAGTGTCTTGAATCAAGGTCTGCTTGATTCTCCTAGCGGAGAGTCGGTGTACCGACGAACCTAGAACCTTAGTGAGTTAGACGAACCTCCGCAAGAGCGGAGATCAAGCGGACCTTGTCTTGAATATCAACAAAGTTTAGAGTGCAGTGTATAGTTAAAGCTCGCCTGCAGGTCGTGGTCGCTGTTGCTTGTTGGAATGATTGTGTGTTCTTTGAGTTGCTTTTACAATATTATTTTTACTAGACCTAGGCTAGGTTTTTCATCGTCCTGAAACCAACGTATTGGTCTCTAGTAATCGGTAAGTCTTAAATCACTTATAAGGGAATGGGGCCTAAACCCAAGGCCCACAACTTAATTAAGTTCAAAAGTTGCATTCCCGCTTTGGCCCGTGCTAACACGAGTGCATACATTTGTTTTCAGGTGATCACAACATTCTCGACTGGGCCCTAAGTGCAGTTGTTTTCGCATAGGACTAGGATCTAGGGACTTAATGGATATTTAGTCGATCAAAAGAAAATCATGAATAAAAAGTAAGTATAGTAGGCCTAGGCATAGAATAACCAGGCCTAGGGCTAGGCCTACAGAAAGACTAGGCACTAGGCCTAGGCCCTAGGCCTAGCATAGGGCCCTAGCTTAGCTTTACGTAGGCCTAGGCCCTATGCAATGTGCTGCATGTTTTCCAACAGTCTAAAGGTAGGGCCTAGGCCTAGATAATATTAATAGGCTTAGGCCGTTTATTATTCTTACGTTCAGTATTCTTATTTGCCGTGGCTAGTCGTACAACTATTCACTCCGATTCTTATTGGTCCTTATTAGTAGGCCTAGGTCTTATTAAGCTTTTAATAAACTCCAGGGAGTACAACACCAACTATAGCATAACATAGGCCTCCTAACCAACATTACAGCATTAGGGAAGTTTTGTTTAGATTAAACATTAGGCCTAGGCTAGGCCTACCTTTACAAAGTAGGCCTAGGCCTACATAGTTACAAGATGACAAGATTAATGATAAGTAAACATTACCAGTTTACAGAGCTGTGTTGCTGTGGCCCGTTAAAATAGCAAACACCTTGTTCTTTTGTTCAACATGTAAGCCAAACACAATAGGCCAATGCTGTAACTTCCACATACCAAAAAAGTAAGTCTAGGGCCTAGGCATATATTAATCAGAGTGTATATTCTCATGTTCGAACGTAAGAATGGCAAGAAATTATTCTTACACTCAACACTCAACCAGTTAACAACAACCTAACATAAAACTTTGTAATGTCTCGCTAGGCCTAAGCCTAGGCCTACCCGTTGATGACATTTTTTTATTTCGGGTTGTTTCGTAGCGGCAGTAGGCCCTAATGATAGCTATCTTTCTGTCCGTCTGTGATATCATTACCGCCGCTACGAAACAACCCGATAAATAAAAAAATAAAAAATGACAACCGAACATGTTTCAAAGGTGGCTTATTATCACAGTGCGGTGTTGCAGGATGGTAGTGTGTTTGACTTCTGTGCAAGGGTTCGTTGGTTCAAATCCCCTTCGAGGTGCTTATTTTGTACACGTGTTCTATTCTTTATGTTTTTGATAACAATTAATAATACTCTTTTTCAGGTAAAGTGCTTTAGGCCTATTTATTTTAAATAGGCCTAGGCCTAGAAACGTTAAAGATTTTGTAGGTGTTTTTTTTTCTCGTCCACTATAATGCATTGGCTACCTATTTACGAAATATTAAATAATTTCAGGCTCCAAATGTAGGCCTAAACAACCCCCTAACAGGCCTAACTCCTTTTCAGGTGAAAGTCCTTTAGGCCCTATATTTTAAATAAAAGGTTTACTCATGTGTTTACCAGCCTTTGGTTGGTTGAACGTAAGAACAAAAGAACAAGGCGTTTGCTACTTTTACGGTCAGCTAGGTCTACCGTCTATCACGTGACGGGGGACCAATCAGAATACTGAACATAACAACAACACAATTCATACGTTTGATTATCACGTGATAAAAACTAGGCCTACCAATTACAGCACTCAACGTAAGATTAATTTGCAGTAAATTTTACGTTTTAACGTAAGATTACACAGACTATTATATTAATTTCTCGTTCAGTGCCCTCACGGCCTTGTCTTATGTATTCCTACGTGTAATTGTGTGTACATGTATGTATTTATTAGCATCCTGTAGACCTACACTTATATTTAGGCCTACAGTACAATAGGAATACCTACTAATTGTTGAATTACTTGAATTATTATATGTTCAAAACTGTTAGCCTAGGTCAACCCTTGAAAATCCCACTCGCACGCTCGCATTTTGCGAGTGACAATTTGGCTCTTGCGAGTAACTTTTATGGACGTGCTTCAAAATATCGTTTTTGCGAGAATTTGAATCGAGCGCCGATTCATGCCGCCGACTTGTGGCAGTGTGCTGAGTATGCCCCCCCACCCCCTCCTGCCTAACCACTTGTGCGATCTTCCAGAGATTATACCGCGTAAATAATTACCACAACATCACTTATGTTTTCAATCTGCTAGAAGTCAAAACTTAAAAGCTATCACCCATGTTGATAAATCTTTCCTTATCTTGTTTACTCTCATTCGGGCTCCAGTCCCCCCCCTTCCCGCGCCCCGAGCCAACGCATCGTGAGTCGTGACCTTGACTTGACTGTGACAAGTTATAAAGCAGATGCAACCGAACACGAACAGTGAGTGTTATCTTAACGGCCCGCTGCTGTTCCTCTTTCGTGATTATGAAATACTACTTCATCATCGGCACGTCACTGTTTATAGAACAGCATTACGTCTGAGATATTACGATAATTGATGAGCGCGTTTCTTCACAGTTCATTAGACACCCCACACGATTTTTTTGTTTTACTACCCGGGTAACCCGCGGGTAATGTGGACGGGTACCCGGGTCGTAAAAAAGTCGGGTTTCGTCATCCCTAGTAAACAGCCAGACACATTATTGTAAGACGCGATCGCGAACATAAGTCATTAGGCATTTTGTTGATGCGGCGCATATGATTTGTACCATCAGTGTTCTTATCTTATCTTATCTGCAAGTGGTTTACGAGTTTTCACGGTATAAATACGAAGTTTTTCAGTACTGAATTAAGCCCGCTATGTTATCCTAAAACGCACCAAACGCTCTTTAATAAAACCTGACCTCAAAATTTTTCGTCTGCGGCGCTATTGTTGGGGGGCTCCGCCCCCAAACCCCCCTTGACTTCCCGCTGAAAGTACCTTCCCGCTAGGAGCGAGTACTAAAAGACGGGTGCGAGTTGATTTGTTGCACAATTTTCAAGGGTTGGCCTAGGTTCTCTCGGACTTAACAATTAGGCCATGCAATTTCGTTTTAAAGTGAAACTTTGGCAATGAAAATCAGCCTAGGGCCTAGAGAATTTGAAATAACTAGGAACACGCCAAAGTCGTTGTTAGACGAGTGAGTGAGCCATGTGTTGAGTACCCGGTATCATTCCCTTTTCTCCCCTAGGCCTAGGCCTATACCAAAGACTTGATCTAGACAGCTTTGGTCTTTCCTCCCTAACCTATCATAGGCTAGACTGGCGCATTATGGCCTTACAGTTGACGTGCGGCGTGCCCATAACAAATACTCTGAAACCCTAATCATTTATACATATCAATCAACTTGTATGCAGATGTTTGCGCGTATTCAACACATGACTTGCTCACTCGTCTAACAACGACTTTGGTGTTTTCCTAGGTTCGTTGGATAAGGTGTCCTTATAGGCCTACCCGGAATAAGTGGGACTTGCCGGCTTTGTGGGAGACCTGGGTTCAATTCCCTGGTTGGGAAAGATTTTGTAATTTCTGGATTGTATTTAAAAAGTTATAAAACATGTTTTGAAATGCATAGGCCTAATGCAGTGTAGTCTATCATCTGTGACAAAACCATTGTCGTTTAACTAAATCCACATGTATTTGAATTTTGAAGCCTATTTTTCAATTGATAATTTCTTGTGGATTTAAATTGCAATAGATCTAGCTGATTTTGTTAGCAGTTCTCAGTTAAAACTTAACTCGTACTGGTACCGGATGTCTTTAAAATTTCAGCGCAACCTATTCAGCAATTCGGCTGATTTTCGGCATAGGTCCTACACACATACACACACAGAACAACAGAATAAGCACCGTTTGAGTTGAATTGTAATCCGCATTCGCTTCGCTCACTCGTCTAATCATGTTCAATCTAGAACGAAGGTAGGTCTATTATTGTTGGAAATAAAACAAGTCGCGACAGCAGAGACAACTTGCGGCTAGGCCTCGACCTGTTGCTAATCGTAATCGCGGATAGCTGTGTATGAGGGCATGCTTCAAGATGTTATTTATTGAGTGAATTGGTGAAGTTAAACTAAACTACCACCACTCATAATTAGGCCTGGGCCCCTGTGCCTAGGAGCTCCACAATACACTTGTTTATCGGGCGACTGACCGACGTACGATGGAGACGTGGTCAGCAGATGCGGCGAGCATCAGATAACTCTTTGAACGTAAGAATAAATTTAATAAATTTATTAGGCCTATTTTTTTTATTATTTATTAATTAATCAATGATATCTGTGCTCATCTCTAATAACAAGCATCCCTTATTCTAGTGTTTGTCGTCCGTTTTTTTTTTTTTTTTTTTTTTTTGGGAGGCTTTAAATTCAATTAGACCTTAATTTGTTTAGCATAAATAAATAAAATAAATACATTTTATTTCTATTTTACTCTCACGTTTAAGATATTTGCTGGCATGCACTTGCACACAAGGCTACATTTGAGCAGTGTGGTGGTAGAAAGTCTAGACGTGAAATGTTAAAACAGGTCAACGGTTAGGCCTACTGTAGGTTATTAAACATGTCCATCCATAAATAATAATCAAACACCCGGTTCCAACATAAGTCAGGTCGGGGGGTGACGTATCACCAATTTCCGGGCGTGGACTTCAGTGTTGCTGAGCAGTGCCACAACTCCATCCATTACTTCGATGTTCTTGCAGTCATCGTTTTCGTCCGTTCTTTTTTTTTGTTTTTTTTTTTTTCATGGAGTTCTCTTATTCAATTAACCTTTATTTGTTAGTCCTAAATAAATAAATAATACATTTTATTTCTATTAACTCTCACGTTTCAAGATATTTGCTGGCATGCACTTGCCTACAGGCCCATACATTGAAGCGTTCTGTTAGAAGTCTAGTACGTAAATTTCAAACGTCACGTTTGGCTACTGTATGTTTTACATGTCCCATCCATAATTCAGGAAAAATATTACTTTATTTAAAATAAACCTAAAGTAGCGTTCGCTCGATCAGTGAACCAAAATAACATTGGGAAAACCAATTTTAAATGGGCAAAGTGGTAGGCATATATTGTTTGAGCTACTACTACTTTTGAACAAATATTATTTCATTGACCTAGAATTTAAAGTAGGCCTAGGTACCTATAGCCTAACAATTTGAGGCCTATATTTTTAAATAGAATTGTAAGGAACTATACTACTCAAACTGTGGGTTACTTGTCTCGGTAGGCCTACCTGAGCGAGACCCTTCTTTTAATTACATCCGCTCCGGCTTGCGGTCAATGAATAATCCCTAGAAATACTGGTAATTCAAATATTGAAGTACGTAGTCAATAAAAGCTCACGTTTTAGGCATATAAACTATATTTAAAAAAAAAATGCTTGAAATTGTGTTTGGTTGACAAAGATAATACATTTACAAAATACCACTTTTTTGTTTTTTCTTTTAAATCAATTTTGAGCCATTTATTTTTGCAACGTGGATTGAATAAAAAAGCCTAAAACTTGAGCTACAAAAAAGTGGTAGATTTGTCAATGTACTTTCTGTCAGCTAAACACAATTTCAAGTAAGAATTTGATAACTAGGAAAACACTAAAGTCCCGTCGCGTTGTTGAGCGAGCACCGGTACGTGCAACACGACCCGAGTACGACATTCCAATAATGTTACACACCAATAAGTCTTTAAGGTCTTGACCGATTTAGCTGAAAATGTGTAAAATAGGAGAGAATGGATAAAATCCACCGCCATCTAGAGGACCTTGACATCATTTCTTTGGGAAAACTATTTCAACTCTTTGATAACAAAATTAATAATACTACACTGCTTCCTCGATAGTATTTTGATTACTTGTAGGTGGCAGTGCATAGTGAGACTTTTCGTTGCTATGGTAACGTTACTGTTGTTAAAATGTAATTACTATCTACACTACTTAAGGTCTTGACCGATTTAGCTGAAAATTTGTAAAATAGAAGAGAATGTTGTACTTATTGACCCTGCAAAGTTTCATAACGATCGGAACATTTTAATTTTTTTATTTTTTATATCCAACGATCGGATTTTGTTCAAAAACTATACAACAACCCGCCGAGGTGGTATGTACATGTGTGCAAAATTTCAGGTCGATCAGAGAAACGGTGTGACCTGTATCGAAGCAGTAACAGAAAAAAAAACAAAAAAAAAACAGACATTTGAGCCATAAGAGTCAAGTGGAGACGCTCGCTACGCTCGCTCAAAAATATAATTTATAAAGAGTGTGATTTTATTGACTATTATTTTCACTACCTACCTATTTGAATTACCAGTATTTTCTAGGGATTATTTATTGACCGCCAGCCGGAGCGGATGTAATTAAAAGAAGGGTCTCGCTCAGGTACCTACTGGGACAAGTAACCTACGGTTTGAGTATAGGTAGGCCTAATGAAGAAAATTCAATCTTGTTAAAGACTTTTTAAATGTTTTACAACCCCATTGATAACATTTTTTGGTAGGCCTAACATAAAGTCCAAGTTATAGGCCAGTAGGGGCTACACAAAATGAAAATTACTGGAGTTGAAGGCTATGCAATAGAAAGACTAGATGGCAAATAAAATTTAGAAGGCTTATCGTTATCGGTACTTGTTCATTAACGAACCCCCCCCCCCCGCCCCCCGAGAAGTGAATTGTAGTTTAGTGGGGTTGGGGGTGGGTGAGGCCTAGCTGACCATGGCAACGCACTTCATGCTCCCCCCACGGCGCTTCGCGCCCCCCTCCCTCCAACCCCAATAACCTACTTTCCTTTTTGGGAGGGTTACTGTAATGAACAAGTACCGGCTTATCTATAAAGAAAAGTATCATTAGTAACCATAGCAGATTCAGGGTATATGTCTGCAAAACTAACGGAAACGTTCATTAAAACATCATCGTCCTGACAAAGAAGTGTATGATCTTTGAAAATAGGTTGATGTACACTAAGGAACTGCCTCTACAAAACATCTCGATGAGGCCTAGGTAGGCCTACCTACCTATTGTATTGTTCTATAGATCATTTGATAACAGTATTGAGAAAAGCACAACATAATGAAAAATGCGTAAATTCACAATGTTATATAGACGTCAAATAATTTAAAGTATAGGGCCTAAATGCAGTTAAAATATGAATGATAATAAAGGGAAATAATAACTTAATAAGATAACCTACCCCATCCTTTAAAACAAGTTAACACAATAATGCGTGCAGTGTGAGGATGACAAGTAATATTTTACACTGTATAAAGATTAGTTTAACAGAATTTGAAGGCTGTTATATTGTTCATTGTTTTTATTTGAGTTGGTAGGTTCTGTTGTTATAGATAATTGTATACTTGCTCCAACAAAAGAATGCCGATGCTTGGTAGTGGTGGGGGTAGTATGAATGCGCGGTAAATGGAATGTCGCCTTTGTGTATAAAAGAGAAATATCTTTTACCAACGCAAGCAAAAATTATCTGTGCTAGATCACAGAGTTCCTCAGAGTGCAAGATCCACGCTGAGCTAGCGTGAATAGAATTGACAAAGTTGTTATGTTGGGAAAACAATTTCGAGCCACCTGCATTCTTTCGTTGGGACCACTATAGTAGAGACCTCTGCTGAAAAGTTTTAAGTTATGGTCCAACACATGGATGTCACTATGGCTTCTCGTAAAATGGCTGTGGATGTCTGAGTTCTGGTGAACAGGTCAAGGCAACAGGGTTTGTTTTCACAAATATGGCAGCTTGCAGTATCAGGATTGAGGGGAGAGTCAGGAGCTTCAACTTGTTGAAAAGGTGTTTGCATGAAGAGCCTCATCTGGTTTCTTTAAAAAGGTTCCTACTATAGGCATACTAAGTGGTTCCCAAATTATTTTTAAAGGATTTGGAAATAATAAGCAGGGCCACCATGCCCAGGCTAGTAGGCTAGTCTATGTCTTTGGTTTCTCTTCTCCAATTAAACTTAGGCTTAATTTTACAATAGGCCCTACTCGTATTATTTTAGGTTATTTGGCAAGATCTTTCCAAATAAGCCTTCTTCATTTTTCATGAATAACTTCTCTTTTAAATTATTGGTAAGCGTAGCATGATTTTTCTGCATTGCCGGGCATACTACACTGTCATTCCGTCTCATGATACCGGAAAACAAACCTCTATATACTTGTCCCTTTGTATCGGCTTTCACCAACTTCATATTGAAAAAGTTCCTTACAATGCCATGCACTTGTCCCAAGGCAAACAGTAACATTGTTACCCATCGGGGCGACCTAACGCAAAACCATGTGCGTAATAAAATCTCTATGAATGATGGTGTCCACATGAATATACTGATTAATATGAATTGCTTAACAATTTCTGCTAGGCATGACATGTCCGTACACATGTCTGCGTCTTCCTTGCTCTCAGAATCTTCCCTCTTTGATGCCTGCTCACTTACTACGGTATTCACATTCTTAACAATCACTATGTATATTACAACAGCTACTATTATTGGTATGAAATATCCTAAAAACAGAACAGCAAATAGATAGCCTTTTAAAAAGTTTGTGGATATTGAGCATTTTTTAACACATATTTTAATATTATTGAATTCCTCAATATTTTGCACTAAAAATCCACCCAATGTATTGTTTTTCTGCAAGCTTATTGGTAATGTTCCAAAAATATCCAAGGCTACCGAGCTAGGTAAGTCAAGGTCCTGGTCCACCGAAGGCCTGGTTGGTTGTGGTGAAGGGTTAAGAGTGGGCCGGGGCGTGCTGTTGGTCACTTCCGCAGAACCTTCTTCGTCCGAGGCATCCCCAGTTTCTGTAGGCGCGGTAGTTGATGTCCGTTTGACGTTTTGGGGCTTTTGTGTGGTTACTTTTGGCTTTTGGGAACTTTCGCTTGTGTTTTCTTCTTCTGGTTCGTCCGGTTCTTTAACTTCATCACTTACAACCTCGTCATAGACAATTTTTTCACTGTCCTCCTTGTCCGCGTTTGATTTTTTTGGCGGGCTTGGCTTAACGGTTACTTCTTCGCTCATCGCTTCTCCACTTACCCCCTCGGATCCGTTTTCATCCCCTGCTTCGTCCTCTTCGTAATCTGCTGGTAGCTCGTCATAATATCCTGCACTGCCATCAGCATTTTCGCCTGCATCTTTCTTTTTTACATTTTCTTCGGTTTTTGCTGATGCCGGTAAGCGAGTAAGATTGATGTCATACGTTGGCTTCACGAGAGTTCGGAAGTGTGGTATTGTAACTCTATGTGAATCTGTGATGTTGTGTCTTTTGTGCATTCTGCGCCGTGATTTATGCTTTGTTGTATTGGAAACGCGACTTGGCCTAGCGAGTTTCGTGAGTCTCTTGGGTTTCAACCTTCGTGTCTTATTAAACTCGTCCACATGTCCATATATTTGTTTGACAATCATCGATGTTATTCTGTCTACATCCCCAGTTTTATTTCTCTGCTGTAGAGAGTAACGATTGATGATTTGGGAATTATCTTGCATGAACATTGGTTTTGAGAGCACTGATTTTATATAGTTTTCTTGTCTGAGTTGGTCAATACACTCGGGTGATATTCTCAGTGCAGATGCAATATTGTCAATATAACATGTTGTCTCCTCAATTCTTGAATCAGCTTCAAAACTATGCTCTTCCATGTTGGATGTAAAAAGTAGTAAAATTGCTACAATAGGTAAAAGCCATTGAACCAACAGACTTAACGCCAACCTTCTGCAATTTTTTAAATCAGCCCTGCTTAAATTCCTAATGTGAAATTTTGGTATTATAGGTTCGGGTGTTCTTGCCAACTGTTCGGTCTCTGGTTTCGTCGAACAAACATTTTGTTTGGGTAAATTAGAGACTTGAAATACGTCTATGTCTTGTATTGTTTTTGAACTGGACGGTTTTGAGCCATCCACATCATCGGGGGATGAAGAAGAAGAAGAGGGCTCAATTGCAATTTCGGTTAAATGTTGCTTGACTAGTTCAAGCTCCGCTATTAATGTTGGCCTACGCAAGTGTAAGTTTACACTACCCACAGACCTGCGCCTTGGTAATTGGTCTGAAATTGATATTTGCTTTTTTCTGGGATCAGCTGCATCTTCTGTGTTTGGCTGTTTTCTCGTAGCTACATTTTTATTTTCTGCTTTTCTCACAATGTCATGGTAGACCTCTACTGCATGTGTTAACATAGATAAGAACGCATTCAAAAACGGAGCTAAAAATATTCCATACCCCATTAAAATTTTCTCAAAGTCACACTCTTCGCTTATCACCTCATTCACCTCCTGTTTGTCTCTCCTCACCAAGGTTTCGTTGTGAAATGTTGAGTCGGTGAGAAAGTGGGACGTATTAAAACCATTGGCAATAAACAGAACTCCAATTACTGTTAACGCCAATGTGTCCGACGTTGAAAGAACCGTAAGCCCGGTTGCTCCTCTTCTCATTTGCAAAGATATCAAGTAAATTGCTGTTAGTAATCCAACTGATATTAAGATAATACCAACACACCAACATAACCAAATGTCTATCATTTTTGTGTCAATCTTTTATAGATATTAGTTTTATGTCACAAGTTCATGACACAATAATTAAACGATAGAGTTTTTTCAACACTTACTAGAACTATTTCACAGACTGTAGTTCCATTGTTTGTGTATTGTAGTGAATCTTACAATATACCACTTGCACTACATGGACTGCACGACTGTTATATGAACTGTTTCACTTGAACAACACATAGTAAACTGAAGTTGTCAACTTGCAGACTGCTACCTGAACACTGGTATGTAAACTAAACTAAACATTGAAGTGTGCGTGATAGGGGTACTACCATGTGATAGTGTCTAACTGTGAGGTAGAGAATAAGGAAGTGTGCCAGTCACACCTGCCTGTATAAAATGCCTAGGCATGAACTGTACATGTCAAAAGTATGTGGGTAGGGAGAGCCCTCCTATTTTTCATATGTACATACTAGTAGACCAGTTTGAAATTTTAATATGCCCTGAATTATTTTAAGTGTTTTTAAATTAAATCTTGTGAGTAGGGGATAGGCCTACATATTATAATAATTATTCTTATTTTTAAACAATCATGTATTACCTATTTAATTATTGTAGGTACCAGTTTTATCCTGTATAGTCACCGTTGGCCGCTCAATGTTGTAACAAGCTCTGGTGTTTGTTTTAAAAAAATCTGTACTAGTTTCATTAGATCCTGTAGCTACTTTGTACATTGTATTTTTATATGTAGGCCTATTTGCACATTAAGGCACAATTTTTTATATTTTAACTATTAGTGTTAGTTAGTACATGTAGTAAAACAAATATGGTAGCATATTTTAAGAACTTGGATCAATTGATTGATAGATTGGCACATCCACATGGTGATGAGCTGTAGTGTAAGGGGGGGGGGGGAAATCTACTTAACTATGCATTATTCAGACTGTTGTAGTATGTGTAATTTTCCGACTGGCACAAATAGCCCTCATTAGCCACTCCCATTGTTTTATTGATTTGTAGGTAGGTCTAGGCTACATTAGGTAGGGCCTAGATTTAAGTTTTTTTTTCATTTGTAGTTTGTACCTACCTACCATTTTTCATTATCTGTGATGTCAGTATTTAATGTACCTAGGCTTATACTGATATTATCACTTTCATTTTGGCCTTTAATTGTTCATTAATTGTTTGGGTATTATTTAATGTGCATTGCAATTTTTAGATATACTATATATGTCACAACAAAGAGCTGTGTTCAAACACCATTTGGTAGAACTACTTGGTTTGAAATAAACAGTGGGCTACGGCAAGGTAGTGTGATGTCACCTACATTATTTACCATTGTTATGGATAACATACTGCATAAAGTTGAACCCACAGAAAGTGAAACATCTAAAACTATGATATTTGCAGATGATATAGTGAGATGGGGAGATTCCATTGAAGAAGTCCAGAAGAGCGTAGATAGATGGAATGAGGAAACACTGAAGTTTAACATGAAAATAAGCATTGAAAAGAGTGAAACATTAATAGTAACGAAGAAAAGTAAACAAAATCAAAAGAAGATAATACTACGGGGAGAAGAGCTGGCCATTGCAGAAGCATTTAAATACCTCGGAAGTATACTAACAAAGGACGCAAAACTAGAAGCTGAAATATCAAGGAGAATTATATTAGCAGACAAATTTTACCAAAGTGTACGTAAACTATTATGGAAAGAAGAAATATCATACAGGTGCAAGATGTTATTGTACAAAATGTATTTCCTCCCAATAATATCATATTGCATCCGTGACATGGACAATAGGAGGAAAGGAAGACAGCAGATTACAAGCAGCAGAGATGAAATTTTTAAGAAGTTCTGTAGCCTTAACAAAAATAGACCAGGTACGGAGCATAACAATAAGAAACAAACTAGGAGTGGAAAGTTTACGAAATAAAATAGGAAAAGAAAGACTTAGATGGTATGGGCACGTACGAAGAATGAAACAAGATAGAATACCAAGAAGAGAATTTGAACGCACATGGGGGGGAGTAAGAAGAGTTGGACGCCCAAGAGATAGATGGAGGGACCAAATAAAATGGAACATTGAAGAAAGAGGGAAATCATGGGAAAGAATTAATGAAGAAAGACTCTGGGAGGATAGAAAGAAATGGAGAGAACTGGTAGAAATGCCTGTCATAGAAGACATCGAAGTAGATGAGGAGGTGTTGAGCCTGGCTAGCCAACACTGAAAGTCCACAGCCCGAGAAATTGGTGATACGTCACCCCCCGACCTGACTTATGTTGGAACCGGGTGTTTGATTATTATTAGTATTACTTAATAATGTAGGCCTACTATTTAAACAAAAGTTTATCACTGTGTTGTGTAATTTGGGGCAAAGCTCCCCTAAGTGTCACCTCTCTGTCTGTCCGTCCGTCAATGCGTATGTCATGTCTCTCGATAAAATACGAACACAACCTCCGATTGACATGCGTTGTTGACACTGCCCTTCAACAAGGATGATGACCCTTGGGCCAAGGGGGGAGGAGAGGCTAGTATTTTCAAGGGAGTTTTCTGGAACTTCCACCCAGGATTACAATGCACCATAAGATAGTATTTTTGTATTCTTATGTGACAATCTGTTGATTAATTATCTTTGCTCTCTAGTTTGGGTTGTCCTGTACCCATGCTTGTAATATTTTTAAATGTTTGGTAAAGGTTAAAAAGTATCAAATAAATAATTACTGGTAGGCCTAACTGTTATACTTATCTCTGTGATAGTAGAGTTGTTATTAATGTTTTGTTTATGGACATAGCCTGGTATGAATTTAAGTCCCATAAATATAACATTTCCCCTATGTTGATAAGAGATAACAGTAACACTAAACAAAACGTCAGGGAACCACACCACATTGATGTGAAAGTTTCTGGGTAATAAAGTATTTTTTTGATGTGTAACAGTTAGGATAACTGTGATTAGATTAGATTAAACCTCAACTTTTGAAGGGCCAATGTGTCGCATACCTACTCTACTTCCACAATGGCTTTGAACCATTTGTATAACGCCCAAACTTGAGTTTTGGTGTACGGAGTGTTATGGCTATGTACTGTCTATAGGCCTACCGGAACGCACCTAGAATAATTAATTTTCTCGTTCACAAGCCGTCGCCCTTTTTATTTCAATTGAGAGTTTGAGAGAGTTTAAGCCTACTGCCTCGCATAGCCTTGGATTGAGCTTTAAAAAAACAAATTTACGATTTGTGTATTTATTTTACGTGCATCAATTAACTCAGTTGGATGAGCAAAGCGAAGACTTTAATTTCACTGACCCCCCAAAAAATTTAGCTTGGGTGTTTTTTTTTTTTTTTTTCCTGTTTGTGTGTGTTTTCTGTTTGCACTCTACCAGTCAAACGGCATATGCGATCTTGATGAAAATTGGAGGGGACCTTCGAAATCTCTGAACTTCGACCTGCACATTTTTGGGTACAATCGAAGAAATATTTCTCATAATTATCGTACTTTTCCGATTTTTTTGATTTTTAGTGCGATATTTTCGTGACATTTGGTCCGATTCTGACCAAACGGGTGGGGCTACAATGTTCATATTTTACATGGACATTAAGGTAATGGTAATGTATTGCTTTTTGAAAGAAAAAGTTAAAAAAGGTAGCTAGAATCCATAGAATAATGGTTTTAATATGAGTTTTTTTGTGGTTTATAATAACAATTAACAATAGAAATTTGACAACAATCACCTACAATGCATTCAAAAAGCACTTGAAAAGGAAAAGTGGTCCTATGCAAACTAAAAACTTACAAAAAAGTTCATCCATCAACGCGACTAAAAAAAGCGTTTGCGAAGTGGCCTAGTTATAATAAAAATGTAGGCTACCTAGTTTACAAAGGAGAGCAAAGCCAAAGAGTGAGCTCTGGTGATGTTATAGCCTAAAACATGTGATCCTATTCTGTAGATATTTCAATTTCCATTTATTGTTCGCATTGTCATTGCAATTAGAATAATACCCCCCCCCCCCCCCACTCGATTAAAAATTTGTATTAAGGCTATTCCACCTCGTTTTTCTATTTTCCAAAATATGCTACTAAGTTAAAATATAGTGAATGGCTTTGAAACATGGCTATTTTAGAAAATCAAAAATATTTTTTCCAAATTTTTCTGATCCGGTACACGGCCAATATAGCCACCTCAAAATAATTTCAAACTTCAATTCGCCAGGGCACACCATTCAACGTACGGTGTTGTGCTTTTGTGACATTAATTTTTAACTGTTTTTTCTATGGACTGACTGAGAGAAAACAGATTTATTTTAACAATTGTCTTCCAGCGAATTTTTTCGTTTGGCGGTATTTTTTACCGATTTGTACCGCCAAACGAAAAAATTCGCAGGAAAGACAATTGTTAAAATAAATCTGTTTTCTCTCAGTCAGTCCAAAGAAAAACAGTTGAAAATTAATGTCACAAAAGCACAACACCCTACGTTGAATGGTGTGCCCTGGCGAATTGAAGTTTGAAATTATTTTGAGGTGGCTATATTGGCTGTGTACCGGATCAGAAAATTTGGAAAAAATATTTTTGATTTTCTAAAATAGACATGTTTCAAAGCCATTTACTATATTTTGACTTAGTAGCATATTTTGGAAAATAGAAAAACGCGGTGGAATAGCCTTAAGTCACGCGGTTGAAACAAATATATCGTTAGGTTTTACTTGGTAAATATTGGAAAGGATGCTAACAGTGCCAATTAAAACAATTATTAGCCTATGATCATGGCGATAGAGCGTTAGCAATCAATTTGTTTGTTTTCAATATGGTGAATCTGGTCCTAAAGTTGATCATATTTCATAAGTTAGTACTGTACTAGTTGTTTGATATCCCTTATCTTTATTGTAGATACTAGTTTTTTTGGCTTCAAATTCAATTGGATTTTCTGTTGTATAAAATGAATGAAATGCTAATTTGCAACTAGTGGGCCTACTGCTACTGGTAAATGTGTTATGTTTTTGTGTAAGTGTTTGTTGTTTTGGATGAGCGTAGCGAAGATTCCATTTCACTACACTGGAGAAAAAAATCCGGAATGTTTTTTTTTTCTTTTTTTTTTGTATTTTTGTCTGTTTGTCCACACGATTCCGGCTAAACCGATACTCCGATGCGATGAAATTTTATGGAGGCCTTTGAAATCTCTGAACTTAGAACTGCCACGTTTTTGAGCGCAATCGGAAAATGTTTTCTCATGAAAATCGCAATTTTACGATTTTTTTCGATTTTTAAAAGATTTCTTTGACTTATAACACCTACATGCTTTATCCGATTGTAATGATTTTTTCGCAGAACCTTAATTTAATGAATTAATATATTAGTGTTAAATTTGAGCGCAATCGAGAAATTATTTCTAATAATAATCGCAGTTTTACGATTTTTTTAACAATTAGGATTAATTTAAAAAAAAAAAAAAAAAAAAATTTAATTTAAATTTTAATTTTAAAAAAAAACTTCAACTTAGTAATGATTTTGCCACAGAACAACAGAAAATTTGCATAACACATGGCAGCTCAATGCACCAATTACGCTCATCCAACAACGCGGCGGGACTTAAGCGTTTTCCTAGTGTGGTAGAAATGTGGAGGCTGCTGACCAAGCCATAAGCCATGAGTTAACTTCCAAGAACCGTATGAGTCTAAGGAAACCATGTTGACAAACATTCCACAGAATGCAATACTCTTATAAATATTTATGTCCAGACTCCAAGCAGCAGAGATGAAATTCCTAAGAAATTCTGTAGTCATAACAAAATTAGCCTGGCTTTCAAATGGAACAGCACGTTCACGATCAAGTTTGTTTGTTTGACCCTAATCGCCATTTTGATTGTTATAACTACTACTAGCAGGTTAATCTTTGCTACCATGAACTGTGGTAGGCCTTAGGTTACCAAAGTAAACAATCAAAATGTCTGCCGATTTGTAGTGCTAACTTGTGCACCGCCGACCATACACCTGCGCCTCCAGTACGACAGCACTATTTATAACTCCATGTTATTACGTTTCAATCTTCTCTTAATGATGACATAAAGAAAGCTAACAATTTTGTAATTAATAAGTAAATAGTTTAAGCAATTAAAACTTCAGGCCTACTGGTTACAACTTAAAACTTTTTTAGTGCAGTCCCTAGTTTTACACACTTATGAATCACTTTCTCTGTGTGTCTGTGGTTTTAATATTCACTCCCATTAAGTGCTAACTATGTATTTATGGTCTTAAAATACACACCCTTATTTTGCATGTCGTTTTCTTGTTGCAGACTTTTCTCAGCTATGTCACGTCGTCGAGTGTCGTGTCCACAAATAACCCAACAACTGTGGGACGCAATCAAGATCATAAAGTACCAACGGCAGGTGCCCAACCTTGAACGGATTGCACGGTACATGTCCCGTGTACACGGAATCAATGACGGTAAGTAAATAGATAACTATACAACATCTAATGTGTCCAAACTATTTATTTACTATTTAATTTGTCATACTAGAATTAAGTGCGCAACGCTGTTTCTGATAGTGATCATGTCTCTCTACAACCTTCGACAAATCAGTGAGCAGTACGCTCGCAAAGTGTAATATCCACTCGCAACGAGGTGGCGCGGGTAAACCGGGGTCTGGGGTGTAGCCCCAGGTTCTGGAGGCAAATCTGCCGAAGGTGGAAATTTTTTGGGGTTCTGTGTTATATTTGGTGGCCTAAAACACGATATGAGGCGACATCTATTCTTTTTAAAAAAAAAAAAAAAAAAAAAAAAAAGGTTAAAAGACGGCTAATATTGCATAACCAACTCCCTACTTCACGTCATTGGAGTAAGAAGTAGGCCTAGGCCTAGGCTAGGACCACAGCACAATGCGAGTTCAAATAGGCTGGCTGGCGTCACACGTTGGTGAATCATGGCCAACATGTGGGCTTTGATTTTAATTATCGTTGTTGCTTGTTAGCATTATTCAAGCATTGATGATGTCGGCGCGAACAGAGTTGTTTGCAGCGCTTAAGTTTAAAGTCCCCCACTAAAAGTCAGTACTGTAACTGCTGACAGGGATTCTTAATATGCATTTTTTAATAAAAATAATAATAATAATAATTGACTTTATTTGTAAAACACACAAATATTTTACAAAACGGCAGGTTTCGAGCACATAGCTCGCTCTTCCACCTTAACCCACTTTACGGCTTCCGTGTTTATAGCCACGTAATTTGTTAAATTAGCACATATTATACATTAACACAAGTATTATACACGATCCACGAACAATACAATACATTCATTTAAGACAAAAGATCCTAAAACTTTAACTAAAAATAAATTGATAAGTATATTCATTAACAAACACAAATATACACTGATATGAGTAAAAAATGCATGTCACTATACATAATTCACTCAGTTCTTAGATTTGATTATAGGCCTACATAGCACAACTTATACATGTATCATCAGACCTGGGTAAGTTACTTTTGAAAAGTAATGAAATTACATTACTCATTACTTCAGCCAAAATGTAACTAAATTACTATTTAGTTACTTTTCCAAGAAAGTAATGAAATTACGTTACTTTTTATGAAAAAAAGTAGTGAAATTACTTTCAAAAATTACTTTTTAATTAAAATTGTATCTGACGTGCGGACGAGTATGACACAAGTGCTTTGTCTGCCGATGGCGGGTCTCAGACAGGGTGTTATCCACGCCCACACTTTAAAACCAGCCGAAGCCTATCACAGAGATATTGTAGATATAGATGTATAGTGAATTATTGATCACGCGGGTGACATCTATCGGCGAAATGTTGTAACTACACTACAAGTGTAACAATTCGGCTATCGATTTATTTGACCCAGACTTGGATGTTTGATGTCAAGTAGATAATTATGTCGTCAACGGCGCTCGTCATAGGCGGAAGTACCAAAAGTAAACATGGCTAAGTTCTGAAATAAAAACTCGGGACTCGAAATCTCTCGATCAGACCGTACGAAATGTCGGAAATGCTGCATGCACATGCACATTGTTCAAGCGGGCGATACGTAGAAAGGCAGCAGGCGCACTGGCAGTGACTGATATTTGATACACAAAGGCGCGGGCCGCGCGGCAAAGGTAACGCGTTACTAACGCCAAATTACAATGATAAAAGTAGTGAAATTACTCTTCCGTTACATTGAGAAAAATGTAATTAAATTACTGGCTCGTTACTGAAAAAAGTAATTTCGTTACAGTAACGCGTTACTTTCGTTACGTTACTACCCAGGTCTGTGTATCATACATAAATATCGACAGGTTCAATAAAGTACACATTAGAAATACAATATAATTAAAAGCAGTTCTCAACGTATTGCTACATGTAGGAACTAAAATATAAATCGTACTATATAATAATATAGTATACAATCCTTAATCTACTTAACAAACAAATTATTTTGAAGGATGTGTTGTTTACAATATTTCTTAAACAAATGAGGACTGTTGACATACTGCTTGACGGACTTCGGTAACTCATTCCATAATTTTGGTGCAAGGACTGAAAAAGAAGAGGCAGCACTTGACAATCGATGCAGTGGGATTTCAAGGTTTTTGTGACGGGTGTTATAGTTATGATGTGAATTTGTATGTTTGAGTTTATTATACAGGTATGTAGGACGTTGCGTATACAAAACTCTGGCAACAGTGCAGAGATAATGAAGAAATTGACGTTGTTTCATTTTTAGCACGTTATGTTTCTTAAATACCGGGCTGATGTGATCATATTTCCTAATGTTACAAGCAAAACGCATAGTTGCATTTTGTGCTCTTGAATCTTGTCTGAAATACAAGTTTTAATACTACATACACCACATCTCCATAGTCAAATAATGGGAAAATGAAGAGTACTGACTAACTTTACCTTCATATTTTCTGTTAACACTGATTTGAACATATACAATGATCGTAAAATTCCATACGCCATAGCACACTGCGCTGTGATATGTTGATCGAATGTAAGTTCACCGTCAAAGATAATTCCTAGATTTTTTCCAAACTCAGAGATACGAAATTGGTTTATCATTCATTGTTATAAGCGGATTTCATTGATTAAGTGTGCATTATATTTGTTTCTCACCATGATAATTGTAGATTTATTAGGGTTAAACTTAAAGTTAAGTCCATTTATATTTGCCCACTCAGCCATTGAGTCAAGGTCTTCTTTAAAATGGGCACAGGCTGTGCCAATATTGTTCTTTGAAAGCTCTATAATGCCTTGTATGTCGTCTGCATATTGATAAATACTAATTTCCTTTACAACTGCCGCAGACTTTGTACAAAAACATTAAAAAAACAATGACCAAGAATTGAGCCTTGGGGAACCCACAACTTACAACTAATGGCGATGATACCACATCTTTGTTATTCACGACTACTTTAACTTTTTGGGTTCTGTCCATGAGGTAGCTCTTAACAAGTTTCTCAGCTGAATTTGAAAATCCCATGTTGTGAAACTTTGATAACAAAAGGTCATGGTCAACAGTATCAAATGCTTTACTACAGTCCAGCAGTGCCAACAAACTCGCATTACCTCGATCTATGTTAATTTTCAAATCGTCCACTATGGATAATAACGCAGTAACTGTACTGTGCTCTTTTCTAAATCCAGATTGGTATTTGAAGAAGTCATGGAGATTAGACTGAATGTGTTCGTTTATTTGCAAAGCCATAATTTTTCAAGTACTTTGGAGAAAGTTGGAAGTATGCTTATGGGTCTAAGGTCATTAAATGAGGTGACGTTTTTCGTCTTCGGTACGGAGTTATTATGCTTCCTTCAACCTTTGGGGAAAACAGATGTAGTCAGTGCAGTATTAATAATGTCAGTCAGCGCATTTATACAAAACGGGAAGAATATTTTAATTGTGTTTATGTTTATGTCATCAGACCCTGTGGCTGTAGTTTCAATCGATTGAAGATGTGTTATAACTTCTGATTGAGAGACATTACGGAACGAAAACAATTGATCGGTGATCGGCTCACTCGTCGCAACCGGTCTATTTCCATGTTTATTTCGAGCGACTTATCACGTGCTTTTGTAGATTGGTGAAAAAAATTTATTCAGCTCATCGGCATCTAATAAATTATTCGGTATGGGATATGTGCTTTTATTTATGACAGAATTATTTTTCAGATTTTTCCATAATAGTTTAGAATTATTAATGTTAGAATTTATTGACTGATTAAAATATACACTTTTAGCTACCTTGATATCAGAATTAGTTTTGTTTTTCTCAAACAGAAAATTTTCCCAATCATTTATTTCATTAGAACGTTTGAATTTAACTCTTGCTTTATCTCTCACTTTCATTGTCTTCTCAATACGTCACTTAGCCATGGCGCTGGAAGCCTGGTAACCTAACCGTCCTTACTGGTGCATGTGCGTTAAGCATGAGGTAATAAGAGAGTTTACGTGATTCAGTTTGCTATCGATATCTATAATTTCCCTAACAACTAGACCAAGAAGCATGCTAGCATCCCTATTAAATGCTAATGTGTCAATTTTCCGTAAATTTCTAATTTTTTTTATATACAGGTTCCTTTCTACTAACTGAAATATTATATTTAATACAAGTAAGGTTTTGGTCAGAGTTTCCAATAGGTGACGAACTGACCACCATCAATTACAAGAGAGGGGTTACTTACACAAAATTATGTCATCAGTGTTCGCGAGGTGTTGGTGATGCGTGTAGGCTCCTTGACCACCTGCGGATAGTTGTACGTGTTTAGTAGACTGTGTAGAGCATGGTACCCAGCGCATTCAGGTTTAGAAAAATCTATGTTTGCATCTCCCATCAATATGACGTGTTTTTCCGGCAAACAAAATTTATGAATATTATCTTCTATGCTATCCAGATTAAGATTTAAAGATGGCGGCCGGTAATCAGGCCTATAGTTAAGTTTATTGATTTCAATTTTACTTTTACCCATAATTGTTCGATTTCAGTGACTCACTGCTAAGCACTGTGACTGCCAAGTCGTCTCTAATGTACAAAGCTACCCCTCCGCCCCTCCTATTATCACCCCTATCAGTCCTAAATAGCGAGAAACCAGGCATTTGAATACAAGGCGGGTTGACAATTGAATTTAGCCACGTTTCCGTCAGAGCAAGTATGTCAAAAGTGTTACTCATAAGTATAACTGAAAGTTCGTCCCAATTCTTAACAACAGAGCGTATGTTTGTATGTCCTTTAACTAACGCCTGACCATTGTCCTTCGTACAAACACTTGTCGTGACAGATATCGCCCCACTTCCCGCTTCCTACTTGCCTTGTTGGACAGCTGACTTCTCACCCCTAGTCTGGTAGCGCGCTGCCGGAGGTCGGCGCCCTGAGAGTGGGACCAGCACAGTAGGGGTAGGAGTAGCTTTCACTTTCTGTGCTGGCTTCGTCGTCAGTCGCGCATCTCCCGGCTCACGTTGGAGGTCTTGTAGGCACGGGATTCTCGACGTGGTAGGGGTTTTCACACAGTTGGCCTGCTGGTCCACTGTGCTTGCTGCTGGAGGGTTCCTCCCCTCCACCCCCTCCGTCATCAAGGGTGCAGACTGTGGCGGAGGCGATCTAGTTTCTTCAGATGACTCCGCGCACACGGTGTCGCTCTCCTTCCATGTGGGGATGGGCGTGGGACGTGGTAGTACCGGGTGTTCCAGTAGGTGGACGCGCGGCTGCTGTTGGCTTCCCTCGAGTTCGAGCGCTCGAAGTCTTGCACCTTTCCACGGACCACAGCTCGCCATCTGTGATTAGCTTATCATATCGGAGGAAAGCATAGCACCCCTGTTGTTTGGCCGCTGTCAAATGAGTTTTGGGGTAATCTCGAGCGCGCTTTACCTCGTCGGAGAAGTCCTCGGAGATGGCGAGCATGGTGCCTCGGAGTTTTCGCGACTCATTGAGGATTGTTACTTTTTTTTTAAGCTGAGAAGCTTGAAAACAATCGGACGCTTCCCAGCTCGAGCCCCAACACGATGAGCTCGCTCAATCTCCCAGTCCTTGACGTCTATGTTTAGGTGGTGTCCAAGAACTTCCCTTACCTTGGCCTCGAACAAAGCCCAGGTTTCTATCGTCCTCTGGACAGCCATAGAGTACGAGATTGTTCCGCCTAGATTGATTTTCTAGGTAATCTACCTTATTACATAATGTCAAAAATAGGCTAGATAGGGACTCGTTCTTAGCCCTTAGCTCGTGGACGCCACCTTCAAGGTTGCAACTTGGTATGTACGAACTGTTTAATGTCGGACAGATTGCGGTTGGTGTTCGAGATCTCATTAAACAGTTGCTTCACTGAAGTATTTGTGTCAGTGACGACGGCTAGATGTCATTTGAATTCTCCATTGTAAAAATAATGGTAGTAGCAGTAGCAATAAAAGCAAAAAACACGAAACTTAGACAAAATATAGTACTATAAGAAACTTATTTTACTTCACCCTGTAGGGATTTCAGCGGGAAAGACACAACGCGCACGACCGTACCGACGCTAGATTTAAAAACACAAGTACACCTACAAAGATATTGATATGACGTAAAAGTAATCGAGATCTCAACACGCACGAGATGATGACAAAAAATTTGATACCAGTCTCAACGAAAACTTATCAGAATAACCCAACTTTTCTGTAACATAAACACGGAGCCGACGTGAAGCACTGTTCTCACTCTGTTGCCCAAACTCCAACAATCAATGCTAGCCGTACATATTTTGATGTCATGAATGTCTTTTTTAGATTTTATTTTTTCTATGGTTTTTGTTTTATAGCAGGCCCTTCTATTGCTGTGATTGCAAGTTACATATACTTTATGCCAACCTTGCAATGAAAACAAAACTCACAACTCATAACCAAACCTGTGGTAGGACCCGCAAGAAGAAAAATTCTGCAATGCATGTTGTCATCATCATCAAGGTTACTTGAAACCAAACCATTAAACTGAGCCACACCATCAGCACATCCAGTAAGGGGACTTCCTTCCCAACTTTAATACTCGGGAGACAAAAAAACCATAACCCCTGAATTCAAACTAGGACCCTTGGCAATAAGAGAAAAGATACCCCTTCTGTTGTTGCTGAGACAGGGTGCCTCTTCATTCAGCAGCAGCAGAGAAAGGGTTAGAGATAAGAAGGGTGGAAAGTCACAAAACAGCACAACCAGTGACGGGGCTTCCCTCCTAGACTCTGGTGCTTGGGTGAAAAAACAACCATGTCTTACCCTGGATACCTCTGTGATTAAAACTGTTTCTTTGCAGATGAAGTTGGACGTCAGCTGAATCATTGCGTGCGCGACGGTCTGATTCGGTTGATTAAAAAGATTGGTTCAAAAGGATCTCAGGCTGGTGTTGAACAAGAAGGATACGGTCTTCCTCCCGGAACGGTAAAATATTATTAATTAGTACCAAATGTAATTTACTCCTACTAGGAAAACGCTAAAGTCCTGCCGCGTTGATGGATGAGCTTTTTTGTAAGTTTTAGTTTGCGCGGGACCACTTTTTCTTTGCAAGTGCTTTTTGAATGCATTGTAGGTGATTGTTGTCAAGTTTCTATTGTTACTTTTAATTGTTATTATAAAACCTAAAAAAACTAAATTTTAAAAAACCTTTATTCTATGGATTCTGGATAACTTTTTTAAACTTTTTCTTTCAAAAAGCAATACATCACCATTACCTTAATCTCCATGTAAAATATGAACATTGTAGCCCCACCCGTTTGGTCAGAATCGGTCCAAATGTCACGAAAATATCACACTTAAAATCGGGAAAAAATCGTAAAAGTATGATATTCATGAGAAATATTTCTTCGATTGTACCCAAAAACGTGGCAGGTCTAAGTTTAGAGATTTCGAAGGTCCCCTCCAATGTTCATCAAGATCGCATAGGCCGTTTGCCCGGAATCGTGCAAACAAACAGACGGGGGGGGGAAAAAAAACATTGGAGCTAAATTTTTTGAGGGGTCGAGGAAATTGAAGTCTTCGCTTCGCTCATCCAACCAGAAGTTTTCACTTCATCCGTATTCAAATGCATGTTTTGTACTATACGTAGGGTAGGTAAATAAATAGGCCTAGCTACTTATTAAACCCCATGCATTTTGCTTAAAATGTGTAATTTGTGGTAGTTGGATGAGCGAAGCAAAGACTTCAATTTCACTGACTCCCAAAAAATTTAGCTAGGGTGTTTTTTTTTTTTTTGTCTGTTTGTTTGTTCGCTCTCTACCGGGCAAACGGCATATGCGATCTTGATGAAAATTTGAGGGGTCCTTCGAAATCTCTGAACTTAGACTTGCTACGTTTTTGGGTACAATCGAAGAAATATTTCTCATGAATATCGTACTTTTATGATTTTCCCCCGATTTTTAGCGCGATATTTTCGTGACATTTGGGCCTATTCTGACCAAACAGGTTGGGCTACAATGTTCATATTTCACATGGACATTAAGGCTATGGTGATCTATTGCTTTTTTAAAGAAAAAGTTGAAAAAGTTAGCCAGAATCCATAGAATAAAGGTTTTAGGCCTAATATGAGTTTTTTTAAAGCAAAAACATACCTGCCAAGTTTTACGAATTATTCGTAAAATTTACGAAAAACGGTAGTCATTTACGATTTTACGATTGCCCTGTCAATTTTAACATTTTTTTAATTTTTAAAAATTTTAAAAAAAAAAATTTTTTTTTTTTCTTTTAAAAAATCGTTTTTATATTGAAAACTGGCGCGCCGTGTGAATTCACGTTTCTTGCCTTCCTTGGTATGTGCAACCCCCTCCCCCTCACGGCCCGCCCGCCCTACCCCCTCCATCGAACAAAGCCGAGAAAAAAAGAATGATTAAAGTGTCCCCAAAACTCACTAAAACGCACGAAATTGCACCAAGATTGTAAAAAAAAAAAACCGGGGGGCTTCCCCCCGGACCCCCCCCACTTTGCTGGGGGGCTCGCCCCCCAGGCCCCCCGTTGCCCACGCCACCTCGTTTGCCCCTTAAAAGTCTGTTTGGGGACTTTTACGAATTTGGGAATTCAAAACTTGGCAGGTATGCAAAAGGTAAAACTTTTAGTGCCAGTTTCTACTTACTTCCCATAGGGGTATCAATTTTATGAAATTCATTATTAAGTCATTGACACAGACCTGTAACAGATCTGCCATCTGCCTGGTAGATGTATTCATTTTATATTTTTTTCATTTTTACATTTATTTATTTATTTGCTTACAGGTATACAAAGTTTTGTATGGTAGCAAGGTCCAATATTATTATTAACATTTAAAAATACTGAAATACACAGTTTCATAATACTATTACAAATTTACAAATTTTCCAAAGAACTTTTAAAATGTATTAGCCCATCTTTCTGTACAATGCTCTCAGGTAACAAATTCCATTCAGATACTGTCCTATTATAATACATTAAACTTTCCTACATCTGTCTTAATAATATCTCTTTTAAATTTTCAATCATGATCCCCCCTACCCTTATAAATCCCCCTTTTAATGAAACTATTGATTTCTCCACAGCCTGGAAATCTCGTGACGCCTTACACAATTTACAGAGACTGTCTCTTTTTCTCCTCAAATCCAAGGTATCCCATCCTAAATCATTTGTCAGCTTTCCCATACTTTCATGTCTCCTAATCTTTTTACCATTTAAATCCATTTCTTCTGTCCACCACTTTTTTAATCCCTTAACTTAACCTTTCTGGCAGCTTTTCTCTGTACCTTTTCCAATTCCATTATTTCACATTCATTGTAAGGATCCCAAATTGCCTCTGCATATTCTAAATCTGGTCTCACAAGGATTTTATAAGCCTGTACCCGGTACCTTAATTTCAAATGAGTCTCCTTTCAATATTCACATTACAAAATTTAACACTCGTACACCCTTCTTAATGACCGACTGCACTTGCATCTCCCAATTTAAACCCTGCTCTAGAATCACTCCTAAATACTTATAGATTTTCTCCCTCAACCCATTCCGCCAAGAATACGGAACCGTTCCGTATTCCGCGAGTCTTGCCCAAAAACTGACATGGAACAGTTCCGTTTGTCATTTGAATTTGCGCCAAAAGAATGAAATAATTCAAAAATAAATTGTTGACTTCCGAACGCATCCGTAAGATTAAAACTTACACGTGCCCCCTGGATCACGCTAAACGTTCGGACTCGAAGATGCCAAAGCAAGTTAACAGAAGAGATAGGAGAGTGGAGAAAATGTGTCCTTCTCAGGGCAACGTCACCTTGTTTTATTGGAACGCAGGAGGTCTCTCCGACGATAAATTTTAGAACTTAAGAAGATAATTAGTGACAAAATGTAGACGCATTCACAGTGGTGGAAGCAGGATCAATCTCAGACCAACGAAAAACTGGACAAAGCCATGATTAACGGCTACCAAATATACTCTCCTAGACAGAGACAAATCTCTTCAGGCATCATAGTTGGTGTAAAGTAGGTCTGACATCTAAATTTAAAATTTTACACAAAATGGACGAAGAAGACAAGATAGAGGTGGTACAACTAGAACTGTGGAAAAATCTCACTAAGACCACATACATCATTCTCTATACCCACCAACAAACGAAACAAAATTTTTAGATCTAGTCACTGTTGACAGTACGTCAGTAATTGTAGGAGATTTTAATGACCCAATAAAGCCTGGCATTACAATACAACAAAAGTTGGACACATAGTTGAAGAATACATAGACAGCAACCCGCTGATGCTACTGGAAGCAGCAGATCCATATACCTTCCTCTCATACAGAGGAGGCCTCTCCAGACCAGATTTAGCCTTATGCCACACAAACTTATTCAATCACATGAAACAGGACAACCTAGAGTCTCCTTCCGGTGCTGGACACAAAATTTTACTTATAACAAGACAGAAATGTAAACCTGAAGCTAGAGAAACCAAATGCACTTGGAATTTTAAAAAGGGTAACTGGAAGGAGTACAGAAGAATTACCGAAGAACTATTCCTGGAATTTGAATCAAGGGAAAACATTGATTTAGACAACCAGAAAATTATAGATATCATGCATACAGCTGCAGAAAAAACTGTACCTAGAGGAAAACAAACAATTACAACTGTTCTGGAATGAACAACTACAAACTCTGAAACAACAAAGAGATCAAGCAAGGAAAACTGCAGAACAAACTCAAGACATGAATGACATGATTAAACCATGGACTTATAATAGTAAATCCATGATTCTACTAAGAAGAGTACAAGCCATGTTAAAAAGACAAATTTTGGAAAGCAAGAGAATAGCATTACAAGAATATGTGGAGCAAATTGATTACAGAAAGGATGGTGTCAAAGCACATAGATACTTCTCCAGTCTATGTAACCAAGAAAAGAGGGAAGAACAACAGGAGCCAATAATATATAAAGAAGACCAACTCACCGAAGATAAGGATAAAGCAGAGGCGTTCTGTCAGTATATGTCACAACAAACAAGACCAATAAAAAAATAAACATGTAAAAGTAGAGCTACCAAAATACATGATAACAAGGACCCTTATAATGCACCATTTAATATCCATGAATTGGGACAAGCATTAAGTAAACTGAAAAACAAGAAGTCACCAGGAGTTGACCTTATCTACCCTGAATTCTTGAAAAACCTAGGAAAGGAAGGGCAACTGGTATTACTGACACACTTCAATGCCATATGGGAGGGAAACATACCAGATATATGGCAAAAAGCAGAAGTTATCCCCATAGTGAAGAAAGGAAAATACAGTAGTAAAGTAGAGAGCTATAGGCCTATATCTCTCACAAGTATGATGTCAAAGCTCATGGAATGCATGGTAAACCAAAGATTAAAAATCTACCTGGAGACAAATAACCTCATAACAGAACACCAGGCAGGCTTCAGGAAAGATAGAAGCACTCTCGACCAAGTGGCATATCTACAGCAGGAGGTGAAGGAAGGCTTCAATAAACAACTAGCAACACTTGTGGTGTATGTTGATTTCCAAACTGCATTTGATGTTGTGAACAGAAGATCTTACTTACAAAAATGTTGGATATGAACATCCATATACAGATGGACTAAAAATTTCCTGAGCCAGAGGTATATGAGAGTAGATATGGAAACAAAGATCAAAATACAGAAAACCAAGGCGGGAGTTCCCCAGGGAGCAGTCATGAGTCCTACCCTTTCTAGATCTTCATAAATGACCTAGCTGACTATATTGACGAGAGAAGTGGGGTCAAAGTAAAGCTGTTTGCAGATGATGTGGTGCTGTGGTACAGTGGTAGAGATAAAGATAAGATGGAAATTGAAATGAATAAAGCCCTTAAAGCTCTGGAAGAATGGACAGAAAAGAATGCAATGATAGTTAACGAAAAGAAGACCGTGTACGACTACCACACTACGGGACGAAGTGTACCAACATTTTTACTCAAGTACAGAACACAACCCGTTACAGAAAGAAGATAACCCAGTATACCTAGGTGTAACTATGGATCAAAAAATGACAATGACCAAGCATATTGAAAAAATGCAAGCAGCAGGAAGGAAGCGATTAAACCTGTTAAAAAGAGTTGCAGGTGTTACCTGGGGGGCAACAGAGAACACATTATCTACCACATATAAAACCTATGTGAGACCACTGCTTGAATATGGTAATGCAATCATAACAAAAGCCCCTAAAAATGCACTACAATCTCTAAATAGGGTCCAAAATTCTGCACTCAGAATAGTTACTGGAGGTGTTAAAACCACACCTATAGTAGCTATGGAAGCAAAGGCCAATATTCCACCCCTAGAGGCCAGACAAAATGAAGCTGCAGGGATCCTATATGAAAAACTGGTAAGACTGGATCAGAACTACTGGGATAATGAACCATTTGAAAAACATAAAACCCATGTAACATTCATAACGAAGGCACGACAAATAAATGAGCATTTAATTGGGAATGAGGCAATTAACAATAGACAAGCCCTCCTACCCCAAACATAAAATGTTGCATTGTAGAAATCCCACATGCATTGACAATACCTGCCATCGACGGTTAAGAAAACAACCACTCATTGGTTCAACTAGAAATTGACATTGGCATACATTCGCCAGAAATACCCAGAAAATGAATGGCTACATCTGTATACAGATGGATCAGCATCCCCAGGGGAAGGAAATGCGGGCGCAGGGATTACAGCCGAAATTTAAGGCTCCTACCCAGCTGGTGCTATGGAAGCAATTATGAATGGAGAAATCCGAGCAATAGTTGAAGCACTATTGAAACTATCAAATCTGAAAACCGAAAATTGTGATCCTATCCGACTCCAAGACTGCCATTGCAGCCATTGCAAATAGGGAGGAATCAGAACCGAATTAGACAATGTAAACTACAGATTCTACGACTCATGAATGATGGAACAAATTGTGCTACCATGGATCCGGCCCACTATGGCATATATGGTAATGAGAAGGCCGACTACCTAGCCAAACAGGTAGCAAAAGCAACAAGAAAGTAAAAAACGTAGTCACATAAATCTCTCAAATCTCACCTGCAATGCGTCGACAGACAAAGCAGGTCGGTAAGGAATGGCAAGAGAGGGGGCAGAATAAACTTTTGGGAAGATTACACTAGAATGAGGCCGACTGGTAACGTAAGTGCTACAGTAGAAAATAGAGACAGCTCAATTCCGGCTTCAAACAGGACACGACCTACTCGGAAAGCACCTCCATAGATTTGGAATTTTTGAATCTAGTGTCTGTCGGATGTGTGGAGCTGGGGAACAAGACAGAAAACATCTTTTTCAATGCATATATAAAGCTTGAATGCGACAAAATGCCAAATGGGATGGATCGGAGCGAACAGGAGTCCTATCTCTACTGGCCAACTAGAAAACACATGATGACATGATTAATGTCAATTGTTGGCATGATGAAAAAAGAATTGTATTTAGGCCTAGAGTCTACGCACTCAGTTATATACGGTAACTGATTTTCAGTGGGGGACACTAATCAAAGCGACTAAGCCAACCATGTTAGGCCCCGACGCAATCGACGAGTGAGCGATAATCCGATAACCACCAAAGATCGATATTTTTAATAGGAAATTTAGAAATCAGTGGTATGGAGTAGACAGTGCGAACACACCGCGGATCAACGCCAGAATCAACAAGGCATCGATATCAGAATAACTCTGAATTTATTATGTGCTTCATTGCTAGGATGGCTCCAAATGTCAACCGTTTACAAACTCCTAAGACACGAACTGAGGGACTTAAGTCCAAATCAGAGTTAAAAAACTTCTGACTTTGGTGGGAATTGACCTGGACCTTCTGCATTGGAAGCAGATATGCTAACAACAAGCACAACGAGCCACCGACGTAGATCATCAATCTCACACAGCATTGCAGCACTATATGGAGGCTGACTCTTTCACCGACGTGTTGAGTTTTTTCCCGATTAATTCTCGAACACGGCCATTTTACGGACGGCTACAAAAGATGAAGGCCTACAAATTGTCAAGGCGGTGCGCCGTAACAGAAATAGGCTTTTCAGCTGTGGTTTACTTCGTAAAACTGACGTAAAGCTCTGAATATTACGAGATGGCGAATCTGAAGCGATTGTGCTGAATTTCCAATGATCGTGAAATATTGTGAGATTCATAAGTGTTGTTGATTAGCTTGCAAATGCAATGCGTTGATAATGATGTGGATGAAGACTAGAGTGCTTCTACCAGATAAATAAGATGATGACACAAGTAGAGTTAGGCCTAAGGCTGGCAGGAAGATGAAGTGGAAAAGCAAGCATATGAACTAAAAACAATATGCCTAGGCCTACATTTTTATGCATTCATGCGATTTCGGCCCGTAGGCAGGGGTGCGGCGGGGTGCCATGCCCCGTAATACGTTTTTAACTGCTTCCGTACGGGCAAAATAATTAAAATCAAGTCATGGCTTAATGGGTTAACACACTCCCCCAAAAGCATATACATTGGATTTCTTACATTAATCTTCGCCTACTAAAGCTAACAATTTGCATTTCTCGACAATTCATAACGCAATCTTATTAGTTATTTTAGAGTTTGAGACCAATCTCCTAACAGATTCTAAATCCCCTTGTAAAATCATTGTATTGCTCTGTTCATAAAAGCAACGGATCTTAAACATTTTTTAGATTGCTTATTATTACCAGCAGTAGGCCTAATACGTAGGAGAGATAATAAGCTCAACTGATATTTTCATTGGTACTGGGTACACTTGTATATAGAACTTAATAGTGAGATTTCATTTCATTTCATTTCATTTTATTGTCTTGTTTTGTATACCTAATACTAAGCTATATTGTTACAATGTTATGACATGGTAAACAGTTTCTAAACATTACATTAATAAGCTAGCTTACTATTAAACACGTCTTTTCAAAAGACTAAGACTTGAATATGAGGATGTATAGAAAATACTAAAACTTATTACATTAATTACAAAATACCTTTTACAACAATACAATAATACACAATAAAAATATATACTTTTACACTAATATAAGTCTAGGCATCTATAATAGCAAAATAAATTGTATTGTCAAGACATATTATTATTGTCCCCAAGAACTCCTCAATATCGAGTATTCTTTTTCAACAAGAAATGTCTAAGATCCTTTTTTAAATGTATCAGTTGGTTTGTTTTTGATATGGCAGGTAGCTTTATTAAAAAGGATTATTCCTGCATATGTGGGGCTTTTCTCATATACCACGCCTATGGTGTCACAATATTTAAAATTTTTTTTTGTAATATTAATTTTTTTTTTTTTATTTTACAAAAAATCGTAATTTTTCAATATTGAAACCTGGCGCGGCCGTGTGAATTTCACGTTTCTTGCCTTCCTTGGTATGTGCAATCCACCCTCCCCCTCACGCACGGCCCGCCCGCCCTACCCCCTCCTGATACATGCCAGAAAGAAAAATGAATGATTAAGGATAAAGTTGTCGCTTGCCAAAAGCTCACCTAAAATCGCACGAAATTGCACCAAGATTGTAAAAAAAAATCCGGGGGGCTTTCCCCCTCCGGACCCACCCCCACTTTGGCTGGGTGGCTCGCCCCCCAGGGCCCCCCGGTTGCCCCGTCCAACGTCACATTCTCTGCCCCTTAAAAGTCTGTTTGGGGACTTTTTAAAGCGAATTTGGGAATTCAAAACTTGGCAGGTGATCGCAAAAGGTAAAACTTTTAGTGCCAGTTTCTATCTTACTGTTCCCATAGGGGTATCCAATTTTATGAAATTCATTATTAAGTCATTGACACAGACCTGTAACAAGATCTGCCATCTGTGCCTGGTAATGTATTCATTTTATCTTTTTTTCATTTTTACATTAATTTATTTATTTGGCTTACAGGTATACAAAGTTTTTGTATGGTAGCAATGTCCCTATTACTTATTAACCATTTAAAAATACTGAACAATAGGCACAGTTTCGTCCTAAACTATTAAAACACAGGGGACAAATTTACGCAAATTTTCTCAAAGAACTTTTAAAATGTATTAGGGCCCATCTTTCTGTAGCAATGCCTCGGGTAACAAATTCCTTCAGATACTGTCGGGCTATTAATATCATTAAACTTTCCTTACATCGTCTTAAGAATATCTCTTTTCAATTTTCCATCATGATCCCCCCTACCCTTATAAATCCCCCTTTTAAGGAAAGGCTATTGGATTTTTTTCAGTCTAGCCTGGAAATCTCGTGACTCCTTATAGACAATTTAGCCAGAGACTGTCTCTATTTTCTCCTCAAATCCCAAGGTATCCCATCGCTGAAATCATAGTTTGTCAGGGTCTTTCCCATAACTTTCAGGTCTCCTAATCTTTTTAGCCATTTAAGATTCCAATTTCTTCTGTCCACCACTTTTTTATATTAAATCCCTTACTTAACCTTTCTTCTGGCAGCTTTTCGCTGTACCTTTTTCCAATTCCCATTATTTCACATTCTTGGTAAGGATCTCAAATTGGGGCCTCTGCATATTCTAAACTGGTCTCACAAGGATTTTATCAGCCTGTACCTCCCGGTCCTTTTAAATTTGCAAATGAGTCTCCTTTCAATATTCACATTGACAACATTTAACACTGTATTCCCCCTTCTTAATGACCGAGCTAGCCTTGCAATCTTTCTCCCAATTTAAAAGCCCTATCTCTAGAATCAACCTCGTCCTAAATACTTAAAAGATTTTCTCCCTCAAGCCCTCCGCTCAAGAATACGGAACGAGTTCCGTATTCCGCGAGTCTTGCCGACAAAACTACATGGAACCGTTCCGTTTGTCATTTGAATTTATGGGCGCCAAAAGAAAGAAAATATTCAAAAATAATTTTTGACTTCCGAACAGCTTCGTAAGCTTCTAAAATCTTTACCGTGCCCCCTGGATCACGCTAACGTTCGGATACTCGAGAGTATGCCCAAGCAGTTAAACAGAAGAAGATAGGAGAGTTGGCGAAAATGTGTCCTTCTCAGGGAGCAGGGAGCACAAAACACGTCCTCTGTTGTTTTAATTGGAACGGCAGGAGGTCTCTCCGACGATAAATATTTAAGAACTTAAGAAGATAATTAGTTGACAAAAATGTGAGACGCATTCACATGGTGGAAGGGGCAGGATCAATCTCAGACCACGAAAAACTGGAGCAAAGCCATGATTAACGGCTACTCACCAATATATACTCTCCCTAGACAGAAGACAAATCTCGTTCAGGCATCATAGTTTGGTGGTGAAAGTAGGTCTGCACACTAAATTTAAAATTTTACATCAAAATGTACGAAGAAGACAAGATAGAGGTGGTGGGCAACTAGAACTGTGGAAAAATCTCATTTATCTAGACGCACATAGCATCTTCTCTATAACCCACCAACAAACGAAACAAAATTTTTTAGATCTATTCACAATGTTGACTATACGTCAGTAATTGTAGGAGATTTTAATGCAGCCTCAAATCAAAGCCTGGGCATTATCAATACAACAAGCAAAAGTTGGAGCACATGTAGTTGAAGAAGACATAGACAGGGCAACGCGCGCTGATGCTAGCTGGAATGCAGCGATCCTATACGCTTCCTCTCATACAGGAGGGTCTCCCTTCCAGACGGCAGATTTAGCCTTATGCACACAAACTTATTCATCACATGAAACGGGACACCTAGAGTCTCCTTCCGGTGCTGGACACAAAATTTTACTTATAAGCAGGACAGAATGTAAACCTGAAGCTAGAGAAACCGAAATGCAGCTTGTGAATTTTAAAAAGGGTAACTGGAAGTAGTACAGAAGTAATTACGCGAAGAACTATTCCTAAGGAATTTGAATCAAGGAAAACATTGATTTTTTAGACAACCAGAAAATTATGATATCCTGCATACAGCTGGGTGCAAAAAAACTGTAGCCTAGAGGACAACAAAAACAAATTATTCAAACTGTTCTGGAATGAAACAACTAACAAACTCTGAAACAGCAAAGAGATCAAGCAATGAAACTGCAGAACAAACTCAAGACATGAATGACATGATTTGAACCATGGACTTATAATATTAATCCATGATTCTAGCTAAGAAGAGTACAAGGCGCATGTTAAAAGAGCAATTGTGGAAAGGCAATGAGAATAGCATTAGCCAAGACGTATGTTGGACAAATTGATTACGAAAGGATGGTGTCAAGTCAACATAGATACTTCTACCAGTCTATGTAACGCAAGCAAAGAGGTGAAGCCTAAGCATAGGAGGCGCAAATAATATATAAGAAGACCAACTCACGCGAAGATAAGGATTAAACATGAGGCGTTCTGTCAATATATTTCAGCAACAACAAGAGGCAATAAAAAAATAAACATGTAACAGTAGCGCAAGTCCAAAATACATGATACGAGGACCCTTATAATGGCAGCCATTTAATATGCCATGAATTGGGACCGAGCATTAAGTACTGAAAACAACACAGAATCACCAGGAGTTGACCTTATCTACGCCTGAATTCTTGAAAAAGCCTATGGGGGGGGAAAGAGAAGGGCAACTGGTATTAACTGACGCACTAATCACATGCCATATTTGGAGGGAAACATACCATATATTTGCACAAAGGCAAAGTTATCACCCATAAATGAAAGAAAGGAAACACAGTAATAAATTAGTAAGAGCTATGGTGACCTACTTCTCTGCAAAAGTATGATGTCAAAGCTCATGGAATGCATGGTAAACCAAAGATTAAAAATCTCGCTGGAGGACAAATAACCTCATGAACAGACGCACCAGGCAGGCTTCAGGAAAGAAGAAGCACTCTCGACCAAGTCATATCTACAGCAGGATGTGCAGAAAGGGCTTCATAAACAACTAGCAACACTTGTGGTGTATGTTGCTTTTCCAAAAGGCTGCATTTGATGTTGTGAACAGAAAGATCTTGGCTTATGCCAAAATGTCGGATATGAACATCCATATAAGATGAGACTAAAAATTTCTCAATGAGGCCAGAGGTATATGAGAGTAAGATATGGAAACAAAATATGCAAAGATACAGAAACAACCAAGGCGGGGAGTTCCCCAGGGAGCAGTCATGAGTCCTAACGCCTTTTCTAGATCTTCATAAATGACCTACGCTGACTATGATTGAAGAGAGAAGTGAGGTCAAGAGTATCAGCTGTTTGCAGATGATTGGTGCTGGGTACAAGTGGTAGAGATAAAGATAAGATGGAAATTGAAATGAATAAAGCCCTTAAAGCTCTGGAAGAATGGCAGAAAAGAAGTGCAAATGATGTTAATCGAAAAGAAGGACGTCCGTGTAGCGAGCTAGCCACACTACGGGGGGGGGGGTGTAGGGCGAAGTGAGTCCAACAGTTTAGGCTCAAGTAGCAGGAAGCAAACCGCGGTTACAGAAAGAAGATAACCGCGCAGTATACCTAGGTGTAACTATGGATCAAAAATGACGAATGACCAAGGCATATTTGAAAAAATGCAAGCAGCAGTGAAGGAAGTCGATTAAACCTGTTACAAAAGAGTTGCAGGTGTTAGCCCTGGGGGAGGGCAATCAGATAAGCACATTATCTACCCATATAAAACCTATGTGAGACCCACTGTTGAATATGGTAATGGCAATCAATAACAAAAGCCCCTAAAAATGCAACTACAATCTCTAATAGGGTCCAAAAATTCTGCGCCTCAGAATAGTTACTGGAGTGTGTTACAAACCACACCTATAGTAGCTATGGAAGCAAAGGGGCCATATTTCCACCCTAGAGGCCAGACAAAATGAGCTGCAGGGATGCTATATGAAAAACTGGTAAGACTGGATCAGAACTACTTTGGGATACTGAACCATTTGAAAAACATGAACAAGGAACCGCCATGTAATGGGCTTCATAACGAAGGGCACGACCAATAAATTAGCATTTAAATTGGGAATGAGGCAATTAACAATAGACAAGTACCTCCTAGCCACCAAACATAAATGTTGGGCATTGTTAGAAATCCCACATGCATTGACAATACCTGACATCGAGCGGTAATAAATAACAACCACCATTGGTTGCAACTATAGAATGGTGACTGGCATAACATTCGGCCAGCATACCCAGAAAATGAATGGCTACTCTGTATAACATATGGATGCAGCATCCCCATGGGAACGGAAATGATGGGCGGGCGCAGGGATATACAAGGCCGAGAATTTAGGCTTCCTACCCAGCTGGTGCTAATGGAGAGCCAATTATGATGGAGAAATCCGAGCAATAGTTGAAGCACTATTGAAACTTCAAATCTGACAAACCGGAAAATTGTAGATCCTATCCGACTCCACGCACTGTCCATTGCAGCCATTTGCAATAGTGGAGGAATCAGAACCCGAATTAGACATGTAAACTAGTAGCAGATTCTACTACTCATGAATGATGGGAACAAAATTGTGGCTACAATGGATAACTGCGGGCCCACCTATGCATTATGGTTCACTAGAGAAGGGGCCGACTACCTAGCCAAACAAGTTAGCAAAAAGCAACAGAAAGTAAAAAACTGTCAACATAAATCTCTCAAATCTCACCTGCATGGCGTCGACGACAACGCAGATCGGTAGGAATGGCAAGAGAGGGGTTGGCAGAATAACTTTGGGAAGATTAACGCTAGAATGAGGCCGACTGGTAAGCGTAGTGGCTACAGTAGAAAATAGAGACAATGGAGCTCAATTCCGGGTCGTTCAAATCAGGAACACGACCATGCTTCGGAGAAGCACCTCCAGTAGATTTGGAATTTTTGATCTAGTGTCTTCGGAATGTTGTGGAGCTGGGGAAGCAAGACGTAAAAGCAGTCTTTTCAATGGCATAGTTGTATAAAAGGCTTGAATGCGAACAACTGCCAAATGGGATGGATCGTAGCGAACAGAGTCCTATCTCGTACTGGCCACGCTACTAGAAAACACAGTGGATGACATGATTAATGTCACTGTGTGTGGTGGAGCATAGGGGTGAAAAGAAAAATTGTATGTTAGGCGCTGTAGAGTCTACCACTCAGTTATATAGCGGTAACGGTTTTAGTGGGGGACACTAAATCAAAGCGACTAGCCAACCATGTAGGCCCCGCGGCAATCGACGAGTGAGCGATAATCCGATAGACGCAACCAAAGATCGATATTTTTTAATAGGAAATTTAGAAATCAGTGTATGGAGTAGACAGTGCGAACAACCACGCGGATCAACGCCAGAATCAACAAGGGCCGACTTCAGATAACTCTGAATTGTATTATGTGCTGTCAATTGCTAGGATGAGCTCCAAAGTCACCGGTTTCAAACTCCTAATACACGAACTGAGGGACTTAAGTCGGGCAAATCAGAATTTAAAAGGCAATCTTCTGACTTTGGTGGGAAGTTGGAACCCTGGACCTTCTGCTTGGAAGGCAGATATGCTAACACAAAGCCAAGCAATACCACCTGACGTAGATCAGTCATCTTCACACATATTGGCAGCACTAATATGGAGCTGACATCTTTCAGCCTACGTGGTTGAGAGAGAGGGTTTTTTCGCCGATTAATTCCTCAAAAGGCCGGCCATTTTACTTACCTGCTACCAATAGATGAAGGATCCTACAAATTGTCAAGGGCGGTGCGCCGTAAGCCGCATAGGCTTTTCAGGCTGTGGTTTACTTGTCGTTAAAACTGACGTAAATTCTCCTGAATATTACGAATGCGCGAATCTGAAGGCGATTGTGCTGAATTTCCAATGATCGTGAATATTGTTGGAGATTCAATAAGTGTTGTTGATTATCTTGCAAATGCAGGCGTTGATAATGATTTTGGATGAAGACTAGAGTGCTTCTAAACCAAGATAAAATAGATGATGACAGCAAGTAGAGGTTAGGCCTAAGCTGGCAGAGAAGATGAAGTTGGAAAAGGCAAAGCATTGAGACTAAAAAACCATATGCCTATAGGCCTACATTTTTATTGCATTCATGCATTTCGGCCCGTAGGGCAGGTGCGTGTCGTGGTGCCATCCCCGTAATAGGCGTTTTTTAACTGCTTCGTACGGGCAAAAGTAATTAAATCAAGTCATGGCTTATTGGGTTACCACAAAAACCGCCCCAAAAACATATACATTGGATTTCTTTAGCATTAATCCTTTCGCCTACTAAAGTCTAAGCAAATTTGCATTTCTCCGACATTCATACCAATCTTATTATTTATTTTTTAGAGTTTAGACCAATCTCCATAACATGTTTCTAATCCCCTTGAAAATCTTGTATTGTCTCATGTTTTCATAAAAGGCAACGGATCTTAAACATTTTTTAAGATTGCTTATTATTACGCAGCAGGTAGGCCTAATAGGATAGTATAAGCTGGCACTGATATTTCATTGGTAGTCTGGAACTGCGGTAACACTTGCATATAGAACTTAATAGTGAGATTTCCATGTCATTTTCATTTCATTTGTTATTGTCTTGTTTTGTATACCTATCTAGGGGCATATAATTGTTACACATGTTAGGACAATGGTAACAAATTTCTAACTTGCCATTATATTAGCGTAGCTAGCTATTAAAGTCACTCTTTTCAAAATGACTAAGACTTTAATATTATGATGTATAGGAAAATACTAAAACTTTTACTTAATTACGAAAAATACACTTTTATCAACATACAAATAATAGGACAATAACAATATATACTTTTATGAGGGCTAATATAAGTCTAGGCCTCTATAATATAGGCAAAATAAATTGTATTGTCAAGACATTTAATTATTGTCATCTACCAAGACCTTCCTCAATATCTAGTGTATTCTTTTTCAAGCAGAGCAAATGTCCGAAGATCCTTTTCAAAATGTATACAGTTAGGTTTGTGTTTTTGAAATGGCAGGTAGCTTATTAAAAGGATTATTCCTGCATATGTGGGGCTTTTCTCATATATCGCCAGCCTATGGGATGTCACCAAGTATATCAATTTTTTCCTCGCTAGGATGTAATTATGAATATTGATGTTTTTTTTTATATCTCCCCTGATGATTAATTAAAAGTATCATTTACTTTGTAAATATAGAGGCATGCACAGAGTAAGAATACTTCAACGTTTTGAAATGTCCTACATAATGTATCTCCCTTTCTTACTTTTATCTAGTAGTTGTGGTGACCCTGAATGGAAAGATTCAGTAATCTAAATGTGAAAAGCATAGTGATTAGAATGATACAGATGTACATCTTTGTGCGATGACAGCATGACAATCGAATTCATTCAGGTGTATATTGCGCCTCAAAGCAGGAAGACCAGTGTTTGAGAAGGATGAGTTTGTGGCAAAATTAGAAGCAATTATGACATCGAATACTATTGTAGTAATGGGGGATTTTATGCAATGTAATAGGAACAGATGAGAAAGGATTTGAAGAGGTTATGGCGAGACATTGGATAGATGCAAGAAAGCAGAGATGGAGAGAATTGTTAGAAATGTGTGCCAGAAACCTCGTTAGTTATAGAATATATTTGGTTCAAGAAACGTCGAAGGCCCAACAAATTAACGAGATTGGCTATGGTGACACAGATCAGGGACAACAGTAATGTGACTATCTATATGGTATAGGTAAAAGAAGTAATGAATAAATCTTGAGATGTGGAGGTGTAATGCGCATCAATATCATTGGATGGAGACTCAGCAGGCTGGTGTGGGGAAGTTTAGGAATGAATGGTACAGACCCAAAAGAGAATAAAGAACCTGCATCAAAAAGCTAAAATGTGGAAACTGCATATCTTCCCGATAGTGCAAGAGAGTTTTATGACAAGAATTAGTGACCAAACACCTACAAATGAAGTGGGAGAAAATAGAAGAAAATGGCAAAACTTTAAGAAGGTTTTTGTGGTCAAGTGTCAGAAGATCTGTGTGGAGAGTGCAGTGGAATGAGGAAAGATGAAGAAAACGCGATGGTGGGACAGAGGGTACGAGATGCAGTTCGGGAGAAGAAACTAGCTTTGGAAAAAGAATGAGATAAAGGTGCACATCCCAGAAAATGAGTAGGCGAGTCACCGTAGGCGAAAACTGATGTGAAAGCAAACTTGTGAAGGAGGAGAAAGACAAGCATGGAAGGAATTTGCTGGTACATTAGGAAGATGACTTCCGGGAAATAAGAAAATTATGTACGACTAGTAAACGACAAAAAACAAGAAAGGGAGAACAAAAGGCTCATTGGTAAATTGAAAATGCCAAGGTATTATCAAACAACCCACAGGAAATACAAGAAATGTGGAGGAAATATTTCATTTCAAAGATCTGGCTAAATGTTAGCAGGTTCGTGACTAATTTCAACTGCAGATAAAGAGAAAGAGGCAAGTGGAGAAGAATGGCAGGAAGACTAGGTAAACGAACAAGAGGTGGCTCGGGGCGTTATGAGCCATGAAGAATGTAGTGCTCCGGTAGTGGATTGACATTTCTGTGAGAATGATCAAAGCATCATGTGCGGAAGGAAGAAGATGGTTATTTCGGTAATAGTGCTGGCGTGTAAATCAAAAGGAAGGTACTCAGGAAGATTGGAAAAGAGGTATATTGTACCGGGGGGGGGGGGGGGGGCTGTTTAGGGTGGGAGGAAGGTGACCGTAGAAGGATGTGTGTGAAGCGGATGTGCAACGTAGAAGGGGGTGACATTAATGTGTCATTGTGCAAAGGAGTCGTGTGGGTTGTGGGTGAGGGAAAGTTATAGAACTACCGGAACTGAAGGAGGTATATGACAACAGATCTAAGAGAAGAACAATATGGGTTCAGAAGTGGACTCGGTCTAGGGCTATTGATCCCATATTTGTCATAAGACAGACAAATGGAGGGGAATGGCAAAATGGGAAAGTGAAATGGCACATTGTGTTTTTGGATCTGGAGAAGCGCAATAACGATCGCCTGCCTAGAGAGAAATAATGGGAGTGTCTAGAGATAAAAGGAGTGGGAGAGGTTAATAGACATGAATACAAAGTACTATCCACGGAGTTAAAGTTGTGTACAGACAGATATGGTGGTAGGTCAGAAATGGTTTCAAGGCATGAGGGCTTGCGACAAGGGTAGTGTGTTATATCTCCAAGCACTCTTTACTGTTGTAATTGGATGAAATTATAAGAATAGTGGAGCCAAATACAGATGGAAGGGAAGTCAAGCACATTAGTGTTTAGCGGACCGATGTGTTTGATTTGGGTGAGAGTGTGCCAGAGAAGTGCAGGAGAAGGTTGGACAGATGGAACGAAGTTACATAGTCAGAGTTTGGTTCTAAAAATCTCAGAACAAGAGTGAGATGTTTGCTATGGCAAAGAAGACAAGGGGCAGGCCTAGAGACATAGAAAATATTGTACTACGCGGTGGAGAAGTCTATAGAAGAAACAGAAGAATTTAAATATTTAGGACAAGTATATTGGCACAAACGCTCACAAGTGTGTTAGGGAAGTGTCATCTAGAGTGGCAATAAAGGCAGGCAAGGGTTTTGATCAATTGTGAGAAAGTTACTATGGAAATGAGTTTTTCCCACAAAAATGTAACAATTTGCTGTATAAGGCATATTTTGTAGGCGCTATATTAACATTGGGGCAGTAACATGGCAGCTGGGAACAAAGAGAAGAGAGAGTCCATGCTGGAAGCGCAGAAATGAAGTTTTTAAGAAGTATAAGGGAAGTTTTAGCAAAGATGGACAGATAAGAAGTAATGAAATAGAAGGAAAGAACTGGGATTGAGAGATTTAAGTTTAAGCTAGAAGAGAAACGTCTAAGATGGTTTGGACATATGAAAGGATGGGCAGGGAGAGGATTCCAAACGAGAATTTGAAGCGGTCAGAGGAGGGTAAAGACTAGTATTAAGGCCACAGAGAAAAATTTGAACTATTAATTCAAGAAGACGTTTGAAAAGCGTAATGGAGTGTTGTGGTGAGCATGTGGCAAGAGTAAAAGCCTTGTGGGAGGACAGAATCAGAGTGGAAGTAAATTGGTGGAGAAGAAGGAGTTGGATGTATGTGGAGAAACACTAATTCTGGCAACGTAGTTATCTATGGCAGTTTCATGCCCTTGATAATGGTGGAGAAACGCACGCACTCAACCCGACATAGTTGGAACTGAGTTAGGATGATTATTATTATTCTTAAAGCTTTTTTTTGTGGATGACAAAGGATCTTATGAAAATTGTTTTTTGATGTATTATACACCACGCTATTAATCCCTAGCTCAAATGTGACTCAATCAGGGGTCATAGTACAGCTACTAAGCATGCAAACTTCTATCTGCATACTATTTTCATTTTAGGCCGTAAGACATATATATTGGAGATTATTTGTATTTGCTACATAATTCATGTGGATGTCCCCTGCACGATAAAGCACTTGTCAATATACTGATTCCTAAGAAGCTTTGGCTGTGTCTATTTGTTTCAATAGGGAAGGTCTTCTCACACAACCTGATACAAAATATTTCTGATCTTCATATTTTTTCCATGGGAATATCTACATTTAGTTTTCTTAGTTATTGCAGGGGGTATTGAGGTTTATTTTGGTTGCAGAGCCACTGCGTCCACTCTTCGTTAAAACTGAATAAAAGGCGGTAGCGTTGCTTTTCTAATGTTTCTATATAGTGCTGATAACCCCACACCCGTGAAACAAAGGGCAAGGGTGGTGGTTGCTCATCTGGCATAGCAGAACATATCACCCTTCACTTATTGCACATGGGCATGTCATTTATTAGTATATTGGAATTTGAATATATTGAAATTGATGTGCGCCTTGTGGGCTTAATAGGACAGCCTAAACTTCCTCAATTGTTAATTTTTATTTTATAATTTTCCGTAGAACTTCGGCTTGATAGCGTGAACGAGTTCATTAGTCATCAGCCACCTGGCACACATCTCGCACCTGAATATGTAATAATTTTGCTTTTACTTCATGTTGTTTCGCAGTGGCACGTCGTGTTTATAATGGCCGACTTGTTTTCTTCTTTGATGCAGGTGGAGAAGGACGACCACGATTGGTACCTGTTCGGAATGTCACAGGGGAGGAGACGTTACCCTCTGTAACACTTGCTATCTTTGGTATATCACTTGGGCCTGCATCACCACAGAAGAGTTGCCAGATGAAACGTTAAGAATACCTTCATTTGTATCATGTGCAAGGCAAGTTTAAATTACGTTTAAATTTGTATGTGCCGTAAAACATTCTGTTTTTTTTTGGATGCTCCATTTGGGTCCGAATTTGATCTATAGCTTACATGCCCAAAGGAACAATAAAGCCTCTATGGGTCCCTTAAAGGGAAACCTCAAGAATCGATCGTTTTCAACCCACTAGATCCCTTCTTTTTCAGGGATCACTTAGATCCAACCTGATTTGTGGTCTGACGGATCTTTTAAGCTTTTCGAACGCAGATACTTTAAATCGGGCTGGTTTCCGAATTACAGTTTATGTCTGGATCCGATCTGGTTAACCAGATAAAGGCTGGTTTCCGTAAACACCCTATACTATCCTAGTGAAACCCTACAAAAACCCAATGAACCGAAAGCAAGTATTACCAGTACTAATTTGAAATTTTGATTTACCGTAACTACAAGTATTTACTACTACATAGCCCCTATTTTTGGAGGAAATTTTTAAGTGAGTTTGTGTTTTAATTTTGGATGGTTCTAGGGGTTTTTGAGCTTGGTGTTGTGATTCCCTTGGTCATGTAGGCCTACGGGCCTACTTTTACCTGTAATAGACTATAGTGGCCTACCACCTTTTCAAAAGTAAAAGTCTTGTCACAACTCACAATTTCATGCTGTATTTTTAGGAACAAAAACCGTCCACAATGTGTTTTTACATTAATAGTAGAATAGAAATCTTTATTTAGCATTTTGCTATTTTACATACACACAATACACATCCCACAAGCAAAATAATTTTACAATTTACTTTTACATATTCAAGAAATTCAGTCCTCAATGGACCAAAACTGTACGGCTGGCATTTCATTGAATCATTAAAAGCATTAAATGGTCACAATTTACATTATAACTTTTTGACTAACTAGGCCTACACTAATATTAAAATATAAAATCCCCAACTACCGCCAAGCTTGGATGCAATATAGGAAGCTTCGCAAACGCTTTTTCATGCGTTTTGTTGGATGAGCCCTAATTTTTTAAAACGAAAAAGCGTAAAATTTGCGATTTTCATGAGAAAATTTTTCGATTAACGCTCAAATTTCACACAAATATATTAATTCAAAAAATTTAAAGGGTTTTTGTGAAAAAAAAATTACAATCTGATAAAGCATGTCGGTGTTATAAGTCAAGAATTTTCAATTTTTTTTTTTTTTGTAAATTGGATTATCGTGAGAAATAATTTTTCTATTTCGCTCAAATTTCACTCGAATATATCGATTCATAAAATTAAGGTTCTGTAAAAATCATAACAATCGGATAAAGCATGTAGCCCGGGTGTTATATAAGTCGAAGAAATTAAAAAAATTTGAAAAACTGTGATTTTCATGAGAAATATTTTTTTGATTTCGCTCAAATTTCACACGAATATATTAATTCATAAAATAAAGGTTCTGTGAAAAAAACATCAAAATCGTATAAAGCAAGTAGATGTTATAAAGTCGAAGAATTTAAATTTTATTATTATTTATTTTTTATTTTATTTTTTTTTTATTTTTTATTTTTTAAATTTGTGATTTTTATGAGAAATATTTTTTCGATTGCGCTAAAAACGTGGCAGTTCTAAGTTTAGAGATTTCAAAGTCCTCCCAGAAAAATTTCATCGCAATTGGTGTATCGGTTTTAGCCGGAATCGTGTTAACAGACAAACAAAAAAAAAAAAAAAACATTGGGGATTTTGTTCCCGTGTAGTGAAATGGAATCTTTGCTTCGCTCGCTACCCTCATCCAATTATGGGGTTATTACTAGAGGTAGGGGAAAAGGGTGTTATAAAAACCCTAATTTCGTTTTATTCAACCAAAATTTTTCGCGTTTTTCGCGATTTCATTTAAATAATCAAAAACATCTAAAAAAACAATTTTTTTAAAATAAAAATTTTTAAAAAAAGGGGGAACTTTTAGTAGGGATGACATCAATTCCAATGAGTTAGAATCGACCCATTGTGACCCCAAAATCTATTCAAATCGATTCCCAGCAAAAATAAATATTTGTACCACCATTATTTTGATGGACCTATTGCCGCGGAGCCCCGTGATCGCGTCGTTTTTTTTGACGGTCTATTTCCGTGGAGCCCGTGACGTCCACAAAACGATGTACCGCCCGCTGCGCGCATAATTTTTTTTCGGTCTAACCGGCACCTCAACCAAATTCACAAAATTTTGGACGCGGCACCCCCCACCATCCCCCCACATTTTGAGTACTAAAATGTTTAATTTTCGCGAGTTAATTCGCGTTTTGCCCAGTTTTAATAAAATTTTTGGTTCGTTATCTCGCGATATACACGAGTTTTCCCGCAAAATTCTCGTTTTCAAAATGGTTTTTTTTTTTCCATCTCTAAATGATGAAATTTTCGTCGACAATATTACCTTTTAGGAAATAAAATGGATATTAAAAATTCGCAAATTTTTCGTTATCACCATTTTTTCACTACCTCTAGCTCTAGGTATTACTGTCTTCCTGCAACCAGCATTTAGTAATGCACTGCATCATTAGTGACTTTCAGCTTCACCCAGGTAGACTACAAATTTATGTATAGTATTTACAATATTTATCATCCTGGTTTTTGCTATTTTTGCAGATGTGTGACACAAAGAAGAAGGACATGAAATTGAAGAAGCGCACACTCAATCACTTACTGCGTTTGCTTGCGCTCGTATGAAGGACAGAGTGGTGTTTTGTAGTCCTGAGTGAGGGCCCTGAAATTGCCAGCAAATAATATTGATTTACAACTTTCCAATACCCTACCTAAAAGGCCTACCCCAGGGCTGCCACTGACATTTTAAAAAAATCCTGTTGGAGGACGTTAAAAATCCGCAAAAATCCATAAAAAGTCTCAAAAACGTAATTTCATTGATCAAACTATGAAAATGGCTAAATGTTATGTTTATATTTGTTACCATCATAAGGTAAAAGTTGCCAAGGGCTAGGCCTATGGGACAGACGAGAATAAAAGAGCCCAGAAACGCCCCTGGTTGCTTTAATTAAGATTGCATAAAAAAGTAAAATGTTTTCTTATTTACAGAAAATCTATTTTAATTCCCGACTTGGTTAAAAATTCTTAGGCCCAGCCCCTAGCCTAGCCGCCTAGGCCCTGGGAATGTTGCATCCACAATTTTGACCTAGGCCCATGTGTTGTGTTTTTTTAATAACCCTTGCAGTCTTGCAGAACTTGTTAATAACATTTTAATCATGTACTTATTTTATTTTTCACTTTTATGATCACATAATCTTTACTTTATAAACAAAAAAGAAGAAAACAATTTTGTAGGCTCCAATCTCCATTGTTTGTTCTTTTGGGTCCGCCACAAAACAACTGTTGGCAAAAGCAGTTCCTACAATGTCTAGGACACGGGGCCTTTTGCTCCACCCCCTATCGAAAATCCCCAATCGGAATTAGCCCCCCCGCAGATTCAAATATACAAAAATAAGCATAGAAAACGTAATTAACGAAATATCGGTAAATAAGACTAAAAATCCGTTTATTTCCGTTTTGCAACCCTAAATATCCGTTAAAACGGCAGCCCTGGCCTACCCTATCAACTGTACTAATATTCAGTAAACCTATCTATTCCCCTCTTTAATTCAAATTTTTAAACCATTACCTACATAATTACAGTTTGAATTAAAAAAATGGGTAGGTCTTATCATAAATTTAAAAAAGTTAAAATTAGGGGATAGGAGGGTACTTACTTATTTATGCTAGTACAGGCCTCAAATATGCCTATAGTATTACAAATTATCAAGTTTCAAAATGTGGGGTGCAACCATTGTGTGAATCCGTTTGTCAATAGTATTTTTAAAATTGATGGGCCCCACTCTTCAAAATATGAGTAGTCACAAAAAGAATTCGGCCATTACTCTAGGGCGACCTATAAGCGAGTAAATAGAGTACCTAATACATATTTGGCCTAGGCTTACCTAATGCCTCTAAGTTGTACCCCTTGATTGATCAACGACCTTTCTTTTCAATTCAACATTCAGTTTAGTAGGTTGTGTCAAAGGGGTTGCTATATCCCGCCGCCCCTCATTTTCCTCAAAGCGTTGTGAAAATCCCTTTTTTTAGGTAATAATAAACTTTGCACTTACTAAAAATACTTCTTTCTCTTGCCTCCTGCCCAGCTTCCCGCGGCGCTGATGGACCGCCAAGTTCCGTCGACCGCCACATACATGTCTGACCGTTCGTCAGCCTCCGGTCATGTCTCTCTCAACGAGCCAGCAGCGACGGCTTGGGCTGGGTGACCGACCAAGACGACCCCCTGGCGCAGTCAGTTTCTCATCTACCGACCCATGGATCTGAAGGGGGATCGAGGAAAACGGACGGAAACAAGTACAAACTGGTTGAAGAGTTTTCCCGGGAGACGCGCAAGACAATCGTGCACAACGTCGTCATTTACCATGGAGGTGAGAGAGATTCGTGTACACGGGTACCAATGTTTCATTATTTTTTTAAATATAAGTATCAGCTCGCCGGTGAGACCGTCTCGTATTGGTGGTAGAGGTTTCTAAGATTCTGGAGTGTGACCCCGTTGGTTAATTGGTATTTATTTATTTATTTATTTTATTGATTAAGCTGTTGTACCACCTCTGGCCGATAATTTGAAAGTCGAAGAAACATGTCTGAAAAATTTGCTGAATGAAAGAAGGCCTTTAAAATAACAAAAAAAAATTGTGAATTTTTGGGGGCGGGACATAACCTCACTTTTTGGAAAATTAGATTTAGTTTTTTGGACAAAAGTGTAATACCACAATTTCTAGTTCAAAATTAAATTTTGAGAAACGGTTTTCTGGACATAGTTTTCTAAAAACCCTTTTGCTATAACTTGACTATAGCTAAAATATTTTTTTTGAAAATAATAGTTGGTGTACGATTTTTTTTGTCAAACGGTACAAATACGGATTTTTCCAGTTTTGTACCGTTTACAAATTTGTACACCAACTGTTTATTTTCAGAAAAATATTTAGCTATAGTCAAATTTGTTTGGAAAAGGCCAAATGGCTAGTTTTTTTTAGATTGGAAGAAAGGGTTGACAGGTTGGGAAAGAAAAGAGAACATAAGCTCAGCCTGAAGGTCTGGGGCAACAAAACTTTTCACCTGCTGATGACAACTGGAGGCAAGCTAATTTAAAGTTGTTACCTTAATCCACGACGCGTTTCGTCCTTCTGGGACTCTTCAGGCGGATGGTGGCCACTAAAAATCAGCTAACTACATGCAACCAAAACTCACAACACATAACCAAACCTGTGGTAGGGCCACGCAAGAAGTAAATTCTGCAAGCATGTTGTCATCATCAGCAAGGTTACTTCACACACCATTCATACTGGGGCACACAGTCAGCACAGACAGTAAGGGGGCTTCCCTCCCAACTCTGGTGCTCGGGAGACAAGAAATCCATGACTTACCCTGGATTCGAACCAGGACCCTTGGCAACAAGAGAAAAGCTGCCCCTCCTGCTGTTGCTGGGCAAGGGTGCCTCTTCATTCATACAAAGAGAAAAGGTTAGAGATAGGAAGGGTGGAAAGTCACAACACAGCACAACCAGTGAGGGGCTTCCCTCCTAGACTCTGGTGCTTGGGCGACAAAAGAACCATGTCTTACCCTGGATTTGAACCAAGACCCGTGGCAACGAGAGAGGCTGACCTACTAATTGTGACTGGGATTCGAAAACGAAAGGAAACAAGACTACAAATTGCAAGCTCTTGGCTATAGCACAGGTACACGTGCTATATTAGCTCTTGGCCCCCTTACTGTCTGTGCTGACTGTGTGCCCCAGTATGAATGGTGTGTGAAGTAACCTTGCTGATGATGACAACATGCTTGCAGAATTTACTTCTTGCGTGGCCCTACCACAGGTTTGGTTATGTGTTGTGAGTTTTGGTTGCATGTAGTTAGCTGATTTTTAGTGGCCACCATCCGCCTGAAGAGTCCCAGAAGGACGAAACGCGTCGTGGATTAAGGTAACAACTTTAAATTAGCTACAGTTGTCATCAGCAGGTGAAAAGTTTTGTTGCCCCCAGCCCTTCAGGCTGGGCTTTATGTTCTCTTTGCTTTCCCAACCTGTCAACCCTTCTCCAATCTAAACTAAACTAGCCATTTGGCCTTTTCCAAACTAATTGAACAACCAAGTCATTTGACACCTATCACTTTCCATCTTTCTTCACCTATGGGGTCGAGATGGGCGAGCCTACTCTACACCCTCTGGTGGGTCCGTGTTTCCTTGTTCATAACAAGTGTGACTCCTTGTCCTGCTGGGGGGGCCTAGCAGGTGATGAACCTGTTAGACCCTACTCGTCTTTTCCTTCAACCTCTTCATCTGCAGCCAAGAGCTAATATAGCACGTGTACCTGTGCTATAGCCAAGAGCTTGCAATTTGTAGTCTTGTTTCCTTTCGTTTTCGAATCCCAGTCACAATTAGTAGGTCAGCCTCTCTCGTTGCCACGGGTCTTGGTTCAAATCCAGGGTAAGACATGGTTCTTTTGTCGCCCAAGCACCAGAGTCTAGGAGGGAACCCCCTCACTGGTTGTGCTGTGTTGTGACTTTCCACCCTTCCTATCTCTAACCTTTTCTCTTTGTATGAATGAAGAGGCACCCTTGCCCAGCAACAGCAGGAGGGGCAGCTTTTCTCTTGTTGCCAAGGGTCCTGGTTCGAATCCAGGGTAAGTCATGGATTTCTTGTCTCCCGAGCACCAGAGTTGGGAGGGAAGCCCCCTTACTGTCTGTGCTGACTGTGTGCCCCAGTATGAATGGTGTGTGAAGTAACCTTGCTGATGATGACAACATGCTTGCAGAATTTACTTCTTGCGTGGCCCTACCACAGGTTTGGTTATGTGTTGTGAGTTTGGTTGCATGTAGTTAGCTGATTTTTAGTGGCCACCATCCGCCTGAAGAGTCCCAGAAGGACGAAACGCGTCGTGGATTAAGGTAACAACTTTAAATTAGCTTGGTTGTCATCAGCAGGTGAAAAGTTTTGTTGCCCCCAGCCCTTCAGGCTGGGCTTTATGTTCTCTTTGCTTTCCCAACCTGTCAACCCTTCTCCAATCTAAACTAAACTAGCCATTTGGCCTTTTCCAAACTAATTGAACAACCAAGTCATTTGACACCTATCACTTTCCATCTTTCTTCACCTATGGGGTCGAGATGGGCGAGCCTACTCTACACCCTCTGGTGGGTCCGTGTTTCCTTGTTCATAACAAGTGTGACTCCTTGTCCTGCTGGGGGGGCCTAGCAGGTGATGAACCTGTTAGACCCTACTCGTCTTTTCCTTCAACCTCTTCATCTGCAGCCAAGAGCTAATATAGCACGTGTACCTGTGCTATAGCCAAGAGATTGCAATTTGTAGTCTTGTTTCCTTTCGTTTTCGAATCCCAGTCACAATTAGTAGGTCAGCCTCTCTCGTTGCCACGGGTCTTGGTTCAAATCCAGGGTAAGACATGGTTCTTTTGTCGCCCAAGCACCAGAGTCTAGGAGGGAAGCCCCCTCACTGGTTGTGCTGTGTTGTGACTTTCCACCCTTCCTATCTCTAACCTTTTCTCTTTGTATGAATGAAGAGGCACCCTTGCCCAGCAACAGCAGGAGGGGCAGCTTTTCTCTTGTTGCCAAGGGTCCTGGTTCGAATCCAGGGTAAGTCATGGATTTCTTGTCTCCCGAGCACCAGAGTTGGGAGGGAAGCCCCTTACTGTCTGTGCTGACTGTGTGCCCCAGTATGAATGTTGTGTGAAGTAACCTTGCTGATGATGACAACATGCTTGCAGAATTTACTTCTTGCGTGGCCCTACCACAGGTTTGGTTATGTGTTGTGAGTTTTGGTTGCATGTAGTTAGCTGATTTTTAGTGGCCACCATCCGCCTGAAGAGTCCCAGAAGGACGAAACGCGTCGTGGATTAAGGTAACAACTTTAATTAGCTTGGTTGTCATCAGCAGGTGAAAAGTTTTGTTGCCCCCAGCCCTTCAGGCTGGGCTTTATGTTCTCTTTGCTTTCCCAACCTGTCAACCCTTCTCCAATCTAAACTTAGCTATAGTCAAGTTATTTATAGCTAAAGGTGTTTAGAAACTATGTCCAGAAAACCGATTCTCAAAATTTAATTTTGAACTAGATCTTGTATATTAATATTACACTTTTGATCCAAAAATCTAAATATAATTTCCAAAAGTGAGGTTATGTCCCGCCCCAAAAAAATCCACAATTTTCTCTTCTGTTATTTAAAGGCCTTCTTTCATTCAGCAAACTTTTCAGACATGTTTCTTCGACTTTCAAATTATCGGTCAGAGGTGGTACAATAGCCTTAACGTCTATCCTACCTATTAGTAGGGACACTAAATTATGGTAAATAAAACCGCCACAAAGCGGTACAAAAATTATTAAAAAGCGGTGCAAAAAGTCGGTGTTAAAATCAAAACTCGACAAAAAGCGGTGAATAAATTTGTTAATTTGCACGTCACTGTGTGTCATTCATGCATATTGTAATGTTATAATTTATATAGGCCTATAACAAGAATGTAATGGAAGACTCTAATCTAGACCTAGGCCTATGCCAAAATAGCTAGGGCCTAGGCCCAAAAGAACTGCTTGGCCTAGGCTTCTGTTCACATTTTAAAAAAATCTAGACTAGAGCCTGATATTGTGGTATAGGCCTAGGAAATGAACTACTACATACCAATGAATGTCATACAAAAATGAAGAGTACCCCCTACATAGGCCTAGGGCATGGTGGTATATATCTTTAGGTGATTTCACTTGCGTATCCAGCAATGCTATTTTTGTGGTCGCTTAATGCACGCAGTTCAGACAGAATCCGCCAGGATCGCGACGTGTCAGGTGGTAGTCACGTGACGAGAAAGTCGATAAAGAAGTTTTTCCAAACTTCTTTATCGACTCTAATACCTCGAGAGATGGCGGTGTGTATGCACTTTATTGAAGGCCGTGCATTCAGATCCGTAGGCGGAACATTCGAATTTCCGAATTCGAGCCATCTGATTGGTCCCCAAGGCCGCCATCTTGTAAGTTCTACGTCACGTGACTACCACCTGACACGTCGCGCATTCTGTCGGCGACCGCGTGCACTGCGTGCATTAAGCGACCACAGAATTCTGGCAGTGAAATCACCTAAAGATATATACCACCATGGCCTAGGGCTAGGGGCTTGAGATGTGTAGGTTGGGGTCAAGGTCAAGGCCAAGGTTCTATAATATTATCTCAGTGTTAAATTTCTTCTGTGCATTTTTTTGCAGACATAACTTGACTAGGGCTAGATACAACCGTAGAATCATAAAGGTCCAATGCTGTGTTGTTTCCTGAAGATGGCCTAGGCCCTAAACCTGCTCCATACTAGTAGGCCTAGGGTCCAGTCACATTTGAATTGCTTAGGGCTATTTTTAGGGCACTTATTCTCAAATTTTGACAAATCAACGATTTTCTTACGGTTAACTTAACGTTAAACAACTTTAACTCAGCCTCAGACATCGCGAATTTGAGGTTAGGTAGGCCAGGCAGCTTGTCAACTCTTTTGTTGTGCTGGAAACACATCTTATGCAAGAAACAATGTGTAGGTCTATTGAAATCAAACAAATAACATGCCTTTATCTTTATTTACATGCGCGCGAGATAAAACCTAGATTATTTGCGTCATTTTATCGTCAGTTTGCGATCACAGGATGACAGCTGCAATTTAGGCCACAAAGCATCACAATCTCTGGTATGGTCGACTATCGACCGGAAAATCGATTGGTCGAACTTTTGGCGAAATAATCGATTTCACAGTCAGCCATCTTGAATATGATCGAAACTCGAAATGTAGCGGGATTTTCAAATAATTCTGCACTTTTTGTGATTTGAACACTAAAAATCGGAAAAACATCGCAAAAAGTTGTGAAATCGCGGGAAAATTTGTGAATAAGTAATAAAATGAATAAAATCGCATAAAACTTAAAAACGCCGAAAATCGCGAAAACTCGCGGACGCCATTTGAATGCCAAGGTCACCAAAGGTCGACATCTGTTGTCAAATTTCATGTATCAACAAAATTGCAAAAATTCGCGAATAAGTGCTCGCGAAAATCAAGGGTCCCTACCTATTAGTAGTAGTAGTAGTAGTAGTAGTAGTAGAAATCTTTATTAGCATTTTGCTATTTTTACATACACATACACAAGCATATAATATACAATTTACTTTTACATTTTCATTAAATTCAGTCCTCAATGGACCAGACTGTGCTTCTGGCATTTACATTGAATCATTCAAAGCATTAAAATGTTCACAATTTACATTATCAACTTTTCAACTAACTATTCCTACACTAATATTAAAATAATAAGCAAGTCACTTTCTTAAGATATCCTACAATACTACGTTCTACAGATGTTAGACTTAGAATATAACACTATAATGAACAATTTCTGTCTCATATTAGGTAATTGAGATGACCACTATAGATAGGTTACCTGTGGCCACCTCACATTTTCATTTTATCACATTAACTTGGTTTAGTCCAGAAATCCTCAGTACCAGTAACATCTCTATTCCATCCACATCCTTTAACTATCTTACAGCAATTAACTCTAAATCTGTTTATCTCTTGCACGTTTCTTACTTCTAATGGTAACCTGTTAAATATTCTCATCCCTTTTGCAAAAATAGTGTTATTTCCAAATTTAGTGCTATTTCTTTGAATGATCATGTAAAAAACTGATCCTCCAATGAAGGCGGTCCCAATTTTCTATCCTTCCTTCTGACAAAATTTGAACTTCTTTAAAAAATTGTCCATCATTAGGATAGTTATGTATTTAGGTCTGTTAAAAAGTTGTTCCATATTATCCTTGTCGATGCATGCATCATCTACAGCTGAATTGTGGCCAACCAATGGTCCTCTTTTTTAATTTTTTAAATATTTATATCGCTGGTTGGCATTATTTGCTCAATGTGCTTGCATTGATAGTGTTAGTTCGTAGACCGTACTTTTTTAGTTTTTTTAGTCCCCCAATGAGAATGAGTTTTTATAGCCAAGTGGGTGGTTTTGAAATGCAAATAATGTTTTAATTTTAATTTTATTAGACAGTAGACACTGTGCCTTATTCTGAATAGTGACGACAATGTGTTGTGTGTTTATCAGTTAACAGCGGTCTTGCGGATATAGCCCGTCAGATGCTGCGCGATTGCATCTATGATCTCCAAGAGATGGTCCAGTGTGCAGATTGTTACCGTTACTCAAACGAGAAGAAAGGCAAGCACTGGTTCTGCCAACTCTGCAAAACTCCACATCAACTGGTCTATGCAAAACAAAAACATTCCCATTCTGGCCAGCCAAGGTAATCATAGTCAAACTCTATTTTCACGTTCATTTAGTAGGACGTTTTCACGTCGAACGAGTGGTCCGGTTCACATTGACTACTATATAATATATGATCACTGTGTAATGTATATGGATGAGTTCAATATTAATAGAATAGGTATGGTTAGGTATCAGTACCAATAAATAGAGATCATGATATTTTATAGCAACAACAACAAACAATTGATTGTTACTTTTCCTCTTGCCGACTCCCATTCCTTGCCATTAAATGTTTTTTTGCTATAAATGCTATAAAAATAACATCAAGCTATTATGCTATTTTTACAATAATTAATGCTAGAGTAGGAATCACACAACTTTGAATGACCTTTTGACACTGTTCGGCGGCCATTTTTCATGTGAACCACTAGAACAAAATTGGAGGTCTAATTTAAAATGTACTTTAAAAAAAATGAATTATACACGGTGCATTATTAAATAAAAATAAAAAATTATTGTTTACAAGATTAATTTAATGTAATCTGGACGATCAAATTCATTAAAAGTAATAAATAACAAACAATTGTCAAGACATTATTCGTTTTCACAGTTGACAACAATGGTTTTATTTTATTGACCAATGAACGATCTTCCCAATACCACTTTCATACAATCAGCTAAAATATTACTAAAGGCCTGTCGTCTGCACAGCACAGATAGGCAGGTTATACTATTTTCTCTATGCATGGTTGTATCTATGGATAGGCCCTAGCGTACGTCGTCTGTTTTAATCTTGTTTCTGACTAATTTCTTTACTTGGTTGCTCTTCCGAGTTCTGGGCTTGACTAATTATTAATTAATAATATTTTAATGTTATGTAGGCCTAGCCTAAGTATTGATTAAATGAGTAGGTCTTTGAAGTAAAGTAGGTCTTTGCCGCCATGCACTAATAGGGCCCGCGAGGAAAAAAACAGTCTAGTAAGCCAACCAATTAGGTAGGGCCTAGGTACCTAAACAGTAAATACGTACAAGACAACGGTTATAGTTTTAGAAAAAAATACTTTTAATATTCCTTTTAGGGGGTAGGGCTATAAATACTAGGCCTAGGCCCTAGGCTACACTACCTGGGTTGGGCCGATGCTAGGCTACGCGTAGCCCTAGGCTAGGCCTATGTTTCCCCAAATTGAACACATATCACAAGAATTTCCCTTTTTTATCAATGTAGGACTAGATCTAGCTAGCCTAGGCTGCATATTGAAGCTAGGCCTAGGCTTTTGCCCCCCCCCCCACCACCCCCCAACCTCCAAAGAGAAATTGCATAGACTAGGCCTGGCCCTAGGCTAGGCTAGAACGAAGTGTATAATAGTATCCTTGCCCTAGGGCCTAGTTCAATTTTTATGCAAATAGAATTGTGTTGATTAAAATAAAATACCAATAATATTTTAATATCCAAAACAAAACAACTCAGTGACAAAACATAACACGCGATGACAGTATCCTAATGAAACATAACCTCCAACGTTTGGAATGGTCTGTTGACATACACCTAGTTCGTCACCTCGCCACACGCACGCAGCACACGGAGTAGAAAAATGATGCAAGCAAATTTATTTTTCCTGTGTTGGTTATGCCGATTTAAACAAATGCAACTTTGAAGGTCGTTCAATCTAGGCTGAATCCTACTCTACCTACATTTCTTAAATAAAAGCAAATTACTAATGAGTAATGAGAATGACATACTCACATACATGACTGAGTAATGATTAGGTAGCCTAATGAATAATGATGGGAAAGGGTTTGAAAGCCTAAGATTTTCAAGTCAAACTGAGTATTAAAAAGAAAGCTTGATTTTCGAGTTTTAAAATCTTCTTAATTTCTTTCAGTCTTAACACTGGACTCAAGGTTGCAGCAATTTAAAAATACTAATGAAATAGAACCACTAGTACTGCACTGTACAATAATTCTCTTGATTAAAAGTGACCCACAACATTATTTTACCGATGTTATGTTAAATAAATTGATTACCCTCGCTGTATAAACTTTGTATGTCAAATCCTAATATCAGTGTGAACTAACTGTGAGTTGCCTTGTATTGTTTACATTATGACTTATGAGATAAGATAAAGAAGTACTACGTACACAGATATCAACAGACAGACAGAGCTGTAACTTCTCCTTCACTCTGTGCTCATTTTCTTTCTCACACCACTACAGTTACACAAGTAAGGTCAGACTCAGAAGGTGTCGAGTTACACTGAAATTACTGATGCAGATAGGCCTAAGGCTCAGGTTTGAGTCTAAAATGAAGAGTCATGAGTCATATTGGTATTTAAACTGACATAAGTAGCTTCTTTTAACTAAACTTCACTCATTTAAAGCAGCTATTTATGCCAGTTGAGTTTACCAATAAGACACACAATCACTCTTATTGAGTCTGGCAAGATTAGTATGTACATTTTTATGCCCTAGATAATGGTGGTTTAACAGTTTCTATTTTTTTTATTTAGGCCTACTCTTTTGTTTTTGAAGTTTTACTTATTGTATTTTTGTTGATATTGTATAATTTTAATTTTATAATACTTGTTCATGTATTTACTATAGGATACTGATTTATTTGTATAATATGTTTGTACTGTTTTAAATTGTGATGAATGTCTATTATTTGTAATTGTTAAGTTTTAGTTACCTGACACTTGTGAGTTGGTATAAGTTAACCTGTTGTTAAAGGATATAGAGAATATAATAAGCTCGGCTTGAGGCAAAACACACACCCCTAAAAGATAGTCTTGCCTCTTTGGATCTTCTTTTCTTCCGTGTACTTCAAGTAGGCAAACCATCTTGCTGCATGATAATTATGTAATGTCCCAAATACATTGATGTTCTTTTCTGTAGGTCATTAAGGTGACTGGTGACGAGTATGATGTTCGATTCTTTGGGGGCCAACACCAGAGGGCTGTGGTTGATAAAGCTAACATTCGTCCAATATCGGTGAACATTCACACACTTAAGGTGGGTAGTACAATATCTCATCTCTTTATTTTCATTTAAAGTATTATTTGAAAAATAAATAGTGGGCCTACATATGAGAATACAATGAATAGTAGAAGCCTTTACGAAAGAACGATCATGAAGGCAGGGCTCCATGTTTCAGGCAGCCCATTAATTTCCTATACGAATATAAGACATATAGGCCTACTGTTGATTATTAAAGTGTAGCTGAAATCAAATTTTTGCTGTCTCACTACTGAGTATTTCAAATCAACAAATCGTTAGTTATCAGATTAAATTATTCAGTGTGATACCCACTCCAAATTGAATCGAAGTGTGTGTTGTTGGTTCCATTCCTTGTTGCAGTAGAGCCATGTTAATTCACTGCTCTAGAACCAGATCCTTTGGCCCGGGTTGAATGCATTTAATTACATTTTCTTTTCTATATTTTCCACTACCTGACCTGTTTGTTTGCATCGACCAATCTATGTGAATGCTTTTCCAGTTTATGTTATCTGATTGATGAAAGTATGTTAATTTGACAACTTACTGATAATTTTGTCTTCCCTACCTCAGGTGAAGCGAACATCTGCTTGGAACAAAGCTTGTGAAGAATTAATGCATCATCAAAAGCTCATTGAAGAAGGAAACAAAAATCCTAAAGTCTTGAAGGCAGGAGAGTCCAGTGCGGATGAGGAGGCCCTCACTTCTGCGGTGAGTGTTCTAACCTTACATATTGGATCACACTACAAAATACCGCTTCAACTTGTCAGAATCTGCCGAGCAAAGGAACGGCCGTAGGCCATCTAGCAAGTATGTCTACTTTCTATAGACCAGCCTGAGGGTTCAATCCTTGTGCACTAGGTTATACTAGTAACTACTAATACACTTTGGATGTGATTGTTACAATTAGGAAAAGGCCAATCGGCTAGTTTAGTATGATTGGAGAAGGGTTTACAGGTTGGAAAAGCATAGAGAACGTAAAGAACGTAAAACCCAGCCTGAAGGGCTGGGGGTGACAAAACTTTTCACCTGCTGATGACGACTGTAGCTAATTTAAAGCTGTTTGTTACCTTAATCCACGACGCGTTTCGTCCTTCTGGGACTCGTCAGGCAGATGGTGGCCACTAAAAATCAGCTAACTACATGCAAACAAAACTCACAGCACATAACCAAACCTGTGGTAGGGCCACGCAAGAAGTAAATTCTGCATGCATGTTGTCATCATCAGCAAGGTTACTTCACACACCATTCATACTGGGGCACACAGTCAGCACAGACAGTAAGGGGGCTTCCCTCCCAACTCTGGTGCTCGGGAGACAAGAAATCCATGACTTACCCTGGATTCGAACCAGGACCCTTGGCAACAAGAGAAAAGCTGCTGCTGCTGCTGCTGCTGGGCAAGGGTGCCTCTTCATTCATTCTAAGAGAAAAGGTTAGAGATAGGAAGGGTGGAAAGTCACAACACAGCACAACCAGTGAGGGGGCTTCCCTCCTAGACTCTGGTGCTTGGGCGACAAAATAACCATGTCTTACCCTGGATTTGAACCAAGACCCGTAGCTACGAGAGAGGCTGCGCTACTAATTGTGACTGGGATTCGAAAACGAAAGGAAACAATACTACAAATTGCAAGCTCTTGGCTATAGCACAGGCACACGTGCTATACTAGCTCTTGGCTGCAGGTGAAGAGGTTGAAGGAAAAGACGAGTAGAGTCTAACAGGTTCATCACCTGCTAGGCCCCCCCAGCAGGACAAGGAGTCACACTAGTAAGAAACAAGGAAACACGGACCCACCAGAGGGTGTAGAGTAGGCTCGCCCATCTCGACCCCATAGGTGAAGAAAGATAGAAAGTGAAAGAGGTGTTATTGTTATTTATGGTTATGGCATTAGTGCTTGAGCAGTGGTTTGCAGTAGGTACCGCAGTGGTAAATCCGCAAGTTGACAGGACACGTTTTCTTCCAGGTGACTGAAGTTGAACAGCCAATGGAACCTCCTCCGCCTGCCAAGAAGAGAGGCCGGAAGAGGAAGCATCCCATCAAGGAGGAACCCGTTAAGAAGCCGAAGGTCGAGCTGGAGGAATCGATGTCAGTGGACGAAACTAGCTCCGCATCGTCAAACAACATTCAACCCATTGAGGAGGCCAAGGTAATTTTACTTCATTGATCTTGGAAATTACAAGAGCATAGTTGATTACCGTATTTACGTGCATAAAGGCCGCCCTCGCGTAATGGCCTTCACCCCAGTTTTGACCATGCAAATTTTAAAAGGTACTTTGCATGTTGTATTGGCCGCACTTGTTATTTTAGCCAGCAAATCCTTTAGGAATGAAACAACTCATCGCAAAACAGGCAATGAACATGCAAACGAGCATGTAAATAAATAAACCATTGTATTTTAATGCAATGTTATTCTAGAGTGTTTACTTTCCGTGTGCAAGGTCGCACGGCTCACACAACGTCAGACACTAACACAGTTGGCATTGCTTGGATTGAAGTGTCGAGAGTGTTTACAATAAAACAGACGGGTTTCGATATCTAATCTCATTCATAACGAAAACAAAACAACACAGCGAGAGTCTTGGCCCGACGCCAATTGATAGTGAGCTAGGCGATACGTATTTAATGGCGTGGGGGGGGGGACGGTTATATATCTCCGCGTCTGTCGGCTCTTGAATGGATGTTTAGTTTCAAGTTCCATTCGCCCATTAATCCACTTCTTTGTCGTCGAGCGCATCACAGCCCGGTAGCCGACGTAACACATTCAGAAATGCTTCCGTGTTGGCTATTGCATTTTCAGTCACCGTCATTGTCACCCAATACAATGTCCATTTCTTCATAACCATATCATGTCGACTTCAAGGCCATATTTAATCTTTTTCTCTCTCTCGTCCGCCGTCTTCGAGCAAGGTCGCGGCGGCGGCGAGCACTCACAAAGACGTCCGCGCTGTGCAATTCTTACGTCATTGTAAGATGACATTCAGATGTAAAGAACATAACATTTCGGTCCAATTAAAACAAGAGAAGCGCGCCTGAAACCAGCTCGGATAGCCTACGATCTTCCATCAGGAAATTGCGCCCTTGCACCGGGCGTCGGGTGGATGCGTGACCGGCTGACGAGGCAGTCATTGCCGCGAGAGGGAGAATTCGGCGGGCGGACATCTTCACTTCCGCGGACGTATTCACACGTTGAACAAGACTTATTTAATTAATTACTTACCGTAAATATAAGTTATTTTACTCTTGCTTGCATATGTGTACGTAATATTGATACAATTACATACTATAATTTTTTTTTTCGACTTTGTATAGTCATATAGGCCGCCCTTGCGTAATGGCCGCACCCCTGTTTTTGAACTTCAAAATTTTAAATATACCTGCGGCCTATATGCGCGTAAATACGGTATTATTTATTAGTATATATTAGTATATATAATTTGTGTCCTTAGTTATTTGAGTCTCGTAAGTAACTAAGAATTAACTGCAGTCATCAGCAGGTAGAGTGCTGTCCTACCCACCAGTTTGAGGTTAAGTTTATGCTGTTTTGTAGGGATGTGGGAACGTTCAAAGTTCAAACTCAACTTAAAAAAGTTTGACGTTAAATAAAGTAAAAAGAAAATTGTAGTGGTGTGCGGTCTCCTGATATTTGAAATTTAAAAAAAATGGATGGTGGAGGGGCCGGTCCAGAAGTTACATAGGCCTGCTTTCTTGGTGGAGGTGCCGGTCCAGACTTATCACTTTTTTACCTATTAAAACTGTTTGATATATCCCTTACCCTTTGTGTTCAGTTCGAGCTCAAGTTCAGTTGGATTTGAAATTTTGTGAAGTTCGAAGTTCGATTTTTAAACTATGGTACAGTCAAAAGTCATTACAACGAACGCCATTATTACGAAATTATCATTATACCGAAAAATTACTGTGGTCCCGCCTGATTCCCTATGTTTCTAATGTTAAAGGATAGTCATTACAACGAAAAATAGCATTAACGAAAAGATCATTTGAACGAACTAATGTTTTTGCCCATGACTATAATGCAACGAAAATATTGTTTTGAATCGAGGGTTTTGTGGAATTCCCAGTCAAAGAATTGGTTTTTCCGCCGAGCTATCGCCTTTACGCGAGCCTGCAAGAGCTGCACGGACAGTAAACAGAAGCATACCACTTCACCAGACCCCTCCCCGCCCGCCGGCAGCTGCCTATGAGACCGGTTACCCCTCCCCTCCCACTCGCGCTGCCAGTGGCTGTCACTCTCCTCTCTCGGCCGGCCAGCCAGCTCAGACACTTCACATTCTCTCTCAGCAGTGCCGTGTTTTTCTTACGCGATAATAATTGCAAGATCATTGTTTTTAATCAATGATGCTGTCAATACAACACTTGTTAAACTGAGGCGCAAGTATTAAATGAGTTGAGTTGCCGTGTCTTTATTCTCTGATATAAAACGCCGCCGCTAGCCGTGTTGCAACAGCTGAGCCGAATTCAACCTTGGAGATCCCGACCATTCCCTAGGGCAGGGTTGCCGTTTTTACGGATTTTATCCGTTTTAACGGATTTTGAGGGTGCAAAACGGATACACGGATTTTTAGTCCAATTTACGGATTAAAAAAAAAAAAAAAAAATTTAACGTTTACGCCGTTTTTTACTAAGGCTGGTCAAAAAATCTATATTTCAATGCGAATTGATAATGGGAATATTTTCGATGTATTAATATCAAAATTTACACCAAAAATGCAAAATTTCAGAATTTTGGTGGAGGTGCCGGGTAGGTAGTCTAAATTAGATTAACCTGGCTGGTGCATATGGTGGAGGTGCCGGGTCATGAAACGCGGTTGTGAGATCGTAAAAATATGCATTTATGGTGATACCTTATCATTCTATCAAACCCTATTTGGCCTCGAATCATTTTTTCCCGATTGATTCGGGGCCTACAGGTTGGCTTGGTCGCTTTGATTTACTGTCCCCCACTGAAAATCAGTTATATAACTGATTGGGTAGACTCTTTATACATTTTTTAAAAATTTATTTATTAGAAATAGGCCTACCTACTCTATAAAAAATTATAAATTCAATTTTTTTACAACAATTACATTATGATATATCGATATCGTATCGAAATTGGTACATTTAGGCATTTTAAGGATTTTTAAGGATTTGGGTGTTTCATTTAAGGATTTCTAAGGTATTTTGATCTGCTCAAACAGGATTTTTATTTTTTCTTGGTGGCAACCCTGCCCTAGGGACTTCAAGGATACAGTTCAATCGTCGGTGCAAGTGCTCTTGTCGCAAGCACGATTCGAATTCGTAGAAAATATCGTTCACATAGTAAATGAAGAGATACAGGGAAATCTGATCTTCATGCATGGCATTGATCGATATCAACGTGAAAAATACTTTACATCTTGAAACACAAGTACAGCGCGGGCGATAGGGGCTCAGCGACCGTGAAAACAGATAACTTGACATTTCATTCACCAAGCACGTGCATGGTCAGCTGTGAGTTCTCGACCCGACGACGAGTAGATTGTCGTGCCTCCGATTCCCGCGGCTGTCTCTCTCGCTCTCATGGCTTACGCGCCTAGCGAGAGCAGGCCTGCTGCCTGCATCACGCGGATGCAATGCGGGTTGCGGGCAGCACGGGCTGCAGGCGCGAAATGACGAGCGCGCTCCCGAGCATGTTACAGGCCTCGCAGTGGCTGCATTGGTATTCTGGGGATCGAGGATCTTGTTTTAAGCGAAAATAAAATGACTGATCATTTTAACGAAATAATCATTATAACGAAATAATCGCGGGATCCCCTGGCGTTCGTTGTAATGACTTTTGACTGTAGTTCGAATTTGAAGTAAAAATAGTGGGTTTGCACAACCCTACTATGTTTATGGAGGCCTAGGACTACACCTTTTTGTAGCTATTTTTATATCACATCAACAATTCTTCTCCAAACCAACAATTCCCTAAAATACGAAAAGTGTAGGGCCGTAGGCTACCGTGATCATCCATCACCTTGTTAACTTTTACACGCACATAACCCACCAATTTTGGGAAAACTCGCCTAAATCCTTGACACGATACGTGGATTGGATTGCCTGTTTGCCATCTCGAGTTACGAGTGTGGATATATTGCCTTAATGTAGCGCACTACTGGTTTCGCAACAAGTACAAGTAGCATGCTACATATAGCGCGCTTCTCCCCAAGACTGCCAGTATGCCACTTCTTTGGAGCAGTTGCCTGTTTTTTCCTGTAGATTACCTATATTAATGCAAAGGTATTTGATATAGAGTTGTGTTATTTGATGTTCCAGAAGGAGGGCTCTTCTCCAGAAGACAATATGGTGTCATCCTCGTGCCAGGAGCCACGTTTTCGATCCATTGCCGTACAGACCACTGCCTTGCCACCGCACGTCCCCAAGACTGCCGCAAACAAGGCAGCGTTGGAAAAGGTAAACCACTTATTCAACTGTGGGATAACAGACAAGTCTCTTAAGAAGAGAGATTGAATGATGACAAAATTTCACTTTTTCAGCTTTTCTTCATATCGAATCATCATGTACTGATTTGTGTTCTACTTTTAAATTCACATTTTGGTACAAAATTATTGCACAAATTTAAAAAATGGTCAATGTTGTAAAATTGCTAAATAAAATTATTATTTTAGGATGAATTATTTTAATGCTCACTATACCGATTGTTACTAAGTTGTCACCTAGCGACTGTTGAACATAACAGCTGCCGCGGGACATAGTGATGGGCCACTTCTCAACTCCTCTTTTGCACAATATTGTGTTTGAAGTTTGAATAATGAATAGACAGAATCGTACATTATTGCTAAATTTGCTACATTATTTAAACATTGTCTTATCTTCAAGACACCTCACAAATGATGTGGAGAACCATATTTTGCTCAGTGCCCATGTGCATACTTTTTTCTTTGACAAAGGAGCTGGGGGGAGGCTATCATAGCAAAGAAGTGGGGCAAGGGTACTGTTGTACTGCAGAAATGCGTACTGCAAACCATGGTGGGATATTTCATGTTGAGTATGAAGTATGATCAAGCTTCTACATCAGTATTTTTTTTATGTGACTAAAGAATATCTACCTAGACGTAACCTTAGGCTAGAATTTTAATTTTCTTTATTTGCACTCAATTGATGGATTTCTTAAGCTAACATGTCCACAAAGACACTGTTTTTCTGTTCAGCATCAAAGTTGAGCCCTAAAAGGGGTTTTAAATTTCTTATGAGCCAGGTCCGGGGTTTGATATACCTGTTTGTTTCTCGTACAGATCATCCAAGACTCGGAGATCGATAAGCAGCAGGCGGTTGCGACTGCTGTCAGGGAGCTTCAAGATCATCTCACCAACGAGCACAGTCTGGAGATAAAACAACTCAAGGAGAAGCATCGCACTGAGTTGGCTGACATAAAGAAGAAACCATGGGTGAGCAATGCTTTCTTTTCATCAATGCAGATAGACCTATTCTTGTCTAGGAATCGTATAGGGGTGCGGTGCGAGGACATCTGGATTCCTCTAGCTTTTCCAAGATCTTCGCACAGGTCCTAAATATGAGTTGAGTGTGACAAGCCGTAATGGTATGAGTCTCTTCTGCTCTTTTCTCAAGGATAGGCCTTCTGAGACATACCGTATTTAGGATTTACGCGCATATAGGCCGCATATATATATATATATATATGTGTTACCATCTTTAAATAATTAAATTTACTTCTTTTGGTTTACCACTGGTATTGTTTATTTAATCCGACGTTTCGACTGGATTTCACCAATCTTTGTCAAAGACAGTAAAGCAACTCAAGTAAAAAACCCAATATACAAAAACACTTCAAGAGGGAAACGAAACAAAAACACAATAATAACATAAAACAAACATAATAAACAAGGCATGCTAAGAAGTTAACTAACAGGAATATTATAACATGTGGAAGAGTTTAGAAAAACTTGTCATGTTATTGATTAGATGAAGTAAGCTAGTCTGCTTGACCAGAACTTGTGAGATATATATATATATAATATATATTGTAAATTTTAAAGTTCAAAAACAGGGGTGGCGGCCATTACGCGAGGGCGGCCTATATGACTATACAAAGTCAACAAAAAAAATTATAATATGTAATTGTTGGATGAGCGTAGCCAGCGTAGCGAGCGAAGCGAAGATTCCATTTCACTTCACTGGAGAAAAAAAATCCGGAATGTTTTTTTTTTTTTTTGTATTTTTGTGTGTCTGTGAACACGATTCCGGCTAAACCAATACTCCAATTGCGATGAAATTTTATGGAGGTCTGTGAAATCTCTGAACGAAGAACTGCACGGGGGGAAAAATCGATCAAAAAATTATTTCTCATGAAAATCGCAATTTTACGATTTTTTTAGATTTTTAAAAAAATTCTTCGACTTATAACATCTACATGCTTTATCCAATTGTAATGATTTTTTCACAGAACCTTAATTTTATGAATTAATATATTCGTGTGCAATTTGAGCGCAATCGAAAATTATTTCTTATGAAAATCGCAATTTTACGATTTTTTGAATTTTTAAAACATTCTTTGTCTTATAACACCTACATGCTTTATCCCATTGTAATGATTTTTTCACAGAACCTTAATTTTATGAATTAATATATTCGTGTGAAATTTGAGCGCAATCGAAAAATCATTTCTCATGATAATCGCAATCTTACAATTTTTTTCAATTTTTAACATTTCTTCGACGAATAAAACCTACATGCTTTATCCGATTGTAATGATTTTTTCACAGAACTTTAATTTTATGAATTAATATATTCGTGGGAAATTTGAGCGTAATCGAAAAATTATCTACAGTAAGAACTCTCTTATCCGATCTCCGCTTATCCAATGTACCGTGTTAACCGAGCCGCCCCCCCCCCCCAGAAAAAAAAAAAAATTAAAGTTTTAAATACGTAAATAAAATATAAAAATAATTACAGACGCCGCGCCGCACTTTTTTAAATGTACTCGCATACATTTGTAGGCATGCCTTACGAGTGAGTGCAAAGAAGATAGATCGGCGATATATCTCGACTTTCGAGCAGTGTGCATCAGTGTACTGAGCATATAGAGTTCAGTGGTCAGTGTGCGTCGGGCGCATCGCCGGTAAGCGTCAGTGTCACCCACTGAGCAGCCTATAGAGATCAGTGTGCGTCGCGCGCCTGCGCGTGCGCATACGATCCAGCCATCTCACACACAGCTGTTCAAAGATGGTCGTTGTGGAACTAGATGCAATCATGTTTCAACCGATTCACGAACTTCGTAATCAAAACGCATTGAATTGTTATTCCTGGGCTTATCTTATTTCTTTCCCAGACTTATCTTGCGTCGTGAGCTTCAGCGCGGGCATAATAGCTGTGATAATAGTGAGAGATTTTCCCACATGAGAAAGAGAGCTAGGCCTATGTTTGCATTGTAGGCCTAGGCCTACTGCGTCGAGTTTAGGCCTAGACATACGTTTTTATTACGACATGTAGGCCTAATTGTGTACGTACGTGTGTTTGTGAGCTTGATTTACAAGCTATTAAATCATTTAGTATACCCTGTATGAAGTGTATCGTGTGTATTTTATGTCCCTTTATCCATTACATGTGTCATATATCATTTTACCACATCAGGCTATGCTACGAGAGCAAATAAACAAATGAACCGCGCCATCCGAGTTTTTCGCAAATCCGAGGTGCCCCCGGTCTCATCCAACTCGGATAAGAGAGTTCTTACTGTATTAAAAAAATCGCAATTTTACGCTTATTTCGTTTAAAAAAAATTACGCTCATCCATCAACGCGGCGGGACTTAAGCGTTTTCCTAGTATCAATATTACGTACACATATGCGAGCAAGAGTCAAAAAAAATTATTTTAACGGTAAGTAATTAATTAAATAAATTTTGATCAAAGTGTGAATACGTCCGCGGAAGTGAAGATGTCCGCCCGCCGCCCGCCGAATTCTCCGTCTCGCGGCAATGACTGCCTCGTCAGCCGGTCACGCATCCACCCGACGCCCGGCGCAAGGTCGCAGTTTCCTGATGGAAGATCGTAGGCTATCCGAGCTGGTTTCAGGCGCACTTCTCTTGTTTTAATTGGACCAAAATGTTATGTTCTTTACATCTGAATGTCATCCTACATACCTACAATGACGTAAGAATTGCACAGCGCGGTCGTCTTTGTTAGTGCTCGCCGCCGCCGCGACCTTGCTCGAAGACGGCGGACGAGAGAGAGAAAAAGATTAAATATGGCCTTGAAGACGACATGATAGAGGCTGCCTATGATTATGAAGAAATGGACATTGTATTGGGTGACAATAACGGTGACTATATGAAAATGCAATAGCTAACACGGAAGCATTTCTGAATGTGTTACGTCGGCTACCGGGCTGTGATGCGCTCAACGACAAAGAAGTGGATGAATGGGCGAATGGAACTTGAAACTCGACATCCATTCAAGAGCTGACAGACGCGGAGATAAATAACCGTCCCCCCCCCCCCCCCTCCCGCCACTAAATACGTATCGCCTAGCTCACTATTGGCTTCGGGCCAGACTCTCGCTGTGTTGTTTTGTTTACGTTATTGGATGAGCAAAGCGAAGATTCCATTTCACTACACTGGAGAAAAAAATCCGGAATGTTTTTTTTTTTTTCTTTCTTTCTCTCTTTCTGTATTTTTTGTCTGTTTGTTAGCACGATTCCGGCTAAACCGATACTCCAATTGCGATTAAATTTTATGGAGGCCTTCAAAATCTCTGAACTTAGAACTGCCACGTTTTTGAGCGCCATCGAAAAATTATTTCTCATAAAAATCGCAATTTTACGATTTTTTTCGATTTTTTGACAATTTATTTTACTTATAACATCTACATGCTTTATCCGATTTTAATGATTTTTTCACAGAACCTTAATTTTATGAATTAAGATATTCGTGTGAAATTTGAGCACAATCGAAAAATTATTTCTAATGAAAATAGAAACTTTGTGTTTTTTTTCTTTTTTAAACAATTTTTTTACTTATTACACCTACATGCTTGATCCTATTGTAATAAGTTTTTCACAGAACCTTAATTTTATTAATTTATATATTCGTGTGAAATTTGAGCGCAATCGAATAATTATTTCTTATAAAAATCCCAATTTTTTTATTTTTTTCTTTTTTTAAAATTACGATTAATTAAAAAATTTAAAATTTAAGTTTATTTTTTATTAAATTAAATTTAATTTAAAAAAAAATTGAACTTAGTAATAATTTTTTCACAGAACAACAGAAAATCCGCATAACACATGGCAGCTCAATGCACCAATACGCTCATCCAACACGCGGCGGGACTTAAGCGTTTTCCTAGTGAATTAGATTAGATAACTAAACCCGATACTCAAGTCTGTTTTATTGTAAACACTTGCACACTTAAATCCAAGCAATGCCAGCTGTGTTAGTGTCTGACGTTGTGTTAGCCGTGCGACCTTGCACACGGAAAGTTAACACTCTAGAATAACATTGCATTAAAATAAAATGGTTTATATATTTACTAGAGATGGGACGATTCTTCAAATTGGCCGATCCGATTACCGATTATTCAACCGATTATTAAAATTATGTTTATGCATGGGCCACACCTAAAATAGGTCCTAGATAATTGAGTAGGGCTAGGCCTTTGCCCACCAGATTATTTCTGCTAGGCCCTAGCCCTAGGGCCTTGTTAATATTTAGCTTAGCCCTAGGCTTAGGCTACATTTAGACCTTTTCAGATCGAGACAATGTTTATAAACCCAACATGGCAGGCTCCTAGGTGGTTTCTAGTTTTTTGTCAATTTTGTCCCCAAGCCCAAAGATGCTCACATAAGCCTAGGCCCTAGGCTAAGCAGAGTTGTATGATACTGATACACTAGACTAGGCCGAAGCCTAGGACCAAACAGGATCTAGGCCTATGACATACTCTCACTGGGACATGACTTGAAGGCTCAGTATCATCAGGAAAAGCTTTATTTATCATGGACATGGACCTAGGACCTAAAAACTGAGTCCGGGACTAGGGGCCTAGGCCTAGGTTCAAATCCCGTCGTGACCGACAAGTTGTATCCTAGCCTAGCTAGGCCTAGACCCTTTCGCATGGTATGGCCTAGGTTATGCCACACATCCATTTTGACACTTTTTATTGCTTCAAAACACAATTACAGATTAAAACACTTATGTATTCAACAAAATAGCAAAGCATTGTATACATCGCGAGCGTAATTTGGCATCTAAGCGGCCATGACAGTGACGTTGAGTGACGTAGTGATGATAAGTCGATCATGCTTTAGTTCGACTTTCGATATTATTGGTCGACTAGTCGAGCAGGAATCGACCTTGAACTGACGTGTGCTTGGCGCCAACAACCAACAGCGCATTCACATGTCCACAATATTTAATACCACGCGTTTAAATAATCGGCAATATTTTACTTAATAATCGGTGAACCGATTATTTGCCGATTCACTCAATAATCGGCAAAACCGATGCATCGGGATCGTAATCGTCCCATCTCTAATATTTACATGCTTGTTTGCATGTTCATTGCCTGTTTTGCGATGAGTTGTTTCATTCCTAAAGGATTTGCTGGCTAAAATAACAAGTGCGGCCAATACAACATGCAAAGTACTTTTTGGTAAAAATTTGCATGGTCAAAACTGGGGTGCGGCCATTACGCGAGGGCGGCCTTTATGCGCGTAAATACGGTAATTTGTTATGTTACAAGGACCAGTTTTTAGTAGGGTTGTGCGAACCCACAGTTTTTACTTCGAACTCGAACTTTTCCAGTTAAAAAAAACGAACTTCGAACTTTACAAAAATTTTGAACTGTATCGAACTCGAACCCAACTTAAAGATATATCAAACGGTCATAAAAGTTGATTGATTGATTGATTGGATATTGCTTAACGTCTCATATTTATAGTTAAAATAGTGATAAGTCTGGCCCGGGCACCTCCACCATCCATTTTTTTTGTTTTAAAAATTTGTCCCTGTAAACTGAGAACCATTTTTTGATATTTCAAATAATATGTGACTGCACTCCACCACAAATAAGTTAAAAAAAATTTTTTTTTTCTAACTTGAACTTTTTTTTACGAACTCGAACCGAACTCGAACTTGAAAAAAGTTCGAATTTCGAACGTTCGCACATCCCTAGTATTTAGTATTTACAAAGTACAGTATAACAATGTTTATCATGGAGATCCATTGAGAAATAACTGAGTGCATTTCAAGGCATACAGAAAGTGGTATCCTGTTTGACAGAACACTTGTTCCGCCCAAAAATTTTAAAACAATATTTTGCTGTTATGTAGTAGCCTACAAGTACCCTTTTCAATCAGCCAACATTTCAAACATCTTTCTTGGACTTTCACAACATAGAGGGTGATACAATAGGTTGAAACTAGGGCTGTGCGAGCAAGGATTTTTTCAGTCGAGCAAGATCGAGCGAGTATTTGGTCTTTTGCTTGATTTTGGAACAAGATTCGAGCGAGCAGGCCAAAATTTAAGTATTAATTTACTAGGGATGCCCAACGATATGAAAATCCATTATCGATATAAAAAAAAAATGGCCAAACGATATCGATATATCGATATTTTCCCTCCAATTTTTAAATATAGTTTCCATGACAGTTCCCACAACATGTGCGTCTTCCCATCGCCACGCCCACTGTATGACGCCAGTTCGAACCGTACCGTGCCGAGTGCACTCTCAGCAGACGACGCGATGTCGACTGGATACTGCAGAAGCTACACAAAACCGTGCCGTGCTTAGCCGCACCGGGCCGCGACGTGCCGAGTGCACTCTAGGCTAGGGTTGCCAACCGTCCGGAATTTCTCCGGACAGTCAGGATTTGAACACAGATGTCCGGATGGAGGAATTGACCCGTTCCGGACGTCACTTTGTCCGGGATTTGTAAAAAATACTAATATTCACTACATATTAATAGAATTCGTGGATGATCGTCTAAAAGCATTTATTGATCCACTCTCTTTTCGATGTAGGTTAGAATCACTCGCAATATGTTTCAACTTGGTAATTTGTTCTCGATCTTTGCCATTCTGTTGCAATCAGCTGCTCTCTTTGTCTTCAACCGCCGCCCGTACGCGGCCGGCGGCACAGGCACAATCACATTTTGTTTTGTCTGGACAGTCGGTGATTTGAGCGGTGAACTGTTTTTATTTTGCTTGCAATGTTCATTGTTTACGTTCTGTTCGCATTTTGAATTTTGTATTGCTAGGCCTTTATCTAAATATTCTTAACATCATTACAAAAAGTATTCAACGCCTAAGATGTTCATAATTAGGGAAGACGACGGGTACCCGGTTTGACATCTCTAATGTTTTCAATCTGCTTGAAGCCAAAAGCTATCACCCATGGTGATAACTGAAATAATTATGCTCATGGGAATAGAGATACGCTGAGGCTGGCCTTTCCTTATTTTGTTACAATAATTATCTGAGCGGTAGCATTCCCGCTTTAGCCCCCCCCCCCCCATCTCACCCTGCGACAATGCAACGTGACCTTGACCTGACTGTGACAAGATAAAGCAGATGCAAGGAACAGTGTGTTATCTTAATGGCCCGCTGCTGTTCCTCTTTCGTGATTATGAAATACTACTTCATCGGCACGTCAGTGTTTACAGAACAGCATTACGTCTGAGATATTACGATAATTGATGAGCGCGTTTCTTCGCAGTTCATTAGACACCTCGCACAATTTTTTTGTGTTACTACCCGGGTAACCCGCGGGTAATGTGGACGGGTCGTAAAAAAGTTGGGTTTCGTCATTCCTATGATCATAATTCACAACACTCTTAGTTTCTGTAAGTTGATCCTGTGTTCCATAGGCCCTACCCTAAATTTAAAAAAAAGATCTTAAGTTGAGTGAAATGGGATGGTTGTAGTAAAATAATGTGGTGTGCCCCCCCCCAATCTTACGAGGCTTTGTCCGGAATTCCATTCCTGTTAAGTTGGTAACCCTACTCTAGGCAGCAGCAGACGACGCGATGTCGACTGGATACTGTAGAATTACTCATTGCCGAAACCAAATTTTTTTCATTTTTTACGCGTTTTTAACGCAATTTTGGTACTGTTAAATATCGCGATGTAGAAAACAAATATCGATATCGAAATTTATTGTTTGTATCGAATATATTGATATATCGATATCAATGGGCAACCTTATAATTTACTAATTTTGTAGTCACAAATATTGGTATACGTTTCGGTCACCATGTTATTAACCAAAAAAAATTTAATATGTTTTTACAGTGTTGGGCCTGCTAATTATTGATAAAACATGATATAAAATTATTTTTTATCATAGGGCTAGGGCTAGGCCTACTGTTTAGGTAGGCCTATTTCTAAATTTCCTCCACTATTTACAATAGTGTTCTTTCTAATTGAAGTTCAAAGAAAAATATTATTTTTGGCCCTAGGTGAGGCCTAGCTAGGCCCTAGATGCATTTAAGATAAAAGGTGTAGTGGACCTAGCCTTGTAGGGGCTAGCTAGGCTTAGGCCAGCAGCAGTTCAGCCCACATCATTGTGCATTGAATTAATGCTCTTAAGTTGCTGTGGACCATATTTCACATTGTATTTCAATTGCGCTTTACACTGCAAAATGTACTAAAAATTTAAAACACATATTGGGTCACTAATTTGTTCAAATAATACAGAAAGTAAAAAACTATAGGTCCGTTGCCTATATACATTACAAAATTTGAGTCGTTCACGGAATGTCAGATGCTAAACAACTTGCAGCCTGGACGTAAATATCTATAGTCGATTTCGAGCCGAGGTCGAACACGTTTCGCAACTTATTGATATTAGACCAAAGAAGAAGTAGGCAGGTCTTTATCTGAGTTCTTTGGAAACATGTGCACGGGCACAGCGTCAAAGCAAGAGCATCGAGTTTGCCTGTGCATTACCAGTCAGCTGTTCGCTGTCAGCGTGAAGACTGCTGAAGAGCGCGTCATAATATGTAATATTACGCCTGCCTGACCGATTTTTCGTTCGTTCTTGAACAATTCTCGAAACATCTCGAGTCATTTCGAGATCCGATTTATCGAGCAGATGTTTTTCGACATCGAGCGAGATTCGAGCAGAACTTTGTGGTCGATCCCGTCTTGAAATTTCGAGTCTCGCACAGCCCTAGTTGAAACATATATCTTTGATTTTACACTAGATGACAATCAACAACACAATTCTCTCTAATGTATGAATATACCCAAAATAATAGTATAGTTTACAACTTTGAAGCCTTTGGAAAAAAGCCAGAATAACAGCCTTCTCCTCCCTTGATGACATCAAACTGGGGGTCTGCGAGAAGACCTGGTTGGCCGATCCCCGTCGTCTTAGTGTAAACATCCTTCAACCCGACTTGTGGAAATAAACTTTAGCTACCATTCACTTGACCGGTGGTTCTCAACCTTTTTCAGCCTAGCACCCCTAAAAGGCATCACAAATTATCACGTACCCCTCCATATTTTTCTTTATTATGATACATAAGGCTTGGACTATGGTCATCAATCAAACGTATTTCAGTCATATTTAGAACAGGAAGGCATACATAATTTTTAATCTTGAAATTTGTTCAATGTTTCTGTACCAGTACATTGTGTTTTATTTATTTTAGTCTTTCATTGATTCAAAATAAAGAATATGCATACATACCGGTACATATCCAAATGACACATTGTCATACTAGAAATGTTACTACATATTAATAGCTACCTAATGTGAAACTTGAGCCTGTTTTCTCGACATCACTAGGGAAATTCGGGGTTCCAACATGCTTACGGCCATTATCTAGGTGCCCGTTAGGGCACCGCAGCCAAGCCGCGGTGCGCTACACACTCAGGCACCTTATACAGCAAGCAGAGTTGGGGTGATTTCGAGGTGTCACCCAGCCGTCATGAAACGTGATGTGAACTTGAAAACTATCAAAATCGAGGGGATTTAGGTATCCGACAACACATGCCAAATTTGGTTTGGGTACGAGCATTCCTTCTTGGTGAAAAAATGACTTGAAACATGCTCAAAATCACTTTAAGGATATTAGTTACTACTGGCTACTACTACTATCTAATTCGTCAGTTTCAATTGCCCAGCGATTATGACCAAACGGGTGGGCCTACAACGTTCATATTTTACATGGACATTAAGGTAATAGTGATGTAATTCCCTTTGAAAGAAAAAGTAAAAAAAAAAATGCTGGAAGGCTTCCAAATAAAGGTTTTAAAATAAGCCTTATACAGGCATACAATCAACAAGTAACTATAGTTACGTGACAATAATTGCCTACATTGTTTACAAAAAGCAAGTCTTTAGACCACTATATTTTTTCATTCTATTGTTAATTGGTAATACCATAGCAATTAAATCGACTTTGATAAAATTATTATATTTTAACAAATAATTTTGCAATGGAACTTGAAAAAGTAATGAGATCCCACACATAACAAAAACTTGTAAAAATACAGCCAAACCTTACACACTCAAAAGAAATGAGATCCAAAAAAAGGGCCAAGCTCATCTACCCTTCCACATTTGCGCATTCTTAATTCATAAACGTACAGTGTCCCGTAACAACATCCTTGAAAAGCTTGGCAAAATAGAATTTGCATGACCATTATGTTAAAATTAATTAGAAAAAAAGAATTTGGATGAACTATTACGTTTAAATTAATAGTTGCAAATTCTATTTTGCCAAGCTTTTCAAGGATGTTGTTACGGGACACTGTATGTTTATGAATTAAGAATGCGCAAATGTGGAAGGGTAGATGAGCTTGGCCCTTTTTTTAGATCTCATTTCTTTTGAGTGGTAAGGTTTGGCTGTATTTTTACAAGTTTTTGTTATGTGTGGGTGTCTCTTTCTGGGTCCTATCGGTTTCTGTGTTCTGTTTTGTCTTTACCACCGTCAATGTTGGGAATGCCACTTCGCATAAGTACGTGGATGCGAAGGGTAGAAGTGACACAGGAATAACACAATTGTTACAATACTTCACACACGTACACCACTTGTTAAATAACAGAAAATCACGCACACATAAGTTCCGTTGAGGTCAACGCCAAAGAACAAACTGTCCGCTGTCCGAAGTCAAACTACCTGCTTCCAACTGACACAAATCCACCCCCACAAAGAGTTCGCTGCATTGCCAGGCCGGTGACTTATAGTTGAATGTCCTCTCAAAGGACTCAATACAATGCATTGACCATCTTTGCCAAAGTGGTGGTGATTGGTGAAGAAAAGTGCATTCAGAAAACAATGATTTAGTTTTAGGATATAAATTTAGTTTTTAAAATTATGTATTTTTTACACTGAAGCATTTACAACATTAAAAAAAAAATATATTAATATTTTTCCAAGTACCCCTTTAGAATGTCTTGCGTACCCCCAGGGGTACGCGTACCACCGGTTGATAACCACTGCACTAGACCCTACCTTAGTTGGGTCAGTTTGGTATGAAATTGGCCTAAGATTCCCCACAGAAAATTAGTTGCCTAAGAGAGAATAGACTCTAAAGTCTAAACTCAAATTTATTTCTTTTGTATAGTATTCATACATAGTATTTTGCTTCCCTTTGCTTCTGTATTAAGAGGGTATGCTGAGGCTAGAACGGTGGTGAATTCAAGCGCTCAGCTTTCTGGATTTTTTGGCAAAACGGTTTATGCCACCGATATCATATTTTACGTGAACGTTAATAAAGGAACAAACTGTGGGATGGGTGGTGTACATTTCTAAAAATCTCAATGAATTTAGAGTTTCGATCGGTCAAAGTTCAACATTTTAGGAAATATCGTGTACTTTGCCTCTATATTCTAAGAGTTTCGATTTTTTTAACAAAAATGTACGTCACCCATCCCAAGGTTCAAAGCAGTCTGAACGCACATGCTCAATTCCATAACTGTGCGTTGAGTAGTTTAATGGGAAATTCCAGAATTGCAACACATGTTTTGCGTTTCATTTTAATTTACTTTCCCGTCTGGTAACTCGCCCTGACGGCTGAGTCGCACTATGCTCGCGAACGGCTGGGATTGGCTGGCTGTGTTTCTCCTCTCTCGCCGCTCGGCAACAGTCATCCACGGGTGGGGGAACTTCATGTTTTCCTCCCCTCTCGCGACAGTTT